>JAOWBW010000339.1:724203-1199252 GCA_026119855.1 Campanula takesimana
TTTTGTATGAGTCTTTTTAGACTTATTAGTTGTGTTGGTACATTAGAATGCTAGTTAGGAGGTTGGATTTTGGTTGAAATGTGTTGGTGGGTAAAAATGGAAGAACCCAGTTTGTTTCTTCCCGATTTCCGGCTGACCAGAGCGTTGTGGCGACCGCCCAAAATGGCCTGGGCGACCGCACATCTATCTGAAAGCTTTTGTTCTTGTTTTGAGGGATTTTGGGCGACCGCACATTCCATTTTGGGCGGCCGCAGAGACCCCTGAAGTTTTCATTTGTTAATTTTGTGTGATGATCGAAGAATGCGTTTTGATCCAAATCTTGGGTGTCCTTCTAGTTGACCTTAGTGAACATTGTAGTACACTCTAGATATAGAATTGGGTCCCTTGTGATCAAGTTGTGTTTGAAACTAATTAAGTGTTAATTGGAATTTTTGGACACCTTATTGAGGTATTGTTGGGTTGACTTATCCTTGTGATGATTATTTGGTATATGTTTGGGCATCTTAAGATGTGTTCGTGATTGTTCCAATCGAATTGATTTTCGAGTAAGACTTGGTCTAGGTTTTAGGGCGATGTCCTATAGTACCTAGAGGGTTGTTATTGAACACTAAAATGTAGGGTTTAGTCCGGTCGTGATCATGTACTAATAAGTTTAACCTTTTGGATTCGTTGGGGTGTTTAGAGTTGTTCGTCATGGACGGATGTAAAGCGTGAATTGGCGATTGGTTACCTACGGTTTGATTAACCTTAAGGTGTATTCTTCTGATTTCCTACCTTTGGAATTCCAGATGTAAGAGATGGTTGGGTTCATGGTCCTAGTATATCTTTATGAGTAGATGTTTAGGGTCATTTTGGTAATAATCATTATGCTATTTGTGAGCGACCGTTTGGGTTGTGCTCTTTATGAGTAACTTGTGGGTATCATATTTAGGATGTATTTGGTACGTGCCTTATCTTGGAATCATTATGTTTTATTGTCCAATGTTGTTGGACTCTTTATGAGAAACTCCTTGTGCTATTGTTGTTGAACTCTTCTTGAGTAATCGTTTGCATCTTTTATGGTGATTAATTGTATGATTCCCTACTTTGGAATCAATGGTTGTTATTGTGCTAGTATTTTATTACTTAGCCTTTACTTGAAAGTCCAGCTGGTATTTTGTGTGGTTTGGGCGATGCGAAACATTATGATGGCACAGCCAAGTCCATTATGATGTTGACCATTGTTTTGCCCCATTATTACCCTCCTCCAGATTGGCCTTGGATGTGAGAAGAGCTAGCTCCTTTGTGTGCATTTAGCTTTACTTGGAGCATGACTTTGTGGCATGTCTCCCGTCCTTTGTGCACTTCATTTGGTTACTGGTTCGGTACCGGGTTTCTCTTCAGCTTTTATGCTACTATGAAGATGGTTTGTTTGATTGGTGGTTGACTGGTCGCTTCTGCCTGACGGGGATTTCTCTTCAGCTTTCATGCTATTATGAAGATGTTGATGGGTTGATTATTGAAGCTGCGCAGCGACCTTTATTTGGTTCTTTCAGTTGGGTGAAACCTTGGCTATGTATCCACTTATGAGTGTTTTTTTCAGCTTTAATGTGTTGCATGATGATTGGTCGTTATTTCCAACCGGTATGGGATGGTTGGCGATAGGAGCCTCTCATTTGTTGTTATATGTTCATTTATATGATTGATTATTGGATGTTACTGTTCGACAGCATGTCACTTATCATTCCGCTGCTATCTGTCTTATGTTAATTGCTATTGATCATTGGCATATTAGCATGTCATGTAGTTGCATTAGTAACTTACTGAGATTTTATCTCACCCCGTTTATTCCATCTTTGTTTTTCCTTAACCCCCCCCCGAGGAAAAGAAAGGATTAGGATTCGCGGATCGAGGAGGACGTCGAGAGGATTGAGATTTTGGGGCAGGTTGTTATGGATCGGTTTACATTATTTAAATGTATAACCTTTTGGGGATAGTTTTACCATTATTGACGTCATTAAGAATTGTAATATTTTGTATCTTGGGTGTGAGCTTGTGGAGCTACACTAGTTGTTTTTATGGTGTTGTTTAAACTTGGATTTTCCAAACCTTGTATTAAAATCTTTTGGTTCAAAATGGAATTTTTAACTTCTATATTTTAGAGTTTTGGTTTTAAGTCGACGTCCAGCTCGCGATCTCGGGCCCGCGGGTTCGGGGTCGCGACAAGGATGGTGCTTCCTAGGCTTGAGACTAGGGTTTGGAGAGAATGCAGATTCCTAGGTTTGGGGCTAGGGTTTGGAGAGGTTGAGGTTTGGGAACTTCCTAGATGTTAGGGTTTTCGAACAAGGGTTTGGAAACTGGTGTTTAAGGACCATGACTCTCCTAGGTTTGGGACTAGGGTTTAGAAATATCCTAGGCTTCGAGGCTAGGGCTTGGAGTTGTGGTAGGTTCAGAGGTTGCAAAGGCGTTGGATTTAGACTAAGGCTGGGAGTTGAAAGGGTTGTGACTTCCTAGGCTTGAGACCATGGACCGTTGGGAAGAGGGATTGCTTTTGTGGAAGGTCCACTAAGCTTGATGTTAGGGTTCACCATTTTCCGGGATTGGTGACTATGGCTTGGAAAATGTTCATGGTAACCTAGGCTTTAGGCTAGGTTTTAAGGCTAAGGACTGTAAACTTCCTACGTTTTGAGACTAAGGTGAAGGAGTTTCCTAGGTCTAGGACTGGGTTTGAAGGGAATGCTGAATCCTAGGCTTGATGATAGAGTTTAAAGAGGATAATTTCTACCTAGGCTTGAGGCTAGGGCTTTAGAAAGAGTGCGACTACCTAGGCTTGAGGCTAGGGTTTAGAGCGAATGCGACTACCTAGGCTCGAGGCTAGGGTTTAGAAAGAGTGCGACTACCTAAGCTTGAGGCTAGGGTTTGGAGCGAAGCAATTACCTAGGCTCGAGGCTAGGGTTTAGAGCGAATGCGGCTTCCTAGGCTTAGGCTAGGGTTGATTGAGTTTTGGACAGGGCATTATATCCTAGGTTTTGGACTAGGGTTCAATAAAACGGAGAATTGAGATTGTAAATTTCCTAGGTTTCGAGACTAGGTTTCGGGAATTTGGAAATGATGTTGCATACGGGGCTTTGGAAATTCCCTAGAATTTAGGCTAGGGTTAAAGGGGATGTTGTGGTTTCCTAGGCTTAAGGATAGGGTTTAGATAGGATATGTGACTACCTAGGATCAAGGCTAGGGTTTAGGAAGGGTGTAGCTACCTAGGCTTTAGGCTAGGGTTTGAAAGGATGTAATTACCTAGGCTTGAGGCTAGGGTTCAGAGAGAATGATATGACTACCTAGGCTTGAGGCTAGGGTTTAGAGAGGATACGTGACTACCTAGGATCAAGGCTAGGGTTTAGGAAGGTGTAAATACCTAGGCTCTAAGCTAGGGTTTGGAAGGGATGTAACTACCTAGGCTCGGGGCTAGGGTTTAGGAAGGATGTAATTACCTAGGCTTGAGGCTAGGGTTCAGAGAGAATGATATGACTACCTAGGCTTGAGTCTAGGGTTTAGAGAATGTGTTTACCTAGGTTTAAGGCTAGGGTTTGGAGACCGAAAGCATTTGAAGGTTTGTCTTGGTTTAGACCGAGCAAGTTTGAGGTCTAAGAGTGTTGCGGTTTGGGGCAAATGAGCTTGATACCTCGTGGCTGGATAGGCTCGATAGATTAGACCTAGGCTAAAGTTCTAGGGTTAGCTAGGGTAAGACTCATACATGTGTTAAGGAGACCGGGGCCTAATGAAATGGTAGGCGTGAGCCATGTGCGAGAAATGGGTCTGGACATGTGACCATGTTGGCGCTTTAGGTAAAGGGATTGAGTGTCCAAGACTTTGCTCGAGTACAATAGGTGCCTAAGTTGGATTGGGTATGCTTAGGACCTAAGTTTGTCTTAGAGGTCATTGCGCGTGACCAAGCTCGTTCGGCGATTGTGAAGGTAGGCTAGGGATGGGACCCCAAAGGTGTTAAGCGCACGAGTTCTGACCGGACGGGTCTATGGCATGGCGCGGTACGCAGGAGATCCTATGTGCTTGAGCAGGTTTGAGGTTTAGGCTCGTTGGGGAGCGATGTTTGAGATCCATGGAGTTTGAGGAGAGGATCGCGTAGGTTCAAGGTTTGGACTCGACTTGGATTAAGTAGGTTGGAGACCTAAGGGGTGAAGGTCAGGCTAGGTAGTCTCTCGCGGCTAATAGGTGACACTAGGTTTGTAGAGGGGTTTAGACCCAAGAAGTATGGATAACATAGATTTAGTTGGTCAGACCAAGAAGGCTTGGGAACTAAAGAGTTCTAAGGGACGAGCTCTAAGGTTATAGACTTAGAGGGTAGACAGTTTTGTGATCTAAAGGGTTTAGGAGTTGAGACCTAAGGTGTGAATCGGATATGCTAGAGACCTATAAGGTAGGTGTTTGGCGGCCTTGCATGGACTTGGGATCTAAGGGATCGTTCAACAGGTTAGACTGGGTAGATCTAAGAGGCTGGACCTAGGAGGATAAGAGAGCTATGGTCTAGATAGGGTAAGGACGAGTATGTGTTGGTAGGTTTGAGATCTAGGAGATCGGGTAGGCTTGGGACCGGTAGGTTCGGGACCTAATGGTTCATCCTAAGGATATGGCTTTGGCTAACCGGTTTAAGGTTTGAAGGTCTGGGTAGAACCGGTTTAAGGCCTAAGGGGTCATGCTACAAACTTGCGGAAGGTCGAACTAAGGGGTTATGATGTAATCTAGGTAAGACTCACCGGGTAGGTTCGGGACCTAAGGAGTTATGGTGTAACCTAGGTAAGACTGACAGGGTAGGCTTGGGACCTAGAGAGTTGAGGGTTTAGTCCTAAAGGTTCCCTAAAGTGTAGGAGATAGGGTAAAGGACCGAGTCAACTCTGGGAATCACATAGATGGGTCCCGGATGGACCGAAGATGTTTTTACAATTTTATGGAGACCGAGAGTGCGGGTTTATAAACAAAGTGTCGGGGAGGAGAAAACTTTATGAAAGTGTTATGATCTTATATAGATGCCTTATAATTAATTATGATTCTAATCAATCCAAATAGGTCGTCGCGTGCCGAGTTAGAGGATGAGGGGTGCCCTTCTTCTAAGTGTATCCTTGTTGACGCCTCGGTAGTCTCTGGGAAACCACATAGTCGACCCATTCCGTTGGGGATTATCTAATTTGGTGAGCGGGTACCCTCCCTCCTTTGAGAAACTCTACGTCAAGCTTGATGATGAGGGATGCCCTTCTTCTAAGTATATTCTTGTTGGGACCTCGGTATTCTCCGAGAAAACACATAGTCGACCCATTCTGTTGGGGAAGCCCCAGTTCGATAAGGGTGTAGAGCGGGGTATCCTACCTCCTTTAAGACGCACCCTTTTTTCTGCCTAGACCGCCCTTTCGGGTTTTCAATCTAGCGGGCATCTCTTTTGCGTCATCTTTTTCTTTCTTTTTTTTTTTTTTTTTTTTGAAAATCATTCAGTCGACTCAAAAAAGGAAAAATAATTGTTTAAACATGCGGGGGCATTTTGGTGATAGTGAGAGGGAGAGAGAGATAGTACTCGCATTTTGACTCTTTGGACAATTGAGTGTATATAAAAGGAAGGAAGCCCCTGCTTGACAGAAAGTAAGTGTTTAGCTCCTTCCTAGATTGTAGAACAGAAGACTTGTCGAGACATTTGAAAATTGTTTTATTCAAGATTCTCATTTGATTGCTCGAGAATGGACCTCGTTGATTAGTTAATGAGTTATGGTTAATTGTTAAACAAGTAGCCTCAAATTAATAAATGTTTTGATCAATTGTGAGTGAAGAAGTCAGGAGTAGAAATATGGGGGAAGAGAGAAGAGAAAGAAAATTGGCTCGAGGTGGGTTGTGTATATTTTGGACCGAACCGGGAGGTTGCCTACGTTCTCCTCAAGGTGAGGAGCTCAGGTCCGCGTAGTTCGGGGATGACCCGCTTGACGATGGTGTCGGGTTTCAGTGGGTATGTGTGGGAGGTAAGAAAAGAAAGAAAGTTGGCCCAAGGTAGGTTATGTTTGGCTTTGAGTGGTTGCCCGGTTGACGATGAAGTTGGGTTTTGAGTTTAGGGGTGTGAGGTTAGTTTGAGGTGAGTTGTTCTTTGTAGCTCATTGCGGTGGATTACTCCTTTGTAGTTGTTGCAGTGGATTGCTCCATCGTAGTTGTCATGGGTTGCTGCCGTTTATCTACTTTGTAAGGAAAGAAAGGAAAATAGAACTTTTGAGGTGAAAAGAAAATGGACTTTTACTTTTCCATGGTGATAGCCCCTTCTATTTTTTTTTTCTTTTTTATTTTATCTCTTTGTGCACACCCTTTTTTTTTCCTAGGCCGCCCTTTCGGGTTTTCAACCTAGCGGGCTTCTTTTTGTGCAATGCTCTAACTTTTGCCTAGGTCGCCCTTTTGGGTTTCAACCTAGCGAGCCATATATATTTATTTTTTTTATATTTGTACATGAAACATTGGGCAAGACAAGCCCCTAGTTTGCTTTCGCCTCTCTCGATTGCAAGGTAGCTTCCTTATAGTTCAAGCGGCCTTTTGCTGGCCGGCGGGCATCCTAGCCCCTTGATTTTCACCGGTAGAGCTCCATTGGATTATCACGTGCACCAATTAATGGCATGAATGACTTCGTGCACTTTTCTTACATTTGCGATGGAATACGGACAGCCCCAGTGTAACGGCATGTAGTACTCATGAAGGGAACAAACCCACCCTTTAAATTGTGACAGCATGGATGTCTATTTGATGATGAGCAACCGCAGTCCATTTCTTTGTCACGACCTTATAAAAAGGGGTCTAATGGTGGGATGAGAGGCGTATGAGGATAGTGCATGGGAGAAGGTGTATATAGAGAGTGTACATGAAGTGTGTACAAGGGGTGAGTGTATAGAGAGAGTGTATGGGGGTAGAATGTAGAGAGAAGAGAAAGTGATTCGTTCATCCCAATTGATTGAAGCATTTGTTATTTTGAGATTAATCGTTTACTTAGTTATGTGAATGGTTTGTGGGTCCATTTACCTTTTAATGAGTCGTCATTAATGAGTAAGATTAAGATTAATTCATCATATAAAGATATAGCAATCAAGCGAAAATGGTGAATAAGACAATTTTCATGAAATTGATATATGCAAGCTTATGTCTCAAGTCTAGAGAGAAAAGAAAAGAAATAAAGACCCTTTTATTGGAACTAAAAGATTTAAACTGACTAGTCCGGGGTGGACTTTTACTTAAAGAAACAAAAATCGTCCAAGGTGGACTTTTGACTAAGGACACTCTAGAACCTACAAAGACTGAATGACCCTTTTTTTCTTTTATTTAAAGGAGGTAGCCCCAATTTCCTCTTTTACCCATGCCCATGTATTCCGTTGGCGGGTGATGGCTCCGCTGTCAATGAGGCTTTGAATCTTTCTCCTCAATTGGAGGCAATCTTCGGTGTCATGCCCAATGTACTGGTGGTATTGGCAGTGTTTGGAGGGATCCAAGCCTTGCTTCACCCTACTTGGTTCATAGTTGAAAAAAGGAGACAACTTGCCGGCTTGAACTAGACTTTTGAAGAGTTTGGCTAACGGCATACCCAAGTCATTGTACTCGCGTTCGTCCTTCCGAACTGTCTTTGAGGGTGGTTTAGGTACCGGTACCTGTCGTTGATGAGTAGTCTTAGGAGGCATCCCAACGGGGGAAATCTGTGATGGCCCATACATTTGAGGAGCGTACGGGTGTTGAAATTGAGCAAGAGGGAGAACTCGGCCGAGGTAATCATAAATGCAATAAATATCAGAGTGAAGGCGCTTCTCGGTGTCCTTTAGAGCCTTGCACATCTCTTTTTGAAAGCGGTCGACTTGCTTGAGGAGGACAGTCTCAAAGTAGGCTTCTTGTTCGTCGAGAGCGGTCCGGAAAAGGGTTTCTTGCTCGTTGAGGATGGTCTCGAAATGGAGCGCTTGCTCATTGAGATCAGTATTGGTGTGGAGAGTTGTCTCGAGCCCTTGGGTAATAGCTTCATTTGCAACTTCGATGTTCCTTTCAACAGACATGATGCAGGATCTACAATAGTTGTGGGGGAATTATGTCTTTGAATTGAGCTTAGATTTATAATTAATGAAAAGGCATCATTATAAAATCACTTTTGGAATAGAGTCGGTCTCCACACTTTGAAATGCATTTTTGACAAGAATTTGAAAGTTTGACCGGGCCGAAGTTGCCTACGTTCCCCTTACCATGAGGGAGAGGTCCCACACAATAAGAGGCTCAGGTCGCCGTAGTTCGAGTCAAGTTAGACTTTTAAAAAGAGGTGAGATATGACCAGGGGTCAAAAAGAGGGAGATGACTCGGTCTGTAATCAACCATGGGTGAGGAAGACCTATAGGAATCGGGTAAGGTTTGACCTAAATTTGACCTAAGGTTTGACCTAATGTTTGAGACAAGAAATGGTTCAAGCTAGGATGCGACGATAATGGTGGGTTGACCTAGATGGGTAAAGGATAGGTCGACCTAAATGAGAAGGGTTGGATTGACCTAAATGGTGAATGAATCAAGATAGCGGGTTGTAGCGGTTCGCCTATGGGATGATCTAAGCGGGATAGACATGGTTTGACCCAAGCGGGTCTAAGGTTGACCTATTCGGGTTGGTGGACTAAGGAAGGTTGGAGATTGACCTAGATGGATCCAAGATAGGTAAGTCGACCTAAGCGGGACACGGGTTGACCTTGACGGGTCAAAGGTGAAGGGGTAGTTTTAACCTAAGACGGACAAGTTGGACCTAAACGAGTTGACCTAGGTTGGTCTGGATGACCGTGGGTCAAATAATGACCTAGGTAGGTCAAGATGACGGTTCGACCTAAGGGGGTTAGGACCAAAGGTAATTGGGTTCACCTATGGAATCAAAGATTGACCTAAGAGGTCGAAAACGGATAAGGTTGACCTAGGAGTCTAAGTTTGACCTAAGAGGTCGAAGGTGATTGGGTTGACCTAGGAGGTCAAAGGTTGACCTAAGAGGTCAACGGGTGATAATGTTGACCGAGGGGGTCAAAGGTTGACCTAAGAGGTCAAAGGTGATAAGGTTGACCTAGGAGGATGAGGTTGACCTAGGGGGTCAAAGGTTGACCTAAGAGGTCAAAGATGATTAAGTTGACCTAGGGGGTCAAAGGTTGACCAAAGAGGTCAGAGGTGGATAAAGTTGACCTAGGAGGTCAAGGGTAGACCTAAGAGGTCAAAGGCGGATAAAGTTGACCTAGGCGGTCAAAGGTAGACCTAAGAGGTCAAAGGCGGATGAGGTTGACCTATGGGGTCAAAGGTTGACCTAAGAGGTCGAGGGGTGACCTAAGAGGTCGAAGGTGATGAGGTTGACCTAGGAGGTCAAAGGTAGGCCTAAGAGGTAAAAGGCGGATAAAGTTGACCTATGGGGTCAAAGGTTGACCTAAGAGGTCGAGGGGTGACCTAAGAGGTCGAAGGTGATGAGGTTGACCTAGGAGGTCAAGGGTAGGCCTAAGAGGTAAAAGGCGGATAAAGTTGACCTAGGCGGTCAAGGGTAGACCTAAGAGGTAAAAGACGATAAAGTTGACCTGGGGGGGCAAAGGTGGTAAGGTTGACCTAGGAGGTCAAGGGTAGACCTAGGAGGTCGAAGGTAGATAAGGTTGACCTAGGGGGTCAAAGGTTGACCTAGGAGGTCAAAGGCAAATAAGGTTGACCTAGGAGGTCAAAGGTTGACCTAGGGGGTCAAAGTTGCCCTAAGAGGTCAAAGGGTGGTAAGGCTGACCTAGGCGGTCAAAGGTTGACCTAGGAGGTCAAAGGTAGATAAAGTTGTCCTAAGAGGCCAAAGGATGGTGGGATTTTGACCAAAGCGGGTCGAGATGAAGGGTAGACCCAAATGGATCGCAATGATGGGTAGGTAACCTAAATAGGCCAAGATGAGGAATTTTGATAGATGGCCCAGGGGGTGAGCGATGGACCTTAGAGGTCGCCTAGATGCAATGCACATTTTATTTAACGAAAAGTTTTGCATTTATTTACATCCTAAATGGTTGGTCCAAGGAGTGTCCTAATCTCTATGTGTGGGTTGACACGGGTAGGATAAAGGTTCCCACCGCTCGTGGAACGTACACGGTGAGTGGAGTAGACGAGTGACTCGAAAAATGTGAGGCAGTAGCACACAAATTCCTGCACATCGAATACTCCGGGTAGTAGGGACCTGTGCAGTGCTGACACGGACTAGTGGTAGTGTGTGGTAAGAAACTAATTCTTTTTAAGGATAAAAGAGAGAAGTTTTGAATGTTTGAATGATGCTATGCAATGTAGGAGAAGGAAAATAACGTACAAGGGAGCATAGCAGAGTTTTGTTTGACCCTAATACTAAGGCGAAAATAACAAAGGTACAAGGATACAAGGTATATACAAAGTACAAGTATCAACAAAGTACAAGTATTAACATTGCGGGGTGCACGGGTGCATGTGTAAACATGGCAAGTATGTGAGGTGCGTGTATAAACATGGCAAGTGTGTGCATGTGTAAACATGGCAAGTGTGTGTAGGGTGCATGTGTAAACATGGCAGGTGTGTGAGGTGCATGTGTAAACATGGCAAGTGTGTGTGAGGTGCATGTGTAAACATGGCAGGTGTGTGTAGGGTGCATGTGTATACATGGCAGGTGTGTGTAGGGTGCATGTGTAAACATGGCAAGTGTGTGCATGTGTAAACATGGCAAGTGCGTGCATGTGTAAATATGGCAAGTGTGTGTAGGGTGCATGTGTAAACATGGCAGGTGTGTGTAGGGTGCATGTGTATACATGGCAGGTGTATGTAGGGTGCATGTGTAAACATGGAAAGTGTGTGAGGTGCGTGTGTAAACATGGCAAGTGTGTGCATGTGTAAACATGGCAAGCATCATGATGTGATGAAAGTTAGACTCACTAAGTTTGAAAAAGTTTCAAAGCATTTCCCCAGCGGAGTCGCCACTGTGAATACGTGTGTTTAAATTTGGGATATTCATAGCAACATTTAAAATATGAGAGTCGCCACGCCGTTTTAATTATAGCCAAAACTTGAGAAAAAGCATGTTAATGGGTTCGGGGGTCAAATTACAATGAGAGAAGAATATTCACGTTATCACTCCTATTGCCCGAATTGATCGGTCTTTCTATCATGATGCGGTGTATGTAGTGTGTTAGTGATTGAGACCGGATCCGAAGATTGCCTACGTTCCTCTCAATGTGAGAAGCTCAGGTCAGCGTAGTTCGAGGAGAATTTAGAATAGGCAGAAGAATCGGGATCATGCATAATGATTGGGGAAATTACCTAAAGATTAGGGTTTAGAAGTAGTTCCTAGATCATGTTCGGGTTGATGAACCCTAGATCATCATCGGCTATGAAATAACATGTAAACATGAAGATCGCAACCCTAAATATAGCATAAATAAGGTTTTAATCCAAGAACATGATGAACATATGAAGAACATATTATGAACATATGTATGTCATGAAGAAAATATGAATAAAGATGTTAGGAACATGAATATTATGAAGAACACGTGAATAAACATATTAAGAATATGAATATTATGAAGAACATATGAATAAACATATTAAGAATATGAATATTATGGATCTAAATTAATAATATGGCAAGAACATGAAGAAAAAGTTAGAAAACTTACCTTTGTTGGCAAGAAATAACCTTGGATCTTCTTGGGATTCTTGAGAGTGTTTTTGGAGGCTTGAATGACTTGATTTGGGAGCAAAATCGTCACTTATGGGATCTAAATTCGGATTCCCCAATTATGAGGCAAGGGAGGTCTTTAAATAGGAAACTGATGGATAGATCTGACGGTCCAGATCATCCGGGGCGGATGTGGCCGCGTGGCCAAGATGGAGGGCGGCGGCGATGTTGGCCGCGTGGCCAAGGTTGGAGCTTGGGCGAATGTGGCCGCGTGGCCATCATTTCTGGCTGACTTAATTATTAAGCTAGGGTTTTGCATGTTTTATGGAAACCCTATTTTGGCCATCTTTAAGATATTCTAGAACAATGAGGTATATTTTGGGAATCCGGGACAAGTCTTTGCAAGGTTTGTAATTCCTATAAAGTCCTTGTGTATTTGGGAAATCCCTAATAAAATCATTTTCACATCGGGTACTAACAGTACCACCCATACTTTTTTCCTCCCAACAAAAGTAACACTTATTATAACAAAATGTAACACTTTTTTATTCAAAATGTAACACCTTTTTTTTTTTCAAAAGTAACACTTCTTATAACGAAATGTAACACTTTGTTTATCAAATGTAACACTTTTTTTCCCCAACATTAACATAGGATTGACAACTAAACTAATGTTACATTTTATAAAAATGAATGTAACATTTTTTTTCTCAATTGTAACACTTTACATTCTTAAATGTAACATTATATATGAAATGTAACAATTTTTTATTGAGAAAGTAACAATTGAAATGCAAAACCCAATTTTTTTTATAAAAACTGCTGTTACATTTAACAATAGAAAAGTGTTACTTTTGAAGATGAAAGTGTTACTTTTATCAGAACAGAGTGTTACATTTGAGATGACAAGCAGATAATTTTTTTTTGTCTTAAAAAGTATGTTTTTTTAAAAAAAAAATCAAACCATATCATGACCTATGTATTTTCTTCGTCTCGTCGAGACGAACACAACGGTATTTTTAATTTTTTTTTTCTGAGTTATAAATCTCAAGATATAGCATTTTAAAGTGTTTGGGTTTTTTTTTTAGAGACGACACGTGGCAGCGCGCGGTTGGGCGAACCAGATGTGGCTCACAGCGCGCCACGTGTCGCCTGAGGAGTGGATGAGAGCTGGATACCGGGCGGGTGGGTCGGGCGGGTTTGACCCGCGGGTTTTGACCCGCCGCACGCCCGCCGCACCAAATGGGCCGCCGCATTCAAGAATTAGTCATTAAATATACTCTCCTAAATTTACAAATATTTTTTTTTTCCCGTCTGTGTGAAAGCGTAGCTGGCAAGCTTGACATTTTACTAGCGGGTAACCCGTGCTTTGCACGGGAAACCAATACTATGTCTTAAAAAATATTTTAATTATAGTTAACTAATATAGTAATCATCATTTTAACTAATACTATTAATAATAAAAAAGAATCTATATGATTACTATTATTATAATAACTATTATAATTAATTAATACTATTGATAGTAATAGTTAATAAATATATATTAATAGCAATGATTAATCTATATAATAATAATAATAATCAATATAATTATTATAATAAAATAATATTATTAATAGTAATAGTTAACTGATATAGTAACTATTATGATAAATTAATATTAAAAATTAATAATCTAACTTATATAATAACTATTATAATTAACTAATACTAATAATAGTAATAGTTAATGTATGTGGCCTATTATAGTTAATCAATATTATTAATAGTAAAAAATAACTTATAAATTAACTATTATGGTTAACTAATACTATTAATAGTAATAATTAACTTATATATATTAACTATTATAGTTAACTAATACTATTAATAGTAATAGTTAACTAATATAGTAACTATTATAGTAAACTAATACTATTAATAGTAATATTTAACTTGTATTGTAACTAATATTGTTAACTAATACTATTAATAGTAATGGTTAACTTATACTATTAATAGTAATAGTTACTCCCTCCGGTCCAAAATAACTGTCACTTTTGAGTAAAAAAATTGGTCCAAAATAACTGTCACTTTTGACACTTTTGAGCTAAATGACCTTCTTACCCTCGCCTTGAAACTTGTTTTGCTTTATTAATTGTCTTAGTTGTGAGACATTAGTGTAGTAATGATGCCCTATTTAATAGGGGTAAAGTTGACACTTTTGTCACTAAATCATGATATTAATTGCTTTCCTTAAGAATTGTGCAAAAGCAAAAAAAGACAGTTATTTTGGACCGGAGGGAGTAACTTATACTATTAATAGTAATAGTTAACTCATATAATTACTAATATGATTAACTAATAGTATTAGCTAAGAATGAGAATATCAAAGGTCATTTAGATTTTAAGATGATGTTGATGTGGCTTCTCTAAAATCAAGTTTTTACTAAATATGTCCACATGTCAAATCCACAACACTCCTCACCAACTTTAATATATATATATATATATATATATATATATATATATATATATATATATATATATGGGTAGTAATAAAACTTTGTTTTAATTTTCTCAAGACACTGAGTAAGGAAAAGAAGAGTTTAAATTCAAATTGCTTGCATTAACGAGGTTTTGCCCCTACTTCTGTACTTTACTTGGATTGTCTATTTTGTGTTTCCATATTTATCTTTAATTAAGTGAAAATTCGAAATATTTGTGAATATTTATTTTAGGACGGATTGCTTAATTTTTTTTTAATCCGATACGTATTCTTATTGTTTTTAAAATTGAGTGAACCCCTCGAAGAAAATATAAAGAGAGTATGATCAAAACATAAAATGAAAAATTGAGAGAGAGAATATGGTTGTAGGGGAGATTGGAAACTCTATTTGAGAACATAAAAAATTTGTTGTTTTGAAAATTGAATAAGGTTATTACATTAAAATCCTAATAACACACAATAGGAAAGTTTCACCGATTGATCTCAGGTAATACTTTTCTTTTATTCTTATATTTTTTTAGCGATTTCATAGTATATTTAGATGTTAGTTTTATTACTGCTTTTTTTTTAATATGTAATTTTCATTTTCGTACGAAATAATATAGTAAGTTTATGAAGAATCTATATTAAAAAACACATAGGGAATAACCACCTCCTAAAAATACATAAAGAGTGGTTGAGATTAACTCACAACCACCTAATCTAATGGTTGTGGTTAAACAATTATTTTTTCATTTTAACCTTAACCGTTAGATTAATTTTTAGGACTCAAATCCTATGGCTGTGATGAGGCGGTTTCTAAAATCTCCTCACCGTTCCCTCAATCTCTTCGCCGCCACTCTGCTCTTCACAGCAGTCGAGCAGTGAGCGACTGAGCGGCTGGGTAGCCCATCTCGGCCAGTGGTGGAGCTCCGACATGGAGTACGGCCGATGGAGATTCAAATGATTGCAAGGGGCAAACCGGCGCAGGAAAGGGGTGAACTACCGTGCTGAGAACTATCGGAGAAAGACGACCGGAGGGTGAGCGACTGGGCGGCAGGGTACCCCATCTCGGCCAGTGGTGGAGCTCCGACGAAGAAACCAAGCCGTCGACCCAATACGCAAGCAAATTGAACCGAGGAGATCTCGCGATTACTTCTGTGAGGTTTGTTCTCTTCCTATTGTCGATGTACTTGGATTTTATTGGCTGCACTTTTAATATGTATGCATCAATTGTGTTCAATTGTGTGAGTTGGGAAATTTTTGGTAGTTGGTGGTGTGGAGATGTGACTTTGGATGGATTGAAATGAAGAAATGAGGTCTTGAAGAAACAGAAGATGTCTTTGAATATCTAATTGGTACTATTTTTTGGGTGTATTTGGATGATGGGTTCATTCGGTCGAGATCCCAGGAGTTGAAATTGGGTAGGAGTCAGTCCTTAGAAGTGGTGTGGATTTGGGCATCGATCCACTTGATTTAGGGTTGAGAAAAAAATTCTATCCCCCCACCCCCACAAGGAACGGCATCTCTACCGCGCTCTCATTTTTCTATGGGCCCCACAAATGTAACTCTCTTTGATGATTTGGTGCTCTTATTTGGTCGCCACATTTGAAACATTGTTTGAAAGTTTCCTTAAGATGGTTTGGCAGATTGTCATCCAAGATTTTGCATCAGTCTCTGTCGTCCAACAAATGTGTAGTGGTGATTGATCATTGTCACGTGGGGTAGCGGTTTACCATGGCTGCTGCCGGCAACAGAGACAAACAGAGCTTGCAGCCGTTTGTTTCTGTTATCCGTGCAGCGTGATAAACCTGCTGGTGTTGGTGGTGTCCAAGGTGCCGGTGGGGATTTGCAGGAAGGCACTAAGGCGGAAGAGATGCACTCCTAAAACTTTGGTGACGTGAAGATGATGACGAAGCCGGTAACGATTTAGGGGAACCGGTTCACCTTTTGGAGAAGTCCAAGTCAATTTTATCTTCAGTGAAGTCAGCCGGTCTAGAGCATAATGATATTCACATGTTTGAAAGATATGAGCTATATAATCTCCTTTGAATCTGCGATTTCCAAGTTCAAGACTTTTGCACTTTTAACAGTTGTTGTTTATGCAGGCATTTGCATCCGACTTTGTTTATTGCTCTTGGCCTTCCGTTGGGTGCCACTGCTTCAGATGCACTCTTTCGTGGTCCTGATCATTGACATCTAAGTGACTGTGAGGTGTTCTTTCTTTGCTCCTAAAAATTGCAATTAATCATAAAAACTACTTCTACTATCTGTACAAACTAAATGCTTGCATTTCTTTTTCCAACTACTTTGTATTTATCATTCTTACTTATCAGATTTTCATGGAAAAGCCTATGAGTGAAATGATGGGCGTTTTTACATGGCACCATACTACATCGATGATTTTTTGACAAGTCTGATGTAATTGCAAAAAAAAAAAAAAAAAAAAAAAATGACGAAGATATTTTCAGTGTAATGAAATGATCAGACTTGGAAATGTCTTTAGTATACTACATTGTGCTTTTCACTACATATTTTTGACTTTGGCTATTGCTATTGACAAAGGCTCACTGCTCTCACCTAATGTGCTCCAATTTATGAAGGGTCCCCTTTTTTTGTTTAGTCTAGAGTCAAGTGGTGATAAAGTTATAATCAACTTTTGTTTTGTGTAAATGATGTCATTTTTGTTTGAATTTGTTAGACTATTAATAACATCAGTCTTTTTAGGTACAAAATATTGGTTCTTTGAAGTTGTTGGTCGCTACACCAGGGGTACTTTCACAAAATTGAACCGCCGTCGACAATTTGAAAATGTGAAGATGTCATTGAACTATTAGAATCATGGCTTTCAGTGATGGAAATGCTGGAGTTGAGAGGTTTATAATTCATGGACAATGGTGTAGTTGTGTTAGAAGTTTTGGTTGTTTTAGCTAAAATGTGGAGGTTTGATGTACAATCTTTTTATTGACCTTATTTTATTACTTGAACTCTGCGTGGTAAAAATCTATAATCAGCCGCTGACCTCTCACGTACTGAATTTCTTGAAGTGGCACATTTCAGTTTGGGCAACTTTGGTGTATTACTTAGATAATTTTTGAAAGTGGATTCTAATAAGGGGGTTCTAATGGTTATTGTTTGGGTTTTATTTGGATGGGCCAATGAGGGTTCACTATATTTAGATATTGAGCTGTATACATCTATTTTATTACATATTGTTTGGTAATTATTGTAAGGCCTTTATGTGAACTTGCTGGCTTTTTTTGGCAACCTGCTATCACGGCAGCACTGTAATTGAAGTGTCTTTTGCCTGATTGCGTACTGTCACCGTGCCATGGGCACGGACACAAGTACTAGTAGAGAAATAAATGGAAAAGAAAGAAAAAGAAAATGGTAACGGAAATTGAAACGGAGAAGAGGCGTGATTTTAGGTTTACCAGTAGGTAATGTTAATTGATGAAAACGTAATTAAGGAGAAAGGCAAATTTTGGGTAAATATAAAGTCACAAAAAATGTCACAAAAATGCCACAAAATGTGGCTTACAAAATGATGTATCAAAATTCTATTAGTGTTTTTTATTAGAGTGTGTCGAGTTCACAATCGATACAACCAATAAAATGTCACAGCCGATTGGTTCGAAAACAATTGGCCTTGAAGTCCCACAAGATGACTTAATATAGAATTTTGAAGCTTTCAAAATTTTTTCATTTGTATGAAGATCCGTTTGATGTCTATATCTTCCGTTCTTCAGTTTCATGGATTGTTCAGAAATTAATTATCAATCACTTCGTATCAACTTAATGAAGTGACTGGATGGATATTTCGATGAAGGCAATAAAGTTTAAAGTTCGCCACGGGCTCGGAGTTCATTTTGAAGACGTATATACTGCATTACTCAAAATTCGAGGACGAATTTTCTTCAAGCGGGGGAGAATGATGGAGATCGATGATAAATATAAGTTTTATTTTAATTATTTGTTAATTTATTATTATTTTCGGAATTATATTTAGATAAGTTTTAATTTCATGTTTAAAAGTAGATTTAAGCTTTATTTTGTTATTTTAGGACTCTACTAGGTTACTATATAGATTAGTGTTATTTTTAGGAGTCTTTGACTTGTTTTCCAAGTCTTAGGAGGCTTATTAAAATTAGGTTATGTTTAATTCCGAAAATCAGTTTATTGATGAATAAAATTTGATTGAGCGTTGCTCTTTTGTTAAATCCGAAAGTTTGAGTGTTTCTCCTTTCGTCCAACTCTTAGTATTGATTAAATTCTACTAGTGTTGAAGAATCCGTTACTTGTATTGATTAAATTCTACAGTAATTGATTATCTATCCCAACTTTAGTATTGATTAAATTCTGCTAAGTTGAAAATCGTTTACGAGTATCGATTGAATTCTACCGTATTCGATTATTTATCTCTCTTATGCTTCCGCTTGCCTACATCAGAGAGTGAGTTTAGACTACATTCACGTGGGATGTTACTGGAATCAAGGAGGAGATTGGTGGTTGTTATAGTAATTGATATGAAATACTACTGTATAAGGAAGATTGAAATACTCCATCCGTCCCAGAAAGATAGTCCATATTTTTTCGTGTTACTAAAACTTTGAGCAGTTATAAATGCTACTTATAATTATGTTAATGTGAATCTAAAAATTGATATTAATAGTATTTATAATGGTGTATCAATAACATTTAGTAGCCTTAATTATTACTCAAAGTTCATTCGTAAAACCCATGAAAATGGGGGGACTGTCATTCTGGGACAGAGGGAGTATAGTAAAAGTTTCTAAAGTAGTGTAAGCAATCTTTCAAAAAGAAACAAAAAAAAAAAAAAAAAAGTAAACAAGAGTAAATAAGGATGGAAATAAACATATACTTCCATTGTCTTTAAATATAATTTAAATATATGTAAATTTTTAAGAAATATTTGTTCCTAAATGATTGTTATTTATCTAAACAACTTTGTTCGTAAATGTTTTTTCACCAATTTTTTTACTAATCTCTTTATACATGAAAAGCTAAATGTATAAAAAGAGATTTAAAAGAGTATATATGTATCTTTACCACAAATTGTATTAAAAATAGAGATTTTAAAATATTTGTTAATTTAAAATTTGAACATTCACTTAAAATACGGAGGATTACGTTTTATTGGACTATGGAGTAGAAGATTAATTTTTATTTGAGCAAAAGTGTGTTCTTTTTATTTATTTTTTTAAATATTTTACTTTCCTTTAAATCCAAAAGGTATCATCAATACAATAGAACAAGTTCCAATTTAGAGGTCACATTAGGACGTAAATTCTTCAAGCTCAAAAAGAAAAAGCATTTACAACCAGATTTTAGAATTTTTTTTTTTTAATAAAAAAAGACATTTTTGTTGAGATTTTCTGCACCATTTTTTGTGTACCATTTGTTTACCACAACTGATCCAACGGTTATAAGTTATTAAGTATAAAATCATTATAATGTAAAAAATGATGCATAGTCGTTGGATGAGTTGTGGTACACAAAAGTGGTACATAAGATTTCATCTCATTTTTCTTGAACCGAGGGAATTGTGATAATGATGGTGGGTATAATATTATGAATACACGGCTACTATTGTATTTATGGAAGCAGTTTCTTTTAAATCAATTTTAGGAAGTGTTTAAAATATTAGTTTTCCTTTTTTAGTGTATGTTGAAAAAAAAATTGTGTCTCATATTCAATTTTTTTTAGTGTTTTTATGAATTTAAATTGAAAAGAAATTATACTATCGCCATGCGATTTTTAGCCTATTCTTTTTAACTATTCTAGAATTTAAATTGAAAAGAAATAATGCTAGCGCCATACAATTTTTAGCTAATTCTTTTTTAACTATTCTATGGCTTTAAATTGAAAATAAATAATGCTATCGCCGTGCATCGCACGGGACTAACACTAGTTATACGATAAGAGAGGGTACAGTAACTTTAAAAAAAACGCTACATTTATTTTAGGGTAAATTATAAAATAGGGCCTAAAGTCCTTGGAGTGGTGCTAGTTTGGGGCATGATGTGCAAAATTTAGCGAAATAGGGTCCGACTTGACACTTTGTTAGCAAAAAAGGGCTTTTTAACGGTTTTCATTAGAAAAGTTAGTTAAGTCTCATGTGATTTGCATGTGATTGATGAAATAGATCAATTTGAAATGAGAATAAGTGTTTAAGAGGTTAAATATAAATACTTAATCTTAAAGTCAAAAAATATGAGTTTTCAAATTTCAAATTAAAATTTTGAAATAAAATAACTAATATATTAAAATTTTGATTGAAATTTTTTAAAACATAAATACTTTTTTTGATGAATTGATTTGTTCGGAGTTAAATAAAAATATTCTAAATTCTTAAGAAATTAGATAATTTTTGAAATTTAAATAAATAATCATTTCATGTCAAGAATATTTTTTTCAAAGAAAATTGATAAGTTTTTGTTCGGATTTAAAAATATTCTAAATTCTAAAGAAATTTTATATTTTTTTAAATTTATATAAATATTTTTATTTAGATCTGGAAAAAAAATGTCAAAATTATTTTGTGAAAAATAATATAGTTATTTATATTTAAAAATAATTAAAATAAAATTTTAATATATTGTTATTTTATTTCAAATTTTTAATTTAAAACTTGAAAATTCATATTTTGTGACTTTAAGTTTAAGTATTTCCATTTAACCCCTTAAGAACTAATTCTCATTTCAAATTGATCCATTTCGTCAATCACATGCAAATCACATGTGACTTAACTGACTTTTCTAACGAAAACCGTTAAAAAGCCTTATTTTGCTAACAAAGTGTCAAGTCAGGCCCTATTTCGCTAAATTTTGCACGTCAGGCCCAAACTGACACCACTCTGAGGACTTTAGGCCCTATTTTGTAATTTACCCTTTATTTTTATTTTAAAACCATTTCTTAAAATTTGGACATTTATTTATGTATAGGGATGGAGGATTATAAAATAGGTAGCTTACCAATTGTCCATGTCCTCCTTGAACTTCCCAGTGACTTATGTTTAGATGAGAAACAGAGGAGATGAAATTCTCTGTACCACACTTTGTGTACCACTTGTGTACCACAAGTAATGCAATGGTTATAAGTTATTTAGACATAAATAATTATAATATTAATAGTGATTCATAGCAGTCAGATCACTTGTGGTACACAAAGAGTGGTACAAAGGATTTCATCTCAAAACAGAGAAAAGAAACTGCTAAGATTTATGCATCTAGATAGGTAATATATTCTCCATAATTATTTTCAACAAATATTCTTTGCTATTGTATTGGGTGGTAGATGGACGCTTGACTCTCACTTTTCAACATGAATTTTGGATCTTTGATTTTAAAAGGATTAAAACAAAGACAGAAAGTTGATATTTAGTAGTACTTGTTTATCATCTTTTAAAGAGCAAGCATGTGCAGCCTAGGGATGGTCAAACCGGACCGGAACCAGACCGGAACCGGACCGGAAAAGCCCGGAACCGGAGCAAACCGGGGAGTAAACCGGAACCGGAGTAACCGGAACCGTGGTAAGTGCGGGCCGGTTCAGGGTCACATATATGGCGGACCGGAACCGGATCGGCATTTCCATTAAAAAAAATAAAAATCCTTTATTTTTCAATAAATTTTAACATGTTTATTCATTAGTGTATTATAAAATAAAAATCTCTTGTCTTTTAATAAATTTTAACATGTTTATTCATTATTGTATGATAAAATAAAAATAAAAAAAGGTAGCGTGGACTGAACCGGAACCGGACCGGAACCGTACCGGAACCGGATTGTGATGACCGGAACCGGAACCGGTGTAAGCGCGGGCCGGTTCAGGGTCACATATATGCTGAACCGGAACCGGCGGTTCCGAACCGGAACCGGGCCCGGAACCGGTTTTGGTCATCCTTAGTGCAGCCCATGTTGACCAATTAGAAAAATAAATAAATAAATAAATAAACTTAAATACTCCCTCCGGCCCAATTTAAGTTTAAGGTTCTTAGTTTGATTTTGCACGCTTATTAAGGAATCAAGGCAAACTTGGGTCAAGAATATTAGTGGGTGAAGGATATAATTGTCCATTCATAATGCAAGTAGGTGAAAAGTAGATGGGTAAGTGATGGGCTTTTTGTAATATATGAACTTTATAAGGACAAGAATGTCCAAAACATTATTCATCATTTGCCATTTAAGGAATAAAGCAACTAAAAACCTTAAACTGAGACATACCAAAAAGGAAAGTAAGAACCTTAAACGGGGACGGATGGAGTAAGAGATATTTTGTGCATTGATTTTTTAAATTGTAATCTTTTATATCTTGATTTATGAAAATTAAGCAGTTGATTTATTTTTGGCCCGTTATAGTTGTATTCAAGTGATTAATTCACCATTGACTAGCTTCATTTAGAAGCTAACATACGTTGGAAAATTGTGTAATTATGCGAAGGAAATTGCGCGCGTTTCATTGGAAAAATAATTCGTTGATTAAAGTGAATTAATATTTTCTGTAAATATTAAATGTGGTGATTCAAATTTAATATAGGATGATGGAAAAATTTAAAGCTCAAATGTTAATGGGTAAGTTGGGGAGTGGGTTTGTATCCCACATGGGAAAGGAAGTGAAAGACTTCCAAAGCTCATTCCTTTAAAAGGGCCTCCCGAATGGAAAATGAGGGAAAAATGTCCCAAGACCATTGGTGGGTAAAATGAATTGAATTTGTCCCACATTGGTTTGGAGTAAAAGGTTAAACTAGTTTAAATACAATTAACCATTTGTATGGGTAAAGATTGTGTAGACTAGAGGCTAACTATCGCGCTCGGGTACGCAGGGGGGTGCAAATTTCAGTTAAAATTTGTCGATTTGTGCCTCGGACCACCGGACACGAATGTAGCTCCGAAATGGTCATATTGATTGTGTAACAGTTCAGAGAATTAAAACCCATTTGATCTTGTAACTGCTACGCATTGATTTCCCAGTTTAATTGACAATTAAATGAGATTTATTGTTTAGTTTAAATTGAGCATTCCACTTTGTTTTTTTGGACACTAAAACCAACAGTCTTCTCACTTCTCTTTGCTTACCTATTCCTTGGCCCTCTTTGTTTCTCTCCGTGGTGAATCAGTCCAAGCATATCGACGTTCGCCGGAGGTACTATTGTGCAGTTTATGTCCGATCCGTCCATTGTATCTTGGGAGACTGGCGTCCAACGTATCCTCAAGCACAACATCGGTGAGGGGGCGAATTTGACGTAAGGAGAGTGTGTTCTCACACGACTCGGACGAACCCAAGAAGACCTTTTACAGATTTTGGTTTTAATTTGTATTTATGTTTCTGTTCTTCAATATTGTAATCTTATTTCTAACAACGTAAAAGTAAAAGTTTCCAAAAAAATAAATACTGTATTTCAAAGTACAATTCTTACTGAAGATTTAGTAAAAGAAAGTGGCGTTTATATCCTTTTTTTTTTAGTTGAAGTACCACAATTATAAATCACATATGAAAATAACTGATAATAAGATATCGGTTTTTCTAATATGTGCCCTAAGGGCACATGATAAAAGTTAATTATAGTAGTGAATCTATTTAATTATACCAATTTCACTTAGAAAATCTTAACATATTATCAGAAAAATACTATACTTAAATAGATTAACTTCCATATTTAATTGCTTTCATGTGCCCTTATGGCACATGTTAGAAAAATCGGCGATAGTGCACAAGACTGATTTCTGAATTATTTAAAATATTTGAATATTCGTGTAAATTTACATCTAAAATTAAAATTACGACATTGAATAAAGTAGAGAGATTGACGTGAACCGTTGTCGGTTTAGTATTTTAGTTGGGTATCTTCGGAATTACGAGTTTAAGAAAGAGATATAGATGAAGAAAAAATTAATTAAGAGGCAATTAAGTCTCATTTGTACATCTAAAAATTAACAGGACGTTAAATAGTATTCAAATTCGAATTAAGAAAAAAATACAAACGGACTAAATTTTTATATGATTTCATACCTATTTAAAAGTTGAAAACCAGAAACAAACAACTCCAAATCTACCAGTAGTTGCAGAGTGTGGAAAGTAAAAAACTGCTTAAGAACGAAAAATCCAATCTAGAAAATCAAATGTATGCCTAGATTCATTGCATAAAATTCAATATAATAATTAAATTAACTTAAATTTTATGAGAAAATTTTGGGAAAAACTAGTTCCTTCATAAGTTATAAAAAATCATGTTTTATAGGGTTTAAGGTTTAGGGTTAGGGTTTCATGTTTAGGGTTTAAGGGTTAAAAACATGACTTTTTATAACTTATGGAGGAACTAGTTTCCCCCAAAACACACTCTAAATTTATACTTCAAACAAAGTACGTTCGTATTAAAAAGAAAGTGGGAATCATTATTTTTGGACGGAATGAAGGAGACTACTACGCAAATTAAAAGATGGAATGACATTTGCTCAAAAAAAAAAAAAAGATGGAATGACATGAACGTTATTGGATAATAAACAAGGTTGAGAGTCCGCGCTCAAATACATATACAATAAAGGAAATTTTCTTGATGTACATGTTATCTATCTTCCCTCACCTAGACACTTTGTGTGTCATTTACATCTTTACTAGCTTCTTTCTTGGCCTTGGACTTGGAGTTGGAGTCGTCGAGATATTCCTGATAAATGAAGGAAACAAATCCCCATACGGCCAACAACAACGCAATCACCTTCACTCCACTCATGTCGTCATGGAAAAACACCACCGCAAAAATGGGCACAATTGGCAAACTCAAAGCACAAATAATATTGGAGAACAATGAAGATACCTCAAAAACCAACCCAATCAAACCCATGGCGAAAATTTGCCAAGACATGGCTGCCCCAACCAAAGTTATCACATAAGATGCCTTTCCAAGCTTATATTCTTCCATCTCGCCCCTTAGAGTCTTCCACTCTTTGCTCACAAATAAGCACAAGACAATCAAAATAGACGCGACCAAGCATTGGTAGATGACCAAGTCAAATACAACTTTCAATGTTGTCATTTTCACAATCTTTTTGAAAGCAAATTGTGTTGCCGAGAGAAGTAGCCCGCCAGTAGCGGCCCCACCAACTGTGCATAAGAAGCCAAGGGCATATTTGGTTTTAGGGATAGATGATGACCCTTGTTGGTCATTGGTTTGGAGCACAAGAAGGGCGGATGAAATGGTGAGAAGGAAGAGAGAGTTGATGATAAGAGGAGTAAACTTTTGGGCATTGAGAAAGTAGGAAAATACCGCGTTGAAAGCAAGTTGACTTGCCAATATTAGAGAAAAGGTGGACACGGGTAGATTTGCCACGCCGAGAGTGACCAAGGAGCAATTTATTGCAAAAACAACACCGAGGAAAATATAGAGTGAGACAAGGATTGACAAAGAAGGCTTGGAGGAAACATGTGTGTTTTTTCTGGTAGGATAGATATAGATGAACATGAATGGAATGAGGATTGGAAAGCCTACCATTTGAACAAGTGTTGCCATCCATTGGCTATTTCCTCCTTGGTCGAAATATAGCCTTAGCAAAAGGGTGGCGATTGATTGGCCAGCGAGGATGAATATCGTAAAGATGATTATTCGTAGCCACCACTTGTACCGCGAAGGCGGAGCCACCTTACAGACAGATGTGTTTGGAGTTTTTGGTGACATTATTACTTCCTTGTTGGCTAATTCTTCATCTACTTGAACACCAAAATGAAGTACGTTAGCTATGTTATGTATCCAATTCTATTATGGGTAAAATACAAAATAGGGCCTAATATCAAAGGACCGATTGCAGTTTTGGGTCTGACGTCCAAAATTTGTCAAATTAGGGCCTCACATGCAATTTTTTCCTCAATATGAGGCTTTTCGACAATTTCCGTCCAAATCCACGTTAAGTGATCATGTACAGCGCATGTGACAGTAAATTGGGGGTCAATTGCAAAATTTTAAAAGTAGTGGGAAACATCAGAAAAACTACCCATCTCATACACTTGTTTGTACATAAATTAAATATGTACAACACTTTTATGCATGCATCAATAATAACTTTAAATTTAAAGTTGAGAAAATAGAATATTTATTTAAATATTAAATATTCAAGCTTCAAAAAAATATTAAATTTTCAATTATGAAACAATATTAAGCAATTAACATCTTAAAAAAATAATAAATGGAATTCCCAAATTCACTAATTTTGTACAGAAATTATGTGTAACATTTTTATATAACATACTACCTCTGTCCTTAAATGAATGTCCATATTTCATTTTAAGAGACAACTTTTTGTAAAATTTGGTGAAAAAACTCATATAATCTTGTAATCCTCTTTACAAACATTTAATTTTTGCAAGTATAAAGAGACATGTGAAAAAAAAAATCGAAAAAAAAACATTTAGGGACAAAGTTATGATCAAAATGGACACTCATTTTGGGACAAAAATTTCTTGAAAATAGACACTCATTTAGGGACAGTTTAGGGACAATTAAAACTTAAGATTTTATTTATCAATTAATTATAAAGAGACACATGTTTTATAAATTTTATGATGATAATGTTACATATTAAAATTCAAAATTATAACAAAATTATGTTCATTTTCTTCGATGCTCATCGTCTTCATCCATTTCCTCCATTTTCATCATAATCAATAAATAACAAGACTAACACCACCGCCCCCTAACACCCTAGCACCACCACCACCACCACCCAAATTGAAAACACAAAATCCTTAATTACAAAGCCCACGTTCAACTGCAATTCCCACAATCAAAGCCACACTCTAACCTGATATGGATTAAAACAAAATCAAAAACACACTAACATAAATCCTAAACTTCAAAACCCACTTTCCAATTCCAATTCCAATACCCAAATTTCAAAAACATGGAGGCGGAAGCAATTCTACCCAGAATTCGTTCAAGGAAGTCATCTCTAGTTCCGCCGCCGCTGGAAGGTTTATTAGCCATGGAAGAGCTGGATCGGTGAGTCGGATGGGTTGGTTTTCGAGAAGAGTGACGACGGTGAAAGGACGGAAGGAAATTGTTAGAGCGTTGGTAGAAAGAAGGTCAGGTTAGTGTCGTGGGGGAGGGGGAGGTTCGCCGGATTGAGCGTAGGTGGGAGACATTGGCGCCGGAGAAGGAGAAGCGGCTTGGAGGAGGACTTCGCCTATGCAGACTTGCAGAGAGAGAGAATGTGACATCCAATGTAGTTGGGTTTTTTTTCGACCCGCCCCTTTAATTTCAAATTTGGCATCCAACCCCCTCAATAAATGTCATGTGCGCTGCACGTGACCAATTAACATGGATTTAGACGGAAATCGTCAAAAAAAAACCCTAAATTGTGCAAAAATCGACATGTCAAACCCTAAATTGGTAAAATTTGGACGTCAGACCCCAAACTGCAACTCCTCCGTTGATATTAGGCCCTATTTTGTATTTTACCCTTCTATTATTTTTCTGTCTCAAAATAATGAGACACTATATATATAAAACTTTTCAAGCTAACACTTGTTTTTCATTCATTTGATTAGGAGATGGATCATATATATGGTACGAAATTCATACAATAGAGAGGATGAAAAGTAATTAAATAAAATCATTAATTAATTTGGAAAAAATAATTAATCCCGTTTAATTTTCAAACATTTAATGTTACATTATTATGATTTTGGAAATTCTAAGTATGTGAGACTAATGTGATGTTTGATGTATTAAGCACTTAATGCTTGATGCTTAATATATTGCAATGTATATTTTGGAGGTATGATGCCTTTGATGACATTGAGATATAGATGTTGGAGGTTACGTGAAGCTCTTAATGATTGAGAATCAAAATCATTGCTTGACCAATAAGAGGCTCATGGAACTTTCAACATGTAGAGCTCAATGTTATAAAGACACCTTACCTCCAAATTATACCTTGCAATCTATTAAGCATCAAGCATCAAGTGCTTAATACATCAAACTCCACCTAAGACAATAGGAAAATGGAACTATCATTTTGAGACGGAAGGAGTATTATGATTTCTATTTTGAAAATGTGAACGTTGCAGAAGAAAGAAGTATTTTGGCAAAAGGAAGATACAAAGTTAGATATCTTACCAACCATAACCATGGGTACTGGCAGTGTGCGTCCTCCTTGAGTTTCCAATGACTTAAACTTAAGAACGGTCAAGAATATACTGTAAGATGTGTGTTTACATACATACATATATATATATATATATATATATATATATATATATATATATATATATGCACAGTCAATTTGGCTTGACATATAAGTTTCTGTGATGGGTACGTGGTTGATATCAAAAGAAAGATGCTTGACTCACTATCATTTTATTTTTTAAATTTTGCTTTCTAAGTTAAGAAGAACAATTAAAGAAAAAAGAAGGACATTCAAAAGAAAGATGCTTATTCTTGATTCTCATTTGAGTGCTTACAATCGGGTGTTTGACCAGCTTATCACACGAAACCATATACTCTCTCTGTCCGTTGCCAAATAAATATCGCACTTGACTTATCAATTTATTTAAGAAGTGTATTTTATTTATATAATGCTTGCACTAAAAATGTGATTTTTCTTAAACTTAAGAACAGCCAAGAATATACTGTAAGATGTGTGTTTACACACACACACACACACACACACACATATATATATATATATATATATAGATATATATGCACAGTCAATTTGGCTTGACATATAAGTTTCTGTGATGGGTACGTGGTTGATATCGAAAGAAAGATGCTTGACTCACTGTCATTTTATTTTTTAAATTTTGCTTTCTAAGTTAAGAAGAACAATTAAAGAAAAAAGGACATTCAAAAGAAAGATGCTTATTCTTGATTCTCATTTGAGTGCTTACAATCGGGTGTTTGACCAGCTTATCACACGAAACCATATACTCTCTCCGTCCGTTGCCAAATAAATATCGCACTTGACTTATCAATTTATTTAAGAGGTGTATTTTATTTATTTATATAATGCTTGCACTAAAAATGTGATTTTTCTTTTTTCGTTTCTCAGTAACAAGAATTTTTTATTGATTATTGAAGTTATAAAAGGCTATAAGCCAGAACTGACACATAAAACAAGCTCAACTGTTAGAGCCATAAACAAGACTTGATGAGAAAACAAAGTAATCACAAGAACACAAATTTACGTGGTTCACCAACTTAACTATTATAGTTAACTAATACTATTAATAGTAATAGTTAACTAATATAGTAAACTAATAGTATTAATAGTAATATTTAACTTGTATTGTAACTAATATTGTTAACTAATACTATTAATAGTAATGGTTAACTTATACTATTAATATTAATAGTTAACTTATACTATTAATAGTAATAGTTAACTCATATAATTACTAATATGATTAACTAATAGTATTAGCTAAGAATGAGAATATCAAAGGTCATTTAGATTTTAAGATGATGTTGATGTGGCTTCTCTAAAATCAAGTTTTTACTAAATATGTCCACATGTCAAATCCACAACACTCCTCACCAACTTTAATATATATATATATATATATATATATATATATATATATATATATATATATATATATATAGATAGATAGATTTGGGTAGTAATAAAACTTTGTTTTAATTTTCTCAAGATACTGAGGAAGGAAAAGAAGAGTTTAAATTCAATTGCTTGCATTAACGAGGTTTTGCCCCTACTTCTGTAGTTTACTTGCATTGTCTATTTTGTGTTTCCATATTTATCTTTAATTAAGTGAAAATTCGAAATATTTGTGAATATTTATTTTAGGACGGATTGCTTAATTTTTTTTAATCCGATACGTATTCTTATTGTTTTTAAAATTGAGTGAACCCCTCGAAGAAAATATAAAGAGAGTATGATCAAAACATAAAATGAAAAATTGAGAGAGAGAATATGGTTGTAGGGGAGATTGGAAACTCCATTTGAGAATATAAAAAATTTGTTGTTTTGAAAATTGAATAAGGTTATTACATTAAAATCATAGTAACACACAATAGGAAGAGTAAGTCTCTTGTAAAACACGTTTTACACTAGGCTTAGTGTAAAACGTGTTTTATTAATAACGGCAAGTAGGGTTTAAGAGACGCGGTGGCATAAGTGTAAATATTTGAAACTTATGAAATCTCAGGAGGCATATTTTAAAACTGCAGGAGGCATATTATGAAACTGAAGGAGGCATATTTTTGAAACTCCACATCAGGCACTTTGTAAAACCATAACAGACATTTTTTTCAAAGAGGTACTTCTAAATTTTAAAACTGGAGGAGGCATATTTTTATACTGCAGGAGGCACATTTTTAAACTAGAGCAGGCATTTTTTTTCTTTAAAAAAGACAATGTTAAAAGTTCAAAAAAATCTCAGGAGGCATGTTTTGAAACTGGAGGAGGCATGTTTTGAAACTGCAGGAGGCACATTTTTTAACTAGAGCATGCACTTATTTTTTCTCAAAAAAGGCACTGTTAAAAGTTCAAAAAAAGTGCTTCTTCTAGAGTTAAAACATGCCTGCTCTAAAAAAGTGTCTCATCTAGAGTTAAAATATGCCTGCTGTGAAGTATTGAAAAATGTCTCCTCTTGTTTTAAAATGTGCCTGCTGAGATTTTCATGAGTTCCACTTATTTACAAAATTGCCACCGCGTCTTTTAATCCCTCTTAGGCCGTTATTTGAAAAACACGTTTTACACATAGTTAGTGTAAAACACGTTTTTTACAAGATTTTGTGCAATAGGAAAGTTTCACCGATTGATCTTAGGTAATACTTTTATTTTATTCTTATCTTTTTTGAGCGATTTCATAGTATATTTAGATGTTAGTTTTATTACTGCTTTTTTTAATATGTTATTTTCATTTTCGTACGAAATAATATAGTAAGCTTATGAAGAATAGAGAAATAAATGGAAAAGAAAGAAAAAGAAAATGGTAACGGAAATTGAAATGGAGAAGAGGCGTGATTTTAGGTTTACCAGTAGGTATTGTTAATTGATGAAATCGTAATTAAGGAGAAAGGCAAATTATGGGTAAATATAAAGTCACAAAAAATGTCACAAAAATGCCACAAAATGTGGCCTACATCAGAGAGTGAGTTTAGACTACATTCACGTGGGATGTTACTGGAATCAAGGAGGAGATTGGTGGTTGTTATAGTAATTGATATGAAATACTACTGTATAAGGAATAAGGAAGATTGAAATACTCCCTCCGTCCCAGAAAGATAGTCCACTTTTTTTCGTTGTTACTACGAGGAAACTTTGAGCAGTTATAAATGCTACTTAAAATTATGTTAATGTGAATCTAAAAATTGATATTAATAGTATTTATAATGGTGTATCAATAACATTTAGTAGCCTTAATTATTACTCAAAGTTCATTCGTAAAACCCATGAAAATAGGGGGACTGTCATTCTGGGACAGAGGGAGTATAGTAAAAGTTTCTAAAGTAGTGCAAGCAATCTTTCAAAAAGAAACAAAAAAAAAAAAAAAAAAAGGTAAACAAGAGTAAATAAAGATGGAAATAAACATATACTTCCAATGTCTTTAAATATAATTTAAATATATGTCCATTTTTAAGAAATATTTGTTCCTAAATGATTGTTATTTATCTAAACAACTTTGTTCGTAAATATTTTTTCACCAATTTTTTTACTAATCTCTTTATACATGAAAAGCTAAATGTATAAAAAGAGATTTAAAAGAGTATATATGTATCTTTGCCACAAATTGTATTAAAAATAGAGATTTTAAAATATTTGTTAATTTAAAATTTGAACATTCACTTAAAATACGGAGCATTACGTTTTATTGGACTATGGAGTAGAAGATTAATTTTTATTTGAGCAAAAGTGTGTTCTTTTTATTTATTTTTTTTAAATATTTTACTTTCCTTTAAATCCAAAAGGTATCATCAATACAATAGAACAAGTTCCAATTTAGAGGTCACATTCGGACGTAAATTCTTCAAGCTCAAAAAGAAAAAACATTTACAACCAGATTTTAGAATTTTTTTTTTTTAAAAAAAAGACATTTTTGTTGAGATGAGATTTTCTGCACCATTTTTTGTGTACCATTTGTTTACCATAACTGATCCAACGGTTATAAGTTATTAAGTATAAAATCATTATAATGTCAATAATGATGCATAGTTGTTGGATGAGTTGTGGTACACAAAAGTGGTACATAAGATTTTATCTCATTTTTCTTGAACCGAGGGAATTGTGATAATGATGGTGGGTATAATATTATGAATACACGGCTACTATTGTATTTATGGAAGCAGTTTCTTTTAAATCAATTTTAGGAAGTGTTTAAAATATTAGTTTTCCTTTTTTAGTGTATGTTGAAAAAAAAAATTGTGTCTCATATTCAATTTTTTTTAGTGTTTTTATGAATTTAAATTGAAAAGAAATTATACTATCGCCATGCGATTTTTAGCCTATTCTTTTTAACTATTCTAGAATTTAAATTGAAAAGAAATAATGCTAGCGCCATACAATTTTTAGCTAATTCTTTTTTTAACTATTCTATGGCTTTAAATTGAAAATAAATAATGCTATCTCCGTGCATCGCACAGGAATAACACTAGTTAAACGATAAGAGAGGGTACAGTAACTTAAAAAAAACGCTACATTTATTTTAGGGTAAATTACAAAATAGGGCCTAAAGTCCTTGGAGTGGTGCTAGTTTGGGGCATTACGTGCAAAATTTAATGAAATAGGGTCTGACTTGACACTTTGTTAGCAAAATAGGGCTTTTTAACGGTTTTCATTAGAAAAGTTAGTTAAGTCTCATGTGATTTGCATGTGATTGATGAAATAGATCAATTTGAAATGAGAATAAGTGTTTAAGAGGTTAAATATAAATACTTAATCTTAAAGTCGAAAAATATGAGTTTTCAAATTTCAAATTAAAATTTTGAAATAAAATAACTAATATATTAAAATTTTGTTTGAAATTTTTTAAAACATAAATAATTTTTTTTGATGAATTGATTTGTTCGGAGTTAAATAAAAATATTCTAAATTCTTAAGAAATTTGATAATTTTTGAAAGTTAAATAAATAATCATTTCCTGTCAAGAATATTTTTTCAAAGAAAATTGATAAGTTTTTGTTCGGATTTAAAAATATTCTAAATTCTAAAGAAATTTTATATTTTTGAAATTTATATAAATATTTTTATTTAGATCTGGAAAAAAATTGTCAAAATTATTTTGTGACAAATAATATATTTATTTATATTTAAAAATAATTAAAATAAAATTTTAATATATTGTTATTTATTTCAAAATTTTAATTTAAAACTTGAAAATTCATATTTTGCTACTTTAAGTTTAAGTATTTCCATTTAACCCCTTAAGAACTAATTCTCATTTCAAATTGATCCATTTCGTCAATCACATGCAAATCACATGTGACTTAACTGACTTTTCTAACGAAAACCGTTAAAAAGCCTTATTTTGCTAACAAAGTGTCAAGTCAGGCCCTATTTCGCTAAATTTTGCACGTCAGGCCCAAACTGACACCACTTCGAGGACTTTAGGCCCTATTTTGTAATTTACCCTTTATTTTTATTTTAAGACCATTTCTTAAAATTTGGACATTTATTTATGTATAGGGATGGAGGATTATAAAATAGGTAGCTTACCAATTGTCCATGTCCTCCTTGAACTTCCCAGTGACTTATGTTTAGATGAGAAACAGAGGAGATGAAATTCTCTGTACCACACTTTGTGTACCACAAGTAATCCAATGGTTATAAGTTATTTAGACTTAAATAATTATAATATTAATAGTGATTCATAGCAGTCAGATCACTTGTGGTACACAAAGAGTGGTACAAAGGATTTCATCTCAAAACAGAGAAAAGAAACTGCTAAGATTTATGCATCTAGATAGGGAATATATTCTCCATAATTATTTTCAACAAATATTCTTTGCTATTGTATTGGGTGGTAGATGGACGCTTGACTCTCACTTTTCAACATGAATTTTGGATCTTTGATTTTAAAAGGATTAAAACAAAGACAGAAAGTTGATATTTAGTAGTACTTGTTTATCATCTTTTAAAGAGCAAGCATGTGCAGCCCATGTTGACCAATTAGAAAAATAAATAAATAAATAAATAAACTTAAATACTCCCTCCGGCCCAATTTAAGTTTAAGGTTCTTAGTTTGACTTTGCACGCTTATTAAGGAATCAAGGCAAACTTGGGTCAAGAATATTAGTGGGTGAAGGATATAATTGTCCATTCATAATGCAAGTAGGTGAAAAGTAGATGGGTAAGTGATGGGCTTTTTGTAATATATGAACTTTATAAGGACAAGAATGTCCAAAACATTATTCCTCATTTGCCATTTAAGGAATAAAGCAACTAAAAACCTTAAGCTGAGACATACCAAAAAGGAAAGTAAGAACCTTAAACGGGGACGGATGGAGTAAGAGATATTTTGTGCATTGATATTTTAAATTGTAATCTTTTATATCTTGATTTATGAAAATTAAGCAGTTGATTTATTTTTGGCCCGTTATAGTTGTATTCAAGTGATTAATTCACCATTGACTAGCTTCATTTAGAAGCTAACATACGTTGGAAAATTGTGTAATTATGCGAAGGAAATTGCGCGCGTTTCATTGGAAAAATCATTCGTTGATTAAAGTGAATTAATATTTTCTGTAAATATTAAATGTGGTGATTCAAATTTAATATAGGATGATGGAAAAATTTAAAGCTCAAATGTTAATGGGTAAGTTGGGGAGTGGGTTTGTATCTCACATGAGAAAGGAAGTGAAAGACTTCCAAAGCTCATTCCTTTAAAAGGGCCCCCCGAATGGAAAAATGAGGGAAAAATGTCCCAAGACCATTGGTGGGTAAAATGAATTGAATTTGTCTCACATTGGTTTGGAGTAAAAGGTTGAACTAGTTTAAATACAATTAACCATTTGTATGGGTTAAGATTGTGTAGACTAGAGGCTCTCTATCGCGCTCGGGTACGCATGGGGGTGCAAATTTCAGTTAAAATTTGTCGATATTGATTGTGTAACAATTCAGAGAATTAAAACCCATTTGATCTTGTAACTGCTACGCATTAATTTCCCAGTTTAATTGACAATTAAATGAGATTTATTGTTTAGTTTAAATTGAGCATTCCACTTTGTTTTTTTGGACACTGAAACCAACAGTCTTCTCACTTCTCTTTGCTTACCGATTTCTTGGCCCTCTTTGTTTCTCTCCGTGGTGACTCAGTCCAAGCATATCGACGTTCGCCGGAGGTACTATTGTGCAGTTTATGTCCGATCCGTCCGTTATATCTTGGGAGACTGGCGTCCAACGTATCCTCAAGCACAACATCGGTGAGGGGCGAATTTGACGTAAGGAGAGTGTGTTCTCACACGACTCGGACAAACCCAAGAAGACCTTTTACAGCTTTTGGTTTTAATTTGTGTTTATGTTTCTGTTCTTCAATATTGTAATCTTATTTCTAACAACATAAAAGTAAAAGTTTCCAAAAAAAATAAGTACTGTATTTCAAAGAACAATTCTTACTGAAGATTCAGTGAAATAAAGTGGCGTTTATATCCTTTTTTTTTAGTTTATGTACCACAATTAGAAATCATATCTGAAAATAACTGATAATAAAATATCGGTTTTTCTAATATGTATCCTAAGGGCACATGATAAAAGTTTATTATAGTAGTGAATCTATTTAATTATAGCAATTTCACTTAGAAAATCTTAACATATTATCAGAAAAATACTATACTTAAATAGATTAACTTCCATATTTAATTGCTTTCATGTGCCCTTATGGCACATGTTAGAAAAATTGGCGATAGTGCACAAGACTGATTTCTGAATTTTTTAAAATATTTGAATATTCGTGTAAATTTACATCTAAAATTAAAATTACGACATTGAATAAATTAGAGAGATTGACGTGAACCGTTGCCAGTTTAGTATTTTAGTTGGGTATCTTCGGAATTACGAGTTTAAGAAAGAGATATAGATGAAGAAAAAATTAATTAAGAGCCAATTAAGTCTCATTTGTACATCTAAAAATTAACAAGACGTTAAATAGTATTCAAATTAGAATTAAGAAAAAAAAACAAACAGACTAAATTTTTATATGATTTCATACCTATTTAAAAGTTGAAAACCAAAAACAAACAACTCCAAATCTACCAGTAGTTGCAGAGTGTGGAAAGTAAAAAACTGCTTAAGAACGAAAAATCCAATCTAGAAAATCAAATGTATGCCTAGATTCATTGCATAAAATTCAATATAATAATTAAATTAACTTAAATTTTATGAGAAAATTTTGGGGGAAACTAGTTCCTCCATAAGTTATAAAAAAAATCATGTTTTTATAGGGTTTAAGGTTTAGGGTTAGGGTTTCATGTTTAGGGTTTAAGGGTTAAAAACAGGACTTTTTATAACTTATGGAGGAACTAGTTTCTCCCAAAACACACTCTAAATTTATACTTCAAACAAAGTACGTTCGTATTAAAAAGAAAGTGGGAAACATTATTTTTGGACGGAAGGAAGGAGACTACTACGCAAATTAAAAGATGGAATGACTTGCTCAAAAAAAAAAAAAGATGGAATGACATGAACTAGATAACAAAAGAGGTTGAGAGTCCGCGCTCAAATACATAGTATACAATAAAGGAAATTTTCTTGATGTACATGTTATCTATATTCCCTCACCTAGACACTTTGTGTGTCATTTACATCTTTACTAGCTTCGTTCTTGGCCTTGAACTTGGAGTTGGAGTCGTCGAGATATTCCTGATAAATGTAGGAAACAAATCCCCATACGGCCAACAACAACGCAATCACCTTCACTCCACTCATGTCGTCATGGAAAAACAGCACCGCAAACAATTGGCAAACCCAAAGCACAAATAATATTGGAGAACAATGAAGATACCTCAAAAACCAACCCAATCAAACCCATAGCGAAAATTTGCTAAGACATGGTTGCCCCAACCAAAGTTATCACATAAGATGCCTTTCCAAGCTTATATTCTTCCATCTCGTCCCTTAGAGTCTTCCACTCTTTGCTCACAAATAAGCACAAGACAATCAAAATAGACGCGACCAAGCATTGGTAGATGACCAAGTCAAATACAACTTTCAATGTTGTCGTTTTCACAATCTTTTTGAAAGCAAATTGTGTTGCCGAGAGAAGTAGCCCGCCAGTAGCGGCCCCACCAACTGTGCATAAGAAGCCAAGGGCATATTTGGTTTTAGAGATAGATGATGTGTAACGACCCCAAAATCCGTTCCTATTTATTTTATATTTTTAGGAATTTTAATTTGAACTTATGTGTGCATTTTATGTGTTGCATTTTATTTGTTGCATCATATTTTATGATTTGCACATCTTACTTGATTAATTGTGTTATTTACTTAGTTAGTAGTAATAATGGTTAAGGGAGTTAAATGATTAAGTTGAAACTTTAGGGTCCTTTGTGAAATTATAACTACAGGGGTTTAAGTGTTAAAAATGAAAGTCGAGTGACCAAAACATAATTTTGAGGTAAAAATCTTTATATGCTTATCTTTCTTCTCTCCCTCTGTGTACAAACAAACTGAGCAACAAATTCTCTCGTTCTTTCCTAGGGTTTAAGAAAGAAAAAGGTAAGTTCATCCTATTTCGATTTAATTATTTTTATTTACTTATCCATTTTAAATCTAATTATATAAAAATGGTCAGGGCGTTGAGTAGGTCATTTCTAACCGAAGAAAACTTATTTCAGCGATACTATTTCCTAACTAGGTAAGTTACTAATTCCCCTTTAAATATTAAAATGGTCATATATGTTATACTTGATACTTGTACTTATTAATTTTGTGATTTGAATAATATTTGTGATACTTGTAATTTTGGGACAAAGTGAGTATTTGGTGTGGTTGGTTTTGTTGGGTAGAAAGGTTGAGTTGTGTAGCCAAGTTGTGTTACAAATGTTTAGTAATGTAGGTATTATACTTTTGGGACGGTGAAACGAAGGGAGTAAAACTTAGTGAATTTTGGCCTGTCAAGTGTGTTGGGCGGCCGCCCAAATAGGGCGTGCGACCGCCCATCTATCTGGAAGGTTTTGGTCGTGGGACAGAGTGTTTTGGGCGGTCGCACATGCTGGTTTGGGCGACCGCCCAGGGTTGCTGAAAAGTTGAGTTGTTCCATTACAAGGGATTTAAAGTTCAATCTTGGTCTAGGTCTTATGTGATATCCTAGAGTACCTAGAGGGTTGTTGTGGAACACCCTAGTGTTTGAAATTGGTTCCTTTGTGAACATAAGAGTTGTGGAATTTGACTAAATGTTAATTGGATTTGGTTTAACATCTTTTGATGTGGTTTGGATTGGTTCATCTTTGTGATCTGTTTGGCTTGGTTCCCTACTTTGGAATCATTTCCCCCGGTTGTTGTTTAAGCAAGTATTCATTACTATGCTCGTGTTTAAAGTCCAGCTGGTACTTGTTGTGGAGTCGGGCAGTGGTAGGGATTATAATGGCACACGAGCCAAGTTCATTGTAAGGCTTCTACCATTGGTTTCCCATTTTTAACCCTTTCCTTGGGCCATGGATTGGGTCTGGGCTAGCTCTCCTTTGTGTGAGTTTAGTCACCGTTTGGGTTATGACTTTGTGTCATTCCCCCCCCCCCCCCCCGTTGTTGTTATTGTTGCGGTTGTTGTTGTTGATTGGTTCATGAACCGGTTTCAGCCCTTTGGTGCTGCTCAGTTGATACCTCTCAGATGGTTATATGTTTGATTCGAGAACCTTGGCTCAGTATCTACTTATGAGTGTTTTATTCCGCCTTACGTGTGGAATGATGAGTTGGTTTTGCCTATCATGTTACGTGCTATGTGAATGTTTATTAACATTGTTCAATTACGAGTATCATTTCAGCATGTAACGTAGTTGCATTTTAGTAGCTTACTGAGATTCATTCTCACCCCTTATTTGTTTACTGTTTTAGATAAAGGAGAACCCAGGGGATAGGTCACTTCACAAGGGAGGACGTCGAGGTGGTGATTTTGGGTAAGACATTTGGGGCATGTGTTATGTAAATGCTACATTATGTAAATGTATAACATTTTCGGTAGTGTACCCGTGACTTCATCTTTGTATCACCTATTTTTGGAACATGTTGGTGATTTGTAAATTTGTAAGTAAAGTGTGTAAGCCTTATGGCTAACTACTTTGGATTGTGAAAGTTTGTTTGTGTGGATTGAAGTCAAGTTTCAAGTAAATGTGTTTGGTTATATGAAACTTTTATGAAAGTACATTTCAAAAAAAATTCCTAAAATGTTTTATGACGTCTTCCGTGCGTGTCCCGAACGTGGGGCCAAGTAGTACCACGGGTTGGGGCACGACAGTTGGTATCAGAGCCTGGTTGTAGATGGTCTAGAATGACTAAGTGACCTAGGCGGGTAGTTGTGTATAGAGTGAGTAACGTTGAGTGTCTTATGCAGGTATCTATTGAAAATGGGTGAGACTGAAGGAGATCAGGCTGGTTCTTCAGGGCAAGGGGATGCCAGAGAAGAGGACCGAATCATGTTTCAAGGAATGTTCGAGGCAGCAATGAAAACTTTAAATGATCAGAGGCAAGGAGGAGAACAAGCACCTCCGAGATATGGGTTAGAACAGTTCCTGAAGATGAAACCAATGGGTTATGAAGGAGAAGCAGAGGTAATAAAGGTCAAGAGGTGGATAGAGTCGATGGAGAAAATATTTGATGTCTTGAGATGTACTGATGAAGAACATGTCAGGTTTGCTACTTATAAACTGAGTGGAGCTGCTGAGCACTGGTGGAGAGCTTTGAAAACAAATTGGGATGAGAATCATGTACCCTATACTTGGGAGAATTTTCTGAAGAAGTTCAAGGAACATTTCATTCCTCGGGTAGATCAAGACAAGAAGGAAATGGAGTTTCTTAACTTGGAGCAGAATACTATGTCTGTGGCTCAGTATACATCCAAATTCACGGAGTTATCCAGGTACTGTACTCACTTAGTGGCAACTGAGGAAAGAAAGGCAACTAGATTTGTAAAGGGTTTGAGAACTGTGATTCGAAGTCAACTAGTATCCCACAAGTTGCAAGATTTTCAAGATGCTGTTGATAGAGCATATCAGGTGGAGCATGATATAGAAGAGCACAAGAGGAAAGTTGAATTGACAGGTACAGGAAGACAAGGAAGACCTCAACCACAGCGTGGTGATAATCGAGGAGGTCAGGGAACACCATCACAATTTAGAGGGCAACCGCAGGGACAACCAATTGCCAGGAATCAAGGTAACACCCCGGGAAATCAAGGTAGAAGAATATGTAATTATTATCAGAAGGAAGGGCACTCTGAAGAGCGATGTTGGAAGAAGCAAGGAAAGTGTTTGATTTGTGGTCAGCTTGGCCATTTTCAGAGGGATTGTCTAAGAGCAAGGATTGTACCATATGGGAGTGGAGCATGATCATCTCAGGGTCAGAAGAGGGATGCCTCAGGGAAGCCTAAAGTGCAAGGTCGTGTTTTTGCTATCAATCAACAACAGGCTTCAAATTCTTCTAACGTGATAGGAGGTATAATTTCTGTGTCTAGTTTGAGGGCACGAGCACTTATAGACCCTGGCTCTTCGCATTCTTATGTGTCTGTGCATTTTGCTTCTCGATTGCATGTTTCTTCTGAATCTCTACTTTATGTGTTAGAGGTGTCTACTCCTATAGGGGAGTGTTTGGTGACTAATAAGGTTTTACATGGCTGTGATGTGCATATTTGGGAGCATGTTTTATTTGCTGATTTAGTTGTTTTGCCATTACAAGATTTTGATATTATCTTGGGAATGGATTGGTTGAGTAAATACCATGCTTCAGTTGATTGTTATAAAAAGGTGGTTACATTTTCTATTCCTGATGTGCCTGAATTTACTTTTGAGACTGCTCCTTTGGGTAAGGGAATTCGTATTATTTCTTATGTGAAAGCTAGAAAGTTGTTGCATCGTGGTTGTACGGGGTATTTGGCTAGTGTTCTTGATATTACTAAAAGGTTACCTGAAGTAGAGGATGTGCATATTGTGAAAGAGTTTCCTGATGTGTTATCTACTGAGTATTCTATGCCTCCTGATAGGGAGATCGAGTTTTGTATTGACTTACTTCCAGGTACAACCCCGATATCTGAATCACCTTATAGAATGGCTCCAGCTGAATTGAAGAAGTTGAAAGTTCAATTGCAAGAGTTGCTTGATAGAGGGTTCATTCGACCCAGTGTATCACCTTGGGGAGCTCCTGTGTTGTTTGTAAAGAAGAAAGATGGGTCCTTGAGACTATGCATCGACTATAGAAAACTGAATCAGGTGACTGTAAAGAAAAAATATCCTTTGCCTCACATTGATGATTTATTTGATCAACTCCAAGGGTCAGTTGTCTTTTCGAATCTTGATTTGAGGAGTGGGTATCATCAGTTAAAGATTCACTCAGAAGACATTCCTAAGACTGCTTTTCGTAGTAGGTATGGTCATTATGAGTTTCTTGTCATGCCTTTCGGGTTAACAAACGCTCCAGCTGTTTTCATGGATATGATGAATCGGGTTTTCAAGCCTTATCTTGATTCTTTTGTGGTTGTGTTTATTGATGACATCCTTGTTTATTCTAAGTCTCGGGAGGAGCATGAGCAACACTTGCGAATGGTTCTATCTATTCTTCGGGAGAAGCAGTTGTTTGCAAAATTCAGTAAGCGTGATTTTTGGCTCGATGAAGTTTCTTTTCTGGGACATGTAGTTTCGAATAGGGGTATATCTGTTGATCCATCAAAAATTGAAGCTATTGTGAATTGGAAGAGGCCAGAATCAGTCACTGAAATTCGAAGTTTCTTGGGGTTAGCTGGGTACTACAGAAGATTCATTGAAGGATTTTCTAAGATATCAACATCATTAACTCAGTTGACTCGAAAGAATGTGCCATATGTGTGGAATGATAAATGTCAAGTCAGTTTTGAAGAGTTAAAGAAGAGGTTGACCACCGCTCCTATTCTTGCACTACCTAATAATGGGAATGATGAATTGGTGATTTATAGTGATGCTTCAAAAGAAGGCTTGGGGTGTGTTCTAATTCAAAGTGGGAAGGTAATTGCGTATGCTTCAAGGAAGTTAACTCCTAGTGAGCAGAATTATCCAACCCATGACATGGAGCTTGCAGCTATTGTTTTTGCGTTACACAAATGGAAGCATTATCTATATGGAGCAAAGTTTGAGATTTTCACAGATCATCAGAGTTTGAAGTATCTTTTCTCCCAGAAAGAGTTGAATAATAGACAGCGAAGGTGGATGGAGCTGTTGAAGGATTATGATTGCACCATTTCTTATCATCCGGGCAAGGCCAATGTGGTAGCTGATGCTATTAACAGGAAGTCTTATGTAGCTTCATTGATGGTACGGGAATGGAAGATGTTAGAAGATGCTCGAGATTGGTGTCCTTTTGAATCGAGGCATGGGGCTATATTTACGAATATCAGAGTATTGCCAACCTTAATTCAACAAATCAAGGATGCTCAGAAAGATGATACCGAGTTAGTGAAGATTATGGGAAAAATCAAAGATGGCAGATTTGAAGACTTTTCTCTCAGTTCTGAAGGAGTATTGACTTTCAGAGGTAGATTGTGTGTTCCTAATGTTGATGGGATTAAACTTCAAGTTCTCGAGGAAGGCCATAAGTCGAGGTATACCATTCATCCCGGGAGTACTAAAATGTATCAAGATTTGAAGCAACAGTTTTGGTGGAACAACATGAAGCGGGAGATAGCGAATTATGTGTCGAAGTGTTTGACTTGTCAACAGGTGAAAGCTGAACATCAAAGACCCGCAAGTTTGCTTCAACCTTTAGAGATACCGGAATGGAAATGGGAACATGTTACTATGGATTTTGTGTCAGGGTTACCTCGTACTCGGAGAAGGCATGATGCAGTTTGGGTGATTGTGGATAGATTGACAAAGTCTTCTCATTTTCTACCTATTGAGATTGGTTATTCGATGGAAAGGCTTGCTACTTTGTACATTAATGAGATAGTGAAGTTGCGTGGAGTTCCAGTTAGCATTGTTTCTGATCGTGATCCTAGATTCACTTCTCGGTTTTGGCAAGCATTTCAGAAGGCCTTGGGTTCAGAGTTGAGATTCAGTACTGCTTTTCATCCATAAACAGATGGCCAGTCAGAAAGGACCATTCAGATTCTTGAGGATATGTTGAGAGCTTGTTCAGTTGATTTTGCAGATTCTTGGGATATTCATTTGCCTCTCGTAGAATTTGCTTATAACAACAGTTTTCAGTCGAGTATTGGGATGGCTTCTTATGAAGCATTGTATGGGAGGAAGTGTCGTTCACATATTTGTTGGGATGAAGTTGGGGAAGCAAAGATTTGGGGTATTGATATGGTTAATGATTCAGTTGAGAAGGTTAAGCTTATTCGGGATCGATTAACTACTGCCCAGAGTCGTCAAAAGAGTTATGCAGATCACCGGAGGCGAGACCTTGAGTTTGAAAAGGGTGACTTTGTGTTTCTGAAAGTTTCACCAAAGGTGGGAATTAAGATATATGGGAAGAAAGGTAAACTTGCTCCTAGATTTGTTGGGCCTTTTGAGATTTTGGGAAGAGTTGGAGATCGACCTTATCGTCTTGCGTTACCTCCTTCTCTTGACAAGATTCATAATGTGTTCCATGTTTCGATGCTTCGAAAGTATGTGTACGATCCATCTCATGTGTTATCTGAGATACCTGAGGATATTGAACCCAGTATGTCCTATGAGGAGCATCCAGTTCAGGTGATTGATTCTAAATTTCAAGAATTGAGAACTAAGATTATTCCTCTTGTTAGAGTTGTGTGGAGGAACCATAATGTGGAAGAATCAACTTGGAAGCTTCGGGATGAAATGGAGAGGAAATATCCTTGGTTATTTGATTCGTTTGGTAAGTTGGGAAGAATTTTCTTTAAGGGGGAGTGATTGTAACGACCCCAAAACCCGTTCCTATTTATTTTATATTTTTAGGAATTTTAATTTGAACTTATGTGTGCATTTTATGTGTTGCATCATATTTTATGATTTGCACATCTTACTTGATTAATCGTGTTATTTACTTAGTTAGTAGTAATAATGGTTAAGGGAGTTAAATGATTAAGTTGAAACTTTAGGGTTCTTTGTGAAATTATAACTACAGGGGCTTAAGTGTTCAAAATGAAAGTCGAGTGACTAAAACATAATTTTGAGGTAAAAATATTTATATGCTTATCTTTCTTCTCTCCCTCTGTGTACAAACCAACTGAGCAACAAATTCTCTCGTTCTTTCCTAGGGTTTAAGAAAGAAAAAGGTAAGTTCATCCTATTTCGATTTAATTCTTTTTATTTACTTATCCGTTTTAAAATCTAATTATATAAAAATGATCAGGGCGTTGAGTAGGTCATTTCTAACCGAACAAAACTTATTTCAGCGATACTTTTTCCGAACTAGGTAAGTTACTAATTCCCCTTTAAATATTAAAATGGTCATATATGTTATACTTGATACTTGTACTTGTTAATTTTGTGATTTGAATAATATTTGTGATACTTGTAATTTTGGGACAAAGTGAGTATTTGGTGTGGTTGGTTTTGTTGGGTAGAAAGGTTGAGTTGTGTAGCCAAGTTGTGTTACAAACGTTTAGTAATGTAGCTATTATACTTTTGGGACGGTGAAACGAAGGGAGTAAAATTTAGTGCATTTTGGCCTGTCGAGTGTGTTGGACGGCCGCCCAATTAGGGCGTGCGACCGTCCATCTATCTGGAAGGTTTTGGTCGTGGGACAGAGTGTTTTGGGCGGCCGCACAGGCTGGTTTGGGCGACCGCCCAGGGTTGCTGAAAAATTGAGTTGTTCCATTTCAAGGGATTTAAAGTTCAATCTTGGTCTAGGTCTTAGGTGATATCCTAAAGTACCTAGAGGGTTGTTGTGGAACACCCTAGTGTTTGAAATTGGTTCCTTTGTGAACATAAGAGTTGTGGAATTTGACTAAATGTTAATTTGATTTGGTTGAACATCTTTTGATGTGGTTTGGATTGGTTCATCTTTGTGATGTGTTTGGCTTGGTTCCCTACTTTGGAATCATTTCCCCCGGTTGTTGTTTAAGCAAGTATTCATTACTATGCTCGTGTTTAAAGTCCAGCTGGTACTTGTTGTGGAGTCGGGCAGTGATAGGGATTATAATGGCACACGAGCCAAGTTCATTGTAAGGCTTCTACCATTGGTCTCCCATTTTTAACCCTTTCCTTGGGCCACGGATTGGGTCTGGGCTAGCTCTCCTTTGTGTGAGTTTAGTCACCGTTTGGGTTATGACTTTGTGTCATTTCCCCCCCCCCCCCCGTTGTTGTTATTGTTGCGGTTGTTGTTGTTGATTGGTTCATGAACCGGTTTCAGCCCTTTGGTGCTGCTCAGTTGATACCTCTCAGATGGTTATATGTTTGATTCGAGAACCTTGGCTCAGTATCCACTTATGAGTGTTTTATTCCGCCTTACGTGTGGAATGATGAGTTGGTTTTGCCTATCATGTTACGTGCTATGTGAATGTTTATTAACATTGTTCAATTACGAGTATCATTTCAGCATGTAACGTAGTTGCATTTTAGTAGCTTACTGAGATTCATTCTCACCCCTTATTTGTTTACTGTTTTAGATAAAGGAGAACCCAGGGGATAGGTCACTTCACAAGGGAGGACGTCGAGGTGGTGATTTTGGGTAAGACATTTGGGGCATGTGTTATGTAAATGCTACATTATGTAAATGTATAACATTTTCGGTAGTGTACCCGTGACTTCATCTTTGTATCACCTATTTTTGGAACATGTTGGTGATTTGTAAATTTGTAAGTAAAGTGTGTAAGCCTTATGGCTAAGTACTTTAGATTGTGAAAGTTTGTTTGTGTGGATTGAAGTCAAGTTTCAAGTAAATGTGTTTGGTTATATGAAACTTTTATGAAAGTAGATTTCAAAAAATTTTCCTAAAATGTTTTATGACGTCTTCCGTGCGTGTCCCGAACGTAGGGCCAAGTAGGACCACGGGTTGGGGCACGACATGATGACCCTTGTTGGTCATTGGTTTGGAGCACAAGAAGGGCGGATGAAATGGTGAGAAGGAAGAGAGAGTTGATGATAAGAGGAGTAAACTTTTGGGCATTGAGAAAGTAAGAAAATACCGCGTTGAAAGCAAGTTGACTTGCCAATATTAGAGAAAAGGTGGACACGGGTAGATTTGCCACCAAAATGAAGTACGTTAGCTATGTTATGTATCCAATTCTATTATACAAAATAGGGCCTAATATCAAAGGAGCGATTGCAGTTTTGGGTCTGACGTCCAAAATTTGTCAAATTAGGGCCTCACATGCAAATTTTTCCTCAATATGAGGCTTTTCGACGATTTCCGTCCAAATCCACGTTAAGTGATCATGTGCAGCGCATGTGACAGTAAATTGGGGGTCAATTGCAAAATTTTAAAAGTAGTGGGAAACATCAGAAAAACTACCCATCTCATACACTTGTTTGTACATAAATTAAATATGTACAACACTTTTATGCATGCATCAATAATAACTTTAAATTTAAAGTTGAGAAAATAGAATATTTATTTAAATATTAAATATTCAAGCTTCAAAAAAATATTAAATTTTCAATTATAAAAAAATATTAAGCAATTAACATCTTAAAAAAAATAATAAATGGAATTCCCAAATTCACTAATTTTGTACAGAAATTATGTGTAAAATTTTTATATAACATACTACCTATGTCCTTAAATGAATGTCCATATTTCATTTTAAGAGACAACTTTTTGTAAAATTTGGTGAAAAAACTCATATATAATCTTGTAATCCTCTTTACAAACATTTAATTTTTGCAAGTATAAAGAGACATGTGAAAAAAATTTCAAAAAAAACATTTAGGGACAAAGTTATGATCAAAATGGACACTCAATTTGGGACAAAAATTTCCTGAAAATAGACACTCATTTAGGGACAGTTTAGGGACAATTAAAACTTAAGATTTTATTTATCAATTGATTATAAATAGACACATGTTTTATAAATTTTATGATGATAATGTTACATATTAAAATTCAAAATTATAATAAAATTATGTTCATTTTCTTCGATGCTCATCTTCTTCATCCATTTCCTCCATTTTCATCATAATCAATAAATAACAAGACTAACACCACCGCCCCCTAACACCCTAGCACCACCACCACCACCACCCAAATTGAAAACACAAAATCCTTAATTACAAAGCCCACGTTCAACTGCAATTTCCACAATCAAAGCCACACTCTAACCTGATATGGATTAAAACAAAATCAAAAACACACTAACATAAATCCTAAACTTCAAAACCCACTTTCCAATTCCAATTCCAATACCCAAATTTCAAAAACATGGAGGCGGAAGCAATTCTACCCAGAATTCGTTCAAGGAAGTCATCTCTAGTTCCGTCGCCGCCGCTGGAAGGTTTATTAGCCATGGAAGAGCTGGATCGGTGAGTCGGATGGGTTGGTTTTCGAGAAGAGTGACGACGGTGAAAGGACGGAAGGAAATTGTTAGAGCGTTGGTAGAGAGAAGGTCAGGTTAGTGTCGTGGGGGAGGGGGAGGTTCGCCGGATTGAGCGTAGGTGGGAGACATTGGCGCCGGAGAAGGAGAAGCGGCTTGGAGGAGGACTTCGCCTATGCAGACTTGCAGAGAGAGAGAAAGTGACGTCCAATGTAGTTGGGATTTTTTTCGACCCGCCCCTTTAATTTCAAATTTGGCATCTAACCCCCTCAATAAATGTCATGTGCGCTGCACGTGACCACTTAACATGGATTTAGACGGAAATCGTCAAAAAACCCTAAATTGTGCAAAAATCGACATGTCAAACCCTAAATTGGTAAAATTTGGACGTCAGGCCCCAAACTGCAACTCCTCCGTTGATATTAGGCCCTATTTTGTATTTTACCCTTCTATTATTTTTCTGTCTCAAAATAATGAGAAACTATATATATATATATATAAAACTTTTCAAGCTAACACTTGTTTTTCATTCATTTGATTAGGAGATGGATCATATATATGGTACGAAATTCATATAATAGAGAGGATGAAAAGTAATTAAATAAAATCATAAATTAATTTGGAAAAAATAATTAATCCTATTTAATTTTCAAACATTTAACGTTACATTATTATGATTTTGGAAATTCTAAGTATGTGAGACTAAGGTGATGTTTGATGTATTAAGCACTTAATGCTTGATGCTTAATATATTGCAATGTATATTTTGGAGGTATGGTGCCTTTGATGACATTGAGATATAGATGTTGGAGGTTACGTGAGGCTCTTAATGATTGAGAATCAAAATCATTGCTTAACCAATAAGAGGCTCATGGAACTTTCAACATGTAGAGATCAATGTTATAAAGACACCTCACCTCCAAATTATACCTTGCAATCTATTAAGCATCAAACATCAAGTGCTTAATACATCAAACTCCACCTAAGACAATAGGAAAATGGAACTATCATTTTGAGACGGAAGGAGTATTATGATTTCTATTTTGAAAATGTGAACGTTGCAGAAGAAAGAAGTATTTTTGCAAAAGGAAGATACAAAGTTAGATATCTTACCAACCATAACCATGGGTAGTGGCAGTGTGCGTCCTCCTTGAGTTTCCAATGACTTAAACTTAAGAACGGCCAAGAATATACTGTAATATGTGTGTTTACATACATATATATATATATATATATATATATATATATATATAGATATATATACGCACAGTCAATTTGGCTTGACATATAAGTTTCTGTGATGGGTACGTGGTTGATATCGAAAGAAAGATGCTTGACTCCCTGTCATTTTATTTTTTAAATTTTGCTTTCTAAGTTAAGAAGAACAATTAAAGAAAAAAGAACGACATTCAAAAGAAAGATGTTTATTCTTGATTCTCATTTGAGTGCTTACAATCGGGTGTTTGACCAGCTTATCACACGAAACCATATACTCTCTCCGTCCGTTGCCAAATAAATATGGCACTTGACTTATCAATTTATTTAAGAAGTGTATTTTATTTATTTATATAATGCTTGCACTAAAAATGTGATTTTTCTTTTTTCGTTTCTCAGTAACAAGAATTTTTTATTGATTATTGAAGTTATAAAAGGCTATAAGCCAGAACTGACACATAAAACAAGCTCAACTGTTAGAGCAATAAACAAGACTTGATGAGAAAACAAAGTAATCACAAGAACACAAATTTACGTGGTTCACCAACTTGGCTACGTCCACGGGGAGGGGAGAGAAAATTATTACCAATCTGGAGAAACGTTTACAAGTTCACACTAATCTATGCTAGCACAAATTTTGATCACAATATCTCTGTCTGTGCTAATCCCTAGATCTAAAATCATTGATCCCTCTCTGATCAATCTATTTTTCTGAGGTATGAATTTGTGTTAGGATAACCCTTTTATTCAGGGACGTAGCCAGGATTTCGAATGAGGGGGGTCAATAAAATAAGGTAATTGTCATTTGAAAATCAAAAGAGTCATCTTAAAAACAAAATCTCCGCCCCATAAAATATGTTGCGTTTGACTTGTCATTGTATTAAAAGAATGTATTTTATATATTTTTACTATGGTAAAAACAAACTAAGGAATAAAATGTGGAAATGAACACATAAATTTTCTTATTGTTATATTCCCGTATGTCGTTATTAAAAAAACGTTAAAAGGTCATTATTAAGAAATTTTATTATTTGGTTCAGTAAATTTAATGAATATGAACACGTAAAATATGTAAGAGAAATATTTCAAAATTGAATGTTAGGAACATGTAGTACAATCCAAATTCCAAAGAAAATGAATTTTGAGAATAAGATTAAAAACTAACATTGATTATAGGGCACTAAAGATTGAAAAACTGAATGAGAAGCTTTTAATAAATTGCACTCCCTTAGTCCCAAAATGTGTCTCCAATTTGACTTATGTTTGAGCTATACATTATAATCTTTCAAAGCAATGCTGAAAGTATTTTAAAGGTTACTCCCTCCGTTCTTAAATAAGTGACGTTTTAGCTCAATTTACACGAACCAAGAAGAGCATTCATTATACCTCAACTTTACATATTTGTCCCTTATTTCTCCTCTTAAATACAGAAAGTAGTTGGGAAAAGGAGAGAGAGAAACTGATTGGGAAAGGAAAAAGTAAAGGGTAATTGTGTCCATCAGCATAAAATTAACCCCAAACGACAATTATATAGGAACATGATCTTGATTCTAAAACGTCACTTATATGAGAACAGAGGGAGTATTTCAACTAAAGTATGGAGGGGAAATAGCTTTTTTTTTAAAAAAATAAAAATCAGGGGGGTCAAAGTTATCATCATTATTTTTGTTTTCAAAAACTATAGGGGCTAATATGCTAATAGTAAAAACTCAGGGGGGTCAACTGACCCCCTTGCCCTAGTGTGGCTACGTCCCTGCTTTTATTTATACTCATAAATTCCTAACCCTGAAGACATAAGGAATAAATTTTAGTAATCCCTAAAGGATTAATAATAATTCCTGATAAAGATTACATAAATCCTTGTCCCAAAAAGATTAACTAATCCTTATTGCAATCCTGCTCCGTCTTGGAATTACGAAATTTTCCTGTTGTATAATCATCTAACTTGGCGTCCCAAATTCAAAGACATTATCCCAACAATATCCACATTGACTTTGAATCTCCATGACAACAAACATTTTCTCCCCCCTCGCCTCTTTTGCTATCTAATAGCTGGGAACATTAAGCAAGTCAAAGCAATGTTGGAACTTGCTCTCCGTCACGGACTTTATGAACATATCTGTAGGGTTGTCCGCTGTCTCTACCTTCTTCACCTTTACCCGTTTCTAATCCCTTAGGAAATGATAGCTGACATCAATGTGCTTGGTCCTCTCATGATGAACTTGATCCTTGGCGAGACAAATCGCGCTCAAACTATCGCAATAAATAATAGCCTGATTCCTGTATCCCTGAATCGCTGATCAATCCCTTCAACCATATTCTTCCTTAGCGAACTCTATCAATGCCATGTATTCTGCTTCTGTTGTATACAACGTCACTGTCGCCTGCAATGTAGCCTTCCAACTGACAACTGACCCACCAAGTGTAAATACATATCCGGTCATCGATCTTCTTGTATCAACATGACCTGAATAGTCCGAATATGAGAACCCCTCTACTGCATACTTTGCTCCACCTCCATAGATGAGATCGACATCACTGGTACCTCTAAGATACCTAAAGATCCTCTTCACAGCCTGCCAATGTTCTTTACCCGTATTACCCATGAACCTACTAACAACACTAACTGCCTGTCCAAGATCTGGCCTAGTGCACACCATAGCATACATCAAACTACCAACTGCACTAACATAGGGTACTCGAGCCATATACTCTTTCTCCTCCACCGACTTGGGCCCAAACACGATTGATAATCGTGCATTCGCTGCACTCGGAGTATCTATAGCTTTTGCTGTTGACATACCAAACCTCTCTAAAACTTTCTTGATGTAACCTTTCTGAGATAAGAATATTTTTCGTTTGTCTCTATCTCTATAAATTTCCATACCCTGAATTTTCTTCGCGCTACCCAAATCCTTCATCTCAAACTCTGCGGACAATAAGTCTTTCAACTTCTAAATCTCTGACTTCTTGACTGCTGCTATCAACATATCATCTACATATAGCACCAAATAGATGTACGATCCATCTACCAACTTATTGTGATACACACAACAATCATACGGGCTCCTCGTATATCCGATCTCTGTCATATAGCTGTCAAACCTCTTATACCAATGCCTAGGCGACTGTTTAAGTCCATACAAGGACTTCTTCAACCTACAAACATAATCTTCCTTACCAGAAACTTGGAATCCTTCCGGCTATGTCATGTATATTACTTCCTCCAACTCTCCATGTAAAAAAGTTGTCTTGACGTTGGTAGACACCCCGATCTCGCACCCCCTGACAAACCATTTTGACCGGTCTAAACCCTAAAATTGACCTAGAACCCCAGATTTGGCTACGCGGGAGTGCTGTGAGCCTTATCGGTGCATCGAACGGACTAACAGACTTCAAATTCATAATCAGAGCAAAAAAATGAGTAAACAGACATGTGCTTCAATTTTTGAGCTGCGGGACCCGAAACGGGGCCCGCATCCCTAGAACTGCTCGTTATCATCCATTCTGTGCATTTAAAAATATATTACTGTTATCCCTTTCTTATAAACATGTTTCAGATAGACGGACGTGACCATAAAATTATTTCAAGCAACTTTCATGTTGGGCCCGCGGACAACCGGGACACCGTAGTGCGCACACACGGACAAAACTTGGACTGTTGCAGAGCCAATAACGGAACAAGAATTGTGGATCATCACACATATAACAAGTCAAACAAATATTTATTGATAGCCAGCCATTGATGAGCAAGTGGCAAGAGGTGGTTGGCCAATTGGATAAAGAATTGGTCAATCAGAGCGCGACAAGTGGCGGATCAAGATTCCCCAGCAGCCAGCACCAGAGCCGTACGTCTCCTTTCCCAGGAGTACGGCATCAGAGCAGCCGTACGGCTCCTTATGGCAGATCAGAACAACAGTTTTTCCAAATTTTTTAGATAAAAAAGTTAATATTATTTGGTCAAACTCTTATAACTAGTGTATAAGACAAATTCTTCTTTTATAACTGAAGTATAAGAGTCATATTTTCACATATTTTTCAAAAAATAAATTAAAAATAATAATATTTTATTAGTGTTGCCTATCATAGTTGGTCAAATGAATCACACCTTCATACAGTAGCTCGCGGCCCAACATGTGCAATCCATTCAACTTCCTGGAGTTTTTGACTTTGTCAAATCAACAAAAATGAGTTTTTTAGAAAGATATAGGTCGTAAAAGAACAATAGATCCAGAGGTTATGGTTGTGGCTGGATAGAGCACGGGAATCGGAGGAGATCTATGTTTCGCCGGAGAACCACGACTGGATACGGAGAAAGTGAGGCCGGAGGTGATGGCAGCGTGGAGACGGGGGTGAGAGCGCCAGAGAGGAAGATTGGCCGGAGAAGACGAAGAGGAAAGGAACGTCGGATATGATGAAGGTAGAAGGTGCGTGTGTTGTCGATCGGCCGGAAGCGTGGGCTGACTCAGATCTAACCCTAACAAGATCGGATTCAAGTATAACAATAGCTCCGTGTTCGTCAGGTACAGACCGTCGCCAATGCTCAAATACTTGCCGGCAAAATCAACGCCGAGCAAATTCCGGTCAGATCTGCAATGTTTTGGCCAGATCTGGGAAGAGAAAAAATGACGTCGCCTGTCGCCGTCCTTCAAGTTTCGAAGACCTGAGAGAGAGAGGGGAAGCCGACGACAGATCTGAGAGAGAGTAACGGATCTGTAGAGAGAGACGAAGTAGGCATAGTCGCCGGAGACAAATGTGTCGGCGTCGCCGGAGAATATGAGGAGGCGGTGAGTGTTTGGAGGGAGAGAAAATGAACTCTGTGTGTGTGTGTGTTTTTAGTGAGAGAGAGAGTAGAAATGGGAGGGAGGGTTTTGTTTGAGGGGTGGGGTAATTTCGGTATATAGTTTAATTTGACCAGTCAATGGAGGCTAGGGGTGTATGGGGAATTTGGATCTCGACCCAACTCCTTATATGGTATTTGGTCTGGGCTGGAATTTATGTGTAATAACGGTCATTGGGGAAAAATTCTGAAATTAAAAAGATTTTGTTAAATAAGTGGAGTAAGGAGGGGGAGGATCAGGAGGAAAATGGGAGTGTAAATTGTGTCGGAGGGAGAGGGAAGAATTAAATGAGGTAGGGTTAAGGGGTAATTTACACTCCTTCCGTCTTAAAAATAAATGATCTTTAATTTTTTTTTCCAACTTTAAAAGATTTTTGAAGAATAATTTTAAGTTAATTATCTTATTGAAAATATAACTTGTTGTTGATAGTGTTGTTCATGGTTTGTCAATTACACGTTTTAAACTTTTATTAATATAATTAAGTCAACCTAAAATTATTAGTGAAATTTCTTTTCCAATAACGGAAAAAAAAAAATAGAATAGCTAATTTTTCCTATTTCACCAAAGTTCATCAATGAGTTTATTGCAAAAGTGACATGCGTACTTTGTGCAATATATCAATTTGACTTGCGTACTTTGGAAACATCAAATGTGGGTTGCGTACTTAATATTTTGAAAATTTTGATACAACTTTTTTAACACCCGTTAAAAACATAACGGGACATTCAATATAAGGAGTAAAAATGTAAAGAATAAAACTTTGAAGTACTAACTGCACCATAAACGAAACAAAAACCCCAAATCTGGGTATTAAAACATGTAGAGGTTATAAAATGGAGAAAATATAATTGAATTAAATAAGAATGGAGATTAAGGAAATGATTTGGAAATGGATTACCTCCGACTGTGAAATCGGGGAAGGGAGCGGTTGTTGGGGAGGAGAGTTCGGGTCCGGGACAATAAAAATAACAAGGGATCTGTTTGGTTTGATTTGTCCCCAAATCTAATTTTGGGGTTACCCTATAGCAGTGCCGGAGACGGAAGAGAAAGCCGACGGCGGTTTTCAGTTTTCAAGGTCGATGAAATTGGGAGGGCGGGTTCGGTGGTTAATTTATTCGGTCCGTTTCGTGATAACATCCGATTGTTTCTTCAAGAACATGGAGAGATTGAAGATCACTCTGTTTGAAGAAATCGCTTGAGAAATCATTTGAAAATCGATGTCGTAGTACCCTCCGTCGGCGGCGACGGTACTGATTCCATGGCGACCAGATTTTATGGGTGATTGTAGCAATGGTGTTAGTGAGATGGTGGTGAGGTTATGTTGATGGTGGGTGGCTGGCGGTGTTAATGGTGGGTGGTAGGTGGTGGCGATGTTAATGGTGCTGAGGCGGCGAATCTGGAGCGGACTCACCGGCCGATGGTAGGGATGGCCGGAGAAAGGGCCTCCGGTGACAATATTTGCCGGAGAAGGGGGTGGTGGGGTTAGGGTTAGGAGCGGAAGAAGGATTGTGTGTGTGTGTGTGTGTATTAGAGAGAGAGAGATTGATGCTATGGGGGTAGTTTTATCATTTAGGGAGTTTTAATTGAAATTTTGATGAGTCAAAATTGGTCTTAAGTAATGCCTGTTAAAAAAATTAACGATGTTATAAAAAATTGACGGATGGATAGTTTTTTCATTGTCCCGTTATATTTTTAACGGGTGTTAAAAAAGTAGTATCAAAAATTTTAAAATCATAAGTACGCAACCCACATTTGATGTTTTCAAAGTATACGAGTCAAATTGATATATTGCACAAAGTACGCGTATCACTATTGTGTCACTATTGCAATAAACTCGTTCATCAATAGTGGGATGCCATTCCAGGACGGAAGGACTAATACGCGTCATTTGCACATGTGCACAAACACTACATAGAAAGAAGGGGGAAAAAAAAAGAACTTGAGAAAATGCCAAAGTTTAAAAATACTTCTCCTCAGAGGACAGAAGCAACAAAAAATGGAGAAAAATAGAATAATATACAAGGCTACTTTTTTACATAATGTACAAAGGACTGAAGCACAAAAAATTGGAGAAACATAAAATCAAAAGGCATACAGCCATTGTCAGCAAGCATTTCTGAAACAAATACGAGTATTTTCCAAAAGAAAAAACAAATTGACTTCTACCTCCTGAAAATAGATACAAGCCTACTTTTTTTACAGCCTCTACTTGAAAACAGACGAGGTCAATTCTTCTTCAGGGGGAATAACAGTTAACAGCGAATACTTGGCACGCAGAGATATCTTACCCTTTTCAACCATAAGCCTCCCACCAGACACCACCCAGTACCCCGGTACATCTTCCGGCCCTCTTGTCATTTCTGACGTATCAACAAACCTTAAAAGTTTTGTTGCCTGTGCTGACACGGGGGGCCCACCAGGGTATATAGCAGAGTTAATGTTCACGTCAGATGGTCGTGGTGGAGGCTGTTTCTGACCAGTTGAGAGACGTCCACTTATCAAGGTTGAGATAATTCCAGACTTTTGGGTGGCAATGATTGGTGAACTGTCCCACTCAGCTTGTCTTACTACTGTAGCACCAATTACTTTAGCAAAATGGAATTTTAAGAATAGGACCCGCTTCAAACCCGAGTCCCTAACTTCAAATTCTGCTCCGGTAACAATGGACATATCATCGTCTGATTCAACGGGGACGGAGCAAATATGAGAGAAGCTTTTCCATTGGACTTTCTCGTAGTACCTTCTGTTGTCATAGGGGTTACTGGAGTTTCTCTTTGGTTCAACCTCAAGTTGGAAGCTTTTCGGCATGGAAGAAAGGTGCTGCAAATGGATTCCTAAACAATTGTTTCTTTTTCCCTCTAAATAAAGTCGAAGGCCAGTTACAGGCCTGTTACCCACATCCACCTGTCATGAAATTGATTGAACAATATTAAAGAACATTAGAAGCTGCTAATGCTTGTTCAATAGTACTCACTCCGTCCCAAAATGATCTTCATACTTTTTTCAACATTACCACGAAGGAACTTTGAGCAATGATTTTAGGTTGATTAATTTATCCTAATGAAAATCTAAAACTTGTTATTGATAGTATTGATGATGATGTGTCAATAACAAGTTTTAGATTTTCATTAGTACAATTGAGTCAACCTAAAGTATTGCTCAAAAATCCTTCGCGGTAACATTGAAAAAAGTATGAAGATCATTTCGGGACGGAGGGAGTAGTTCGCAAAGCACTAAAGAAATTCTGATTTCTATTCCAAGATGTCTGAAAGTTCCTAATCTATATTAAAACTGATCCCAATGGCAGCCTTTTTATGAAACAAAACATGTAAAGTTTGAAACTGTTCATATCCTAAGCATGAGATTATGCCACTAAAAACTTTTATCTTCCTGTGGCTCCACTCAGACCCAGCAAAATGCAGAAGTTCCTACTCTAACAATCAGGAATGGAAGTTTGTTATGAAAAAAGACATGTATAGTTCAGAAATAGTCCTAAGCATGAGAGATTATGCAACTAAATACTTTCACCTTCCAAAATTCAAGCTCTAACGCACCTACGAGATTCCATGACCAGCTGGATCCCTTGGCACCTACACACAGTGAGGTGGAACGTGTGGGTAACAAAACTATGTTTGACTAGAACCTCAAAAGAAAGACTTGTTTCAAGATACAAACCACGGATTTTCATTAACTGCACTTTTCTATAAAAGTGAGAATGACCCAACCAAACTCTCGATATAAATCAACAATTGCAATTACCCAGATTGTCCATTGATTATAATGAAGCAGATTGTCCATTGATTATAATAAAGAGAAGGTAATACCCAGGGACACAAGATAGTGCTATGTATGTTTGTTTGAGTTCTCTCATTGACTTAATTGGAGCCTCGTACTTGGTTAACTGTCTGCCCTCCTAATGAAGCTGTATATGGGTGTGAAGAGAGAAGTGGGAAAGGATTCATTACCAACTTTTTTCTTTCGCTTTCCCCATGTTTATTTTATGGTTGGAAAATTGGACTCCTGTTTGTAACTGGAGGAGGACAGGTATATGAAAACGTCTCTGTCTATTTCATTTCAACTTTCTTTTTAGATCCTTCACTTCATAAAGTTCCAATTTAAGTTTGTCGAGTGAGGGGATTTTGGATACATGGGTTCAGCACTTATCAAATCTTGGCCGAGAAGGAAAAAGTAAGCTCAAGAACATAATCAAGTATAATCAATCCAATATAAAGGCATTACCAGATTTGTGTTGACATAGAGCTTGGGACCCAAAAAGCTGAACTGTAAGGATGCACCATTTTGCGGCCTCCTCTCAGGACCAACAGCAAGCTCACCAAATACTGGTGCCCACTGTTTAGGAAGCTGAAACTCTAGAAACTGAAGAAGTTCTTCAATTGGTGGTTTATCTGCAATAATAATAAACTCAAAAGTCCAAAGAGGTACCAAGAAGAAGAACAATTATAATCCTAGATATCGCCATAGATATTAGAACTTTGTTAGAGTTAACAATAAGTAATGGCAATGCGACAAAACTATACCCTCCCAGTCCCAGATAATTATAAGCAGCATTTTCAAGTATGACTAAAATACAAACGACAACCAACAAATGAACTTCGAAGGGTCACACAGATAAGTAAATAATGTTCTTGCTTACAACGTAGATAGAGATTTATGGCATGAGTTAAAAATCCACTCCCATCAACTCCACTTAACAAAGATGAGATGGGAATGAAGGACATTGAGATCACATCTGGCTCAAGTTGAACAGTCTGGCACCACGTATGATGGTCTAAATTTCCCCTATTGCTTCCTCCCCTCCTCCTCCAGAAAAGGGTAATATCCTGCAATAGATGCAATAATAAGAGCATGCAGTCGTGAAAACCTGGTCCAATGTCAAATCTATACTAAACAAATAAATATACACTACAGACACGGGCGTAGGATTCGCAAATCGATGCAATACCATGACACACGTCAAGAGCAATAAAATCGAATTGTTTGAACAACCATAAGCATTTGAAGTGATTAGCAACAAAAAGAGAACACTTTAAATGAGGAAGAAAGGTTATATTCTATGTCAATGTTAGGATTGGAGTCCTAAACTATGAGGAAGAAAAGGAGTCTAAGTCGGGGGAGTTGGTGGAGATCAAAAAAGGTTCAAACCGGAGGAGGAGTTCCTGGCGGAGGAGCAGGCGGGCGCTTGCCCTGGACCAGGCGGGCGCTCAAGTGGACAGTGAGTTGATCCGCCTGGGGGAAATTAATCCAAGCGGGCGCTCGCCTAGACCCAAGTGCGGCTGGGCTGATTTGTTTCCTATTTTGACACAATCTCTTCTTAATTTGATTTAGATCTTCCTTGTACTGCTATATAAGCATAGTCACGACCTAGGACACATTGTAGCAAATTATTAAGGTGTGATTAATAATATATTGGCTTGGCAATTGCCCCCGGACGTAGTTCATGTGTTGAACGAACCGGGTAAACAATTCTTGTGTTCTTGTGTGTGTGATTCTTCCATTATTGTGCTTGTGGGTTTGTGTTCTTGATCTAGATTGCAACGGGGTACCACTAAATTCCCAACAACTGGTATCAGAGCTTTGGTTAGGAGGATTCAAAGTTTCATTAGTTGATTAATTTTGAATCACGTTCTTGGGGACTTTGTGAAGCAATCAAGATGAAGAACTCAATCGAGAAATTCAACGGTGTGAATTTCACGTTTTGGAGGACAAGGGTTGAAGATTACCTTTATTGTAAGGATCTTCATAAGCCCTTAGGTGAGAAACCCGAAGACATGTCAAAAGGGGATTAGGAGACGTTAGATCGGAAGGCGTTAGGAGCGGTGAGGAGCGCTCTAACCGACGACGTTGCACGGAACGCGATGGAGGCCAAGACAACGGTGGGGTTGCTACAGATGCTGTCAGACATGTATGAGAAGCCGTCGAATATCAATAAGGTGCATTTGATAAAGAGGTTTGCGAATACGAAGATGTCAGAGGGGCAGACAGCAGCAAGTCATATCGGCAGTTTCAAAGGTATGGTGGACCAATTGAAAAGTGTTGATATTACTTTCTCCGATGAAGTGCTAGCTTGCTTTCTTCTAAAACTGTTGCCAGATAGTTGGGAGGTTACTGTCACAACGATTAGTACGTCGAAGGCACCATTGGTGTATACGGACGTTCGAGATCTCATCCTTCAATAGGAGTTGAGAAGGAAAGAGAAAAGGGGAGAATCTTCCGCAGATGGGGCTGCACTTAGGGTGGAGAGAAATAGGGGAAGGGGAGGACCGAAAAAGGGGAAAAAGCCGGTCAAGTGCTACAATTGTGGCGCGATGGGTCATATCAGTTATGACTGTCCGGATAAGGATGGTGATGCACACGTGGTGGATGATGGAGATGTATTAATCCTAGGAGAGGAGCAGTCGGGTGAAGATTGGGTGTTGGATTCTGGAGCTTCTTGTCATGCTAGTGGGGATGCAGAAACAATGGAGCGATACACACCGGGAGATTTTGGGGTTGTTTATCTTGGTGATGATCAACCTTTGAAGATCAAAGGTAAGGGGGATGTGATGATGAAGACATCTAACGGGGCTGTTTTACAATTGCACGATGTGATGCATGTTCCGGACTTGAGAAGGAGGGTGATTTCTGTGGGACAACTTGATGATGAAGGGTATGGTGTAACCTTCATGGGTGGGTCTTGGGAAATCACAAAAGGAGCTAAGGTGATAGCTCATGGGGTTAAGGAGAAGATGTTGTACTCTACCTACAATGTCGATGTTCGCTCCGGTGGGAGCAAGAGGCTAAAGAACCGGCCTATTGGTGTAGAAAGGAGAGACATCAAGAAACGGTATGTTAGGGGGGAGAGGGACACAAAGTTGATCAACGCGGTGTGGAAGTCCAAGTGCCCTAACAGAGAGCGTGTTCAGACCAAGAGAAGACGATGCAAGAAACAAGGTGTGTCCATGTTTCAAGGGGAAGCATTGCGAGGAAGGTGGGTCTGGAGGGAGAAGGCGAAGTTAGACTTGCGGGGAGAGATCAAGGTAGAAGCTGATTTGGGGAGGCAAGAACCATCTAACACGGAGGGGTTGAAACGTCGCTTGGTTTCAACTCGCCTTAGTACTTGAGCGGGAGGCTCGGTAATGTCAAGCCAATATAGGGGTAAAATGTGTTCGAAGGTGTTCACTCCGTGGTGGGAGTTGATGGGTGTTTCTGTGCTTACTAGTTTAGTCTCCGGTGGGAGATTGTTAGGATTGGAGTCCTAAACTATGAGGAAGAAAAGGAGTCTAAGTCGGGGGAGTTGGTGGAGATCAAAAAGGGTTCAAACCGGAGGAGTTCCTGGCAGAGGAGCAGGCGGGCGCTTGCCCTGGACCAGGCGGGCGCTCAAGTGGACAGTGAGTTGATCCGCCTGGGGGAAATTAATTCAAGCGGGCGCTCGCCTAGACCCAAGCGGGCGCTTGGTATGCGGCTGGGCTGATTTGTTTCCTATTTTGACACAATCTCTTCTTAATTTGATTTAGATCTTCCTTGTACTGCTATATAAGCATAGTCACGACCTAGGACACATTGTAGCAAATCATTAAGGTGTGATTAATAATATATTGGCTTGGCAATTGCCCCCGGACGTAGTTCATGTGTTGAACGAACCGGGTAAACAATTCTTGTGTTCTTGTGTGTGTGATTCTTCCATTATTGTGCTTGTGGGTTTGTGTTCTTGATCTAGATTGCAACGGGGTACCACTAAATTCCCAACAGTCAATATGGGGAGTAGTGAAGGAGCATAAAAAGATAAATAAAAAACCACCATAAACCACACACCACACACCACATATAGTGGAAAAACCTTTAAATTTGTTAAATGAAAGATGCAATGATGTTTTTGCATATACCCCATATGGACATGACTACATGAGTAATCACCCCTTTTGGAGCGCCTTCTTTTACTAACTTCTACACATCTCTGGAAAATGGAAAAGGCAACTAATTTAACCCCATCAGTCCTCTCCAACTTCCATCATGCACAGAAGTTACCCAGAAAATGAACACCCAAACCAAGTCAGTTTTTGTAAATTGCTGTACCTCTTTGCTTGAGTCCATGGATAGCTGCCCATACTCAGACCTCTCAAGCTGAAATAAAAGGAATTAACATTAGCCCATAAGCTTTTAAAAATGCGCTTTGATGTTTCTTCTTACTGATTTCCCTTTTTGTGTTTGTATAAATGAGATAATCTCTTAGCAAGATTTTGCTGGAACCTATAAAGCCAAGATTACCCAATGCTACATTGACAACGAGCACTAAATGTCACCAAATATAACAACTATACAAGCCAAGAGAACTCAATAATGCATACAGGGGAAGTGGGGATACAAAGAAATCAATCACAGAAGTTCCTTTAAAAACACAAATGTCCATCTTTAACTGAACTAAGCTGAATACTGACATAATATTTGGCCTTAGGTGGCTCGAAATTGACCCAATGGAACTTGATAAGAATACTTGAAATAGAGGTATTTGGTATTAGGATTCAACAACTATGTATGTTTCCAACGCTAAATATCTCTGCTACGAAATTTTAACAGCGCCATAAAGAGGCACTTCTCAGCATGGCATTTGTTAGCAGCAGCACTAGCATAAGCCATAAGGTAAAAAAATCTCCAAATGTCAGAACTCTAATCCACCAATGCAAGATGTTCAGGCATGTGTAAGATATTTGATTATTTTCGTTTTCTCGTGGTGAATATTTGTACACCTTTAAAGGGTGTCACCATCAAACTTATCCTATATTTTCATCTGACTTGTTCCATTTCATGTCCCTAACCACTTAGAAGTGTCTTTTTATGGTCTGAGTACATTGCATCTAACTAGCTAACATGCCTATACACTTCCTTCCATAATGTCAACCAACTCTTCATTCATCTTAGGTTCAATTGGATCGATACGGGAAATACTCCGAGATCAGGACCAGGATTTGTGTTCATTCAACAAATTGTTGGAATTCCGTACGAGGATAAAGCCTCGAGGAATAATATGGCATTCAACCTTAACCTATGACGCTCGGACTCGGGGACGAGCGTCTAACACGGGTACGAATCGGAGTGTCAGATCCTCCAAAAATTTAAGATGTTACACCAAATATAGTGTAAAATAGCCACACCCACACCCATGTCCTCTTGACACTGGTACTTTAGAAAAATTGAAGGGTATGACCATCACAGACCTTAACTGCCATACTTTAATAAGTAATCCCTGTCACATGACATTGACTACAATTCATTACATGTCTGAGCAAAATTTTAAGAGAACGACTGATAAAAACTTACAAACAAAAAATATAAGCTTTTGCAAAACATAATAAGAAAATGGAAACTCACTTTGAGATTCAAAAATAAAATTAAAAAGATAAACCCATTTGGGACAAAGTAATATCTTTAAAAAAGCAAAAATTAAATCAAATTCAAAAATCAACTTATCTCTTCTCTTTTCCCTTTGCTTTTTCTTTGGCCCGAAGTGGACTTGTTAAGAGACTATTGCGTACCCCCGCAAAACAAATCTATTTGTTTTCAAGGATTTATGTTCTTTCTATTTGGCCCAAAGTGAACAAATTGATGGTGTTCCAAGGAGAGGAAATTAAAAAAAAATAAAAAATGACACTAAATCAATCCAAAGAAGAGGGCGGATGGTTAAGTTCAACAACTAGATTATACATAAATAGAGGAGGTGGCTAACCACCAACAACTAGGTAGGAGGCTATACATGCATGTATAAGACATATGTACACTTATACATACCAGCTCACCCATTAAGGAAAGCGAATTCACTATATATCATAAACATTACTTGTATGTATATGATTATTAAATACTTCCCATGCAAGCGTGGACCAATATTAAACCAATTACTCCCTCCGTCCCGGAATAAATGTCCTACTTTCCATTTTAGTTCGTCAAATAAATGTCGCATTTCTAAAAATAGGATATAAATTTGGGTGATCTTCCTAAACTATCCATTTTTGTAGACACAACCATTGTAATCCCATGGGAAGTGCAAGGAGTAATTTTGTATAGATTGGGGCAATCAAGGAAACATAACAAAATGCTTTATAATGTTGACTTGTCAACTGTGACATTTATTCCGAGATGGAGGGAGTATCAATCAAGTAAAATTTGGTAAAAGTGACATCCGGAAAAAAGAAAAAAAAGAAAAGTAGACACTTGTATGGGACGGACAAAAAAGATTACTAGACACCATTTGAATGGTGGGAGCATATGCCACACCAACACCTAACCAATTGGGCAAAACATTAAACTAGATTGTGCTACTTAGTCCAAGATGAATGCTGAACAAGGAGGGTTAATCGTGTAAGAATAAACAATGATCTACGAACCAGTTCTCTCCCATGCATTTCTTTTGGACCAGATTTGAACGGTCCACTTGCATCATGGAATCTCTTATCTGCCACTTCCTTCAACTCTTTTTGCACCTCATCAGGTTGAAGAGGCGACGAATGTTGTTGCTTCACATATACCACATCCTTACCCCCCATCTTGACTCCAACAATAATGTGGGTACCAAACTTCTCAATAAACCTGAACATCCATAAAGCAATAAACTTAACAGCAGCTCAACAAAGTGATGTTCAATCATGGAAAATATGATAACTCCAGACTGTTGTTTAAGTGAGATAAACAACAATAAACTAATCATGAGTAACTGCACATGATGGAAAATGCCCCACATGGAATAAATCATCCAACCTTACTACCACGATGATTGCCAATTCTCAAGGTCATTTTCAATGCATTAGTTTGAAAGTCGAAATGTGGTTTAAACATCTGACGTAGAATAAAGGATGACGTGTGAAAATGGAGAAAACCTAATGTGCGCTTGAAGAATGGTCATAACTTCTGAACTTCTCGAGAGTACAAAACGCATTCATAGAAGTGTAATCAGTGAAGCTTTCATTTGGCACCTATATACCCATAAGAACCTTCTGAAATTAGAAAGTTTCGACCGGGAATAGAGGCTCTGTTTTGGGACTGTTAAGATTCATTCCTCGCTATCTTTCTTGTTAGCCTTTTAGTCTTTTCTAAACCTCTCTACAGTTCGTCTTTTGGGTATTGTTGGAAGTAAATAGTAAAAAGTTCTGCAGTCATATAGTGGGATTCACTGTGTGGTGAAAACAGGCACTGAAATATGAAAAACATAGATGAAAACTGAGTTAAGGGTTTCTCAAGGGAGCTCCAGTAGAGGGTTTGTCAGGTGTAGATTTGGACAGGTTGCAAATTGATAGAAGGTACACTTAAAGTACTGTATCTAAGTTGAAGGAAACTTGGTCTTTTCAACGAGTAAGATACCGTATTTGGTGTATAGATCTTCTAGTTCCAGAATATAATTAAAATATAAGCTGCAGTCAAGTAGAATTCAGTAAAGGTAATGTCAACATGGCCTTACCTAGCCAATGCAGCAGGATCCCACGATGATGGGACAGCTTTCTTAACATGGTCACGCAGTGCTAAATGAGATTTTTCCAATGCAATGCTGTAAAGTGTAATAAACACACCATCCAATGCGAGGGTTTTTGTGTTGGCAGCATCATTCTGCCAAGAACCAGTAAACTCAAAAGCGGCATTAAAATGGCCGGTTGGAATTTTACCAGAAAGTGACAGGTCATGATTGAATTGTTCAGACATCTACAAAAAGAGCAAGTATCAAGTTATCGGCTAGGGGAACAAAGAAAAAAACAAGAGATGTACAATATTTAGTGCAAGTAACAAAATCTGACACAAATGTTGAACCAACAAGTGAAAAGATTAGGGAAAATGCCCCAAAAGTTCCTTTGGATAAAACACTTCCCCACAAGTTCCCCATTGAATTGAAATGCCCGGGAAGTTCGTGTGTAGTAGTATATCATACTGCATGCTGAAATGCCCAGGAAGTTCATGTGCAGTAGTATATCATACTGCATGCATTATGCAGTAATAAAAAAATATGATACTGCAGCCTGCCACCACCACCAGCCGCCGGCCGGCCGGTCACCCTTGCCGCCTCCATGCAGTATTATATTCAGTGTGCAGTGTTATGTGTTGCAGTACAATTGCTGAATAATACAACATGAATAATACAACATGTTGTGAGGACTTAGGGGGAAGAGATTTGTAAAAAAAAAAAGAAAAGTACTTATCGGGCATTGCCCCATAAGATTAACCAACATGACAAAGTACCTTGACAAATCAATTTCTGATTAAACTAGGATAGGGGAAAGGGAAATGTAATTGGAAACTTAAATTGTGGAAGTTCTTTTTTCAGAATTTTGGCACCTTATCATCATTTGGTCTAATCTTAAAATGAGATATATCATCAACAAATGGTTGATACCTCATGAATGATAATGAAATGAGTAATATTACTAAACACCAATGGCTGCTCCTTATGTCTCAATGAGAAACGCTTCGAATTTTTTCGTCATCTTGACTGATCGCTCTCTTTATTTAGTTAGAGAAAACAAAAATAGACATTTTGGAAGATACTCCATCTCAAATTAAGTACATGGTTGAAACGTAACTAATTTCTAAAATGCGGACATTGATGAGTGGCAAAAAAAATGGGATTCACATTCACTAGTTGTTAGGTATTAAACGTATATAATTAAAAATGATTTCAAAAGAAGGTTGTTCAATTAAGAAAAACTAAAATGAAATGTGTAGCTCTTCAATTCAGAGTAAGGGGAAACGATTGAATTTCACTCTCCCCGTTACCAAATATTAGCATTTTTTAAGTCTCTATCTATTGTAGTTAACTTTTACTCACTTGTGCCTCGTTAATCTGCCCTAAAATCATACAAAGAGAGAGAGAGAGAGAGAGAGAGAGAGAGAGACAGAGAGAAACTCTTTTTTCCTTTTGATAAACTGAAAGGCATAGTAACACTATCTTTTTGGAGGAAACAAGTATAATCCAGGTGTTCAATAATTTAGGAATAACAATTGAAACCTCCTCAAAGCTCAAATATATCCGTCAAACTGACGTTAGTCAAATTTCTCTCTTAAATTCTGAGGGCAATACATGGAATTATATAAACACTGTGTATAGTACTGTACCTGCTGAAAAGAGAGAACATCAGAGCGGAACCGCATGCGTTCACCTTTATCACAGTTTATAGACTTGGACACATTTTGGATGAGAATTCCGCCGGTACCTGGTACAACAACATCCCTAACTTGATCATCATCAACCGCAATCAACCTCTCCGATTTGGACTTTCCCTTACAGTATTTGAGCCTCAAATCTTCAGCAACATCATATCCCAACCCAATTGTTTGAATTGCAGACTCAGCCGCCGCCCTCAGTCGAAGCCCCGTCTCCTTGCTACTACTACTAGTCATTGTTGCCGTTGCCGGAAAATTACTGAATTCAATCGGTCAGCGGCGGTTGTATATGGGATGAAACGGTCAAATGCGGAGTATATAAATGGAGTTTTTTAGGGACAATCCATGGAATAATTGAGGGGAAGGGAGAGGGTTTGGTAGGGTAGGTGGTGGGTAACAATATAGAAAGAGGCTGGAGAAACGGTCATAAAGGAAGACTTGAGTCATGTTTTCTTCATGAACTTGATCCGTCAGAGCGGGAAATTTAGAAACGCCGGCAGTCATCTGCGACAATTGTCGGCATAACCCCGCCTCCATTGTTTCTAGAAGCTTTAGAGTTTTTTTTTTTTTTTTTAGCAACAAACATATTTTATATATATAGGAAATATATTGTTATTTTACAACGATAGTAGAACCTTGAAAACTAGAAATAGCCCTTAAAGTAGGGGTACCAGCAGCATCTTTACACAAACTAGGATATAAATACAAATGTGCTAGAACAAAAGTCTCAAACATAGTCTCCGAGTGAGAAGCATTTTTGGCTAACAAGTTCAAGGAACGATCAATACCAAACTAGCATATAAGAATACTTAAACTCCATTGCTTTCACGATAAGCATATATAGGGCCGGCCCTGTAAATTTTGTGGCCCTAGACCAACTTTTTAATTGGGGCCCTTTTTTTAATTTTTTTTTTTTTTAAATTTTAAAAAATCAAGGAACGATCAATAAGAATACTAGCATATAAGAATACTTAATTTTAAACAAAATACGGTGTATTCTTAGTTTCTTACAAGATACAATAAAAACATGTTTCTCCTAGTATATTTAGAAGCGAAATCTTGAATCAAAGTTGAATAATCAACTTTTGCAAGTCCATATATCAATTCAATCCCCAACCAAATTAACATAGTATTATCACTCAACCAAAACTAAACCTTAAAATATCAATGTATATGTAGAATAAAAATGAGGCATTTTTATATATAAGAAGGGCAATTTTGTGGCCCTAAAATTAGCACATTTTTTCTTGTGGCCCTAGGCCCTTGCCTCACTTTTCTTGTGGTAGGGCCGGCCATGACCATATATGTGCAAAAGAGTCCATTAAAAGTCTGCCATCAGTAAACAACATTTCCGCCCCATTTGGAGGCACTTGGTTCCTGCAGAGAATATTAAAAAGAACTAATGAATCAGTCTCTACATGAAGGTCAGTGATGTTGCAAGCAATAGAACTTTGTAAACCTGTGCGGAAAGCCCATATTTCAGCGATCATGTTAGTGGTTTTACCAATTGAGTGACTAAAACCGAAAATACATTGACCCAGTTTATTTCGAATTATACCCCCAATACCTGCTTGGCCTGAATTACCTTTTGCTGCTCCATCAATATTTAATTTAAATTCAGTGTGTGGAGAAGGTTGCCAAAGGATCGAGATTAGAATTTTCGTTTCAGTATTTTTTGGAGAAATAGGAAAACATTCTTGATGATCTAGTAAAGCTTGAGAGAGTAATGCTTGAAATTTAGTTACTGTGATTGCTTCATCTTGAAAGAGTAATTTGTTGCGAAGATTCCACAGTATAGAATATGCATATAGCATAGAAAATAACCCAAATCAGTTCTTTGATTGGTAATAAGGATGTCAAAGGATATGAATGAACGGGTTAGATGAAAGAAGTTTAGGAATGAAAACATACCGTCGAATTTCCTCAAAAGCAATACAATCATTCACAAGATGCTGGAATGTTTCTTCACCTTGATTACACAAAGGACAATTTGGAGAAGAAATAATATTTTTCTTGTGTAAATTAGGGGAAACAGGCAATGAATCTTGACTAGCTTGCCAAATGAAAAGTTTTAATCTAGGTCTACAAGGTAATTTCCACAAAGCTGACCACGGAATAAAAGGCTGAGATAAAATTGGATCTTGAAGTGCCAATAACCATTGATATGTTTTTTTTTATAGAGAAAACATGATTAGCACTAGGTTCCCAAGATATAAAATCAGAAGAAGGAAAAATAGAACAAGGGTGAGATCTAATAGCATATAAAATATCATTAGGAAGAAAGTTACACAACAAACTAAGATTCCACCCTACAGAAGTCCTATAATGTTTAACTGAGTGAAAATTCCATGATTGAGGTATTGGCCGGATAAGATAATGTTTAAGAGGAAGGGATGTACACCAACTATCAATCCAAAAGCTAGTATTAGAACCATCTCCTATAGTGTGAGTAAGCCCTTTGAAAAATAAAGGAAGGTGTTTAATCAATTGCTTCCATCACCAAGAATTATTTGAAGAACTTGTAGCATTTAAGAGAGAAGTATTAGGGTAATATTTACTTTTGATCAGATGTGTACAAAGTGAGTCTGAAACAAGAAAAGAAGCTTTAGAGTTGAATAATACTTCGTCCCAGAACAAGAGTCCCCTATTTTCACGGTTATTACGAAGAATTTTGAGCAATAATTAAGGCTACTTTTAATTATTCTAATGAAATTTTTGAAATTGTTCTTGATGCACCATTATAAATACTATTAATACCAATTATTAGATTCACATTAACATAATTATAAGTAGCCTTTATAATTGCTCAAAGTTCACTCGTCATAACAACGAAAAAAGAGGGACTATCTTTCTGGGACAGAGGTAGTACCAGGGGCACAAAAAAACACAAAATATTGCTCACAAAATCCTAGGTATAATGATTTTATTGGTGTTTTTAAGTAGAGTGTGACATGTCAATTATCGAAGCAACCAATAAAATATCACTACCTCATTGTGAGCAAGATTTTGTGAAGTTCTTTTGTGTCATTGGCATTGCTCGATAGTGTTTTCACTTTTTTTTTATTTTTGTAATAAGGTAAAGATAACAAATGAATTGCTATTCACACTCCCCATATTTATGGGTACACTCTATTCCTTCTTACTAATTACTAAGGCAACTCCAGGTCTTTGAGTAGGTTTTAAGAAAAACTGTTTTTCTTAACGCATAGAAAAAACGTGTTTTTTAAAAGTATCTGACACTTATTATAAGACCGAGGGTAGCACTTTTATAAATAATTGGTAAAGACATATTTACATCGTAAATATTAGTGCCAATGTTCGAAATGACAGCCATTGGTACTGGCGTTTACAAACAATTAAACTGACACTTACAATAATTGTCAGTGTTAATGTTAAAAACTGCCAGTTATTTTTACCGGCATTGATAAACATTGAAATTAACACTTTTAAAAAGTGTTAGTGGTAGTGTTAAATTTGTTAGTCATTTATATTGACATTTGTAAGCATTGACACTAGCACTTTTGATAAGTGTCAGTGGTAGTGCTAAAAAGTGCCAGCCATTTATACTGGCATTTATAAATATTGAAGCTGGAAGCTTTTACTAAGTGTCAGTGATAGTGTTAAGGAGTATCAGTGCGTGTGTTAAAGAGTATCAGTCGTGTGTTAAAGTCCCAGCGTGTTCAATAAGTTCCAGTGTTTTACAAAAATATCACGGCGCACTTTTATACAAGTGTCAGTTATTAATGTCACAGCGCATCAAAATGCATTTTTCCTAATCTCTTAAGAAAAGCGCGTTTTTTTTCTCTCTAAATTTTCACATGTTCCTTATCCATAGGTATCAAATTCATATTTAGTATCAATGGAGCACCATTCACATGATACTAAAAAACATCTCCAATTATAGATATCAAATTTTTGTATTAAATTAATTTTTGATAGTAATTAACTTCAATAATATTTTTAACATGATAAGTAATTTCAAAGTATGATCATTATTTTAATTAATTATTTAATTAAAATAATAATTTTGTAAATAACTATATAAAAACCCAAATAATTTATAAATAATTGTTTAAAGTATATATTTTGTAAATAAGAATTTTAACATAATAAATAATTTTACATTATATTTAAAAATTCCTTAAAGCTAACAACGAGCCAAATTTTGGTGCCCAGATGCTAGTACTTCAACATAGGTATCAAAATTTGTATTTGACCCTTACCATTTGAGTTGCCCTTACCTCATAGATATCAAAATAAAAATTTGACACTTATAACTATTTACATGGTATCAAAAAACTATCTCCAATCATAGGTATCAAATTTTGGTACCAACTTAATTTTTTATAGTTACTAACTTTATGATTAAAATAAAAAATAGTAATTAATTTTAATAATATTACTAGCATGATAAATAATTTCAAAAATATAATCATTATTTGAATTAATTAATTTTAATTAAATTAATATCAAAATAAGTTATAAATATTTTTTAATTATATATATATAGTGTAAATAACACTTTTAAATTGATAATTATTTATTTTGAACATTATAAATAATTTTATATTATGTTTTGCAATTGCTTAAAACTCAAATAATGGGTAATAAAATTTGATGTGGTATTAAACATTTTCAAGCTCAAATAACTCACATCCTATAAAGAAAAAAAAAATCCACAAAAACCATCCCAAATCTACTACAAAGAAGAAAAGAGGAAAACAAATCTAGCATGTAAAGGATGTTAGGTTTTGAGCAATCATGCTTAGCGGAACTAAACCTAAAAGCCTAGATCTATTCAAAATAATTAAATTAATATGAAATGAATTTAGAATACTAATTGTGATAATGCTTTAAAAATTTCGGACCTTTTGAATCTTGTTCTTCGAAATTTGAATCTCCTCCAAGCGTTCTTCAAATCACGATCGCAGGAACAAGAACTTGAAGATGATAAGAGAATCACCCTCTATTAATATACACACGCGAATAAATATCAAGAACACCTTTTTGATTCGGATTGCTAGATCCAAATAGAAGTTCAATTTCTATTATAATAGGCTATATATGTTTTTGGTTTCTTGATCTTTGATTCTCAATCTTAAAGCAAGAATATGTTTCACAAACAATATGGAGGCTTATGGAACTGACTAGGGTTGTAGGATTATGTATTTACACTCATTAGTCCTTAACCCTTAAGGAGAATAAGCCTAAATCCTGTAATCCCACGTTTTAGACTAATCAGGCCCGGTCCAGAATCTGCTCGACTGAATCCTTTAAGGTGCTCGGCCAAGCACCACCTGGAATAATAATATCGCATTCAGAAATGACATGCTCGGGCGACTCAAATTATGTGCTCGGCCGAGCACCCCGAAGAACTCATTTTTAGCCTTTTGTTTAATTCGTTATTTTGTGTGTTAATGAGTCCGACTAAGTCATTCTCATAAATCATTAGCGGATTCTAGCAAGCCATCATGATTATCCAAATAATATAACTTATCAAAGTTCATTTATCTTCAAATAGCATATATGTGAATACGCGTTATTAAAATTGGGAGTCGCCACACCGTTTTATTTGTAGTTAAAACATTAAAAAAATAATTATGAGAATAATTGGGTTCGGGGGTCAAATTACAATAGAAGAAGAATATTAATGTGATCACTCCTATTGCCCGACGAATCGGTCTTTCTATCATAATCAATGTGTGTGTGTGTGTGTGTGTTTGAGACCAGATCCGATGATTGCCTACGTTCTTCTCAATGTGAGAAGCTTAGGTCAGCGTAGTTCATTGATAAATATAATAGAGAGATTGTGAAGCGGGGATCATAAATAAGGAAGGGGGAGAAGAGAGAATCATGCAAAGATGATCAAATCATCTTAGCAGCAACGATTAGCCATCGACATGATCAGTGGGATTCATCATTGTTCATCATCGGAGATGTGTATGATCATGGAAGATCGAATAAGCATAACATAGCTAAAGAGATGTAAGTAATATGACCTAGAGATTATTAGAAGTAGTTCCTAGATCATATTAGGGTTTGATGAAGAACCTTAGATCATCATAGGCTATAACGTGTACATATGAAGATTAAAACCCTAATAATAGCAATATAATATGAGTTTTATATGAAAACATATGAACAAACATGTATAGAGGAAGATCGATACCCTAAAACTAGGAGTTAAATACCTAATTCGTCCTTAAACTATTTAAGTTTTTACCTTTCCGTCACTAAACAATTTTTTTTTTACCTTTTCATCCTTGACCTTCGTGTTTGAGGATTATGACGTCCTTCCGTCAATTGGCCATCCATATTGCCGTTAAGTATTGCTGGTGTGGCATGATGACTCATCATTTTTGCATACGTGGCACCCCATATCATGAATAGTTGTTGACATGGAAATATAAAGGGTAAAAGTGTGTATTTCTAAATTAGTAGACCCCAAAATATCATTTAACTTAATATAAAGGACTAGAAATATAAAATTCTAGAAATAAAAACCCTAAATCTAAAACGGGGATTCAATCGTTATTCACTCACCTCCCCATTTCATTCTTCATCTTCTCAGAGATCCATCCCCTCCCCAAAACCTAGATCTGGAATTCATTTCCCCTTCTTCTCGACTCTTTCCGCCACTCTTTCCACCGCCTCAACAGCGCCTACTCTCTCACCTCAGTCCGACGTCCACCCATGAACCCCCTTACCAGATCTGCAATAACGCAGAAAAAAAAATACCTTTCTTCTTCTTCTTCTTCCCTCCCCCCTCCAGATCTGCAATGACGCCAACCATATCGCCTCCGCCTCAGCCTCCCAACCCATCACTAAGATCTTTTTGTCCGTCGCTCACCTTCCCCCTTGCTGTCGTGTCTCCGTCTTCCCTCCCCCCTCCAAGTCGTCCAGAACTCGCCAAGAACAAAAGAGAAAAAGTTCGCTTTCCGAAGAACTTGAAGGTGGATCTGGAAAGGAGTGCTCGATCGGAAGAAATTGAAGATATGGGGGAAGTCTGAATTGATGGTATTTTCTGTTTGCCATCTGATTTATTTAGTTGAGACGATTGGTTCTTGATTTGGGATTGGATTTTAGTAGGTATTGAACTTGTTTGAAATTTGAATTTGGGTGTGCATTTGGTGAATTAAAGGTTGTTCTGAGATATACTTGTACTGGGGATATGTATTTTTTTTGTGTGGATTTTTTCTTCAATTCTTGGTGGCGGTGATAATGGTTGTGATTTGGTGGCGGTGATAGTGGTTGTGCTTTGACGGTGTCGGACGGTGTTTACCGGTTATTGGTGATAAATAATAATTTTATCACCAATATAGTTGGTGATAAATAATAATTTTATTTTTAAAGAAATACATAAACCTTCCTTTCAAAATAAAAAAATAAAAAAAATACATAAAAAATATTAAAAAAAAAACATTAAAAAAATACTATACAATTCATAGAAAATACTACTATACAATCTTCAAAAAAAAAAAAATTATGCTAATAAAAATCTAAAATTTGTCATTGTATTATAATTAATAATACTTTTAATAACAATTTTTATATTTTTATTACATTCATTATTTTTTATTTAAATTTATTGGTCAAACTTACATCTGTTTGATCAAAAGTGACAGTTATTTTGGACTAGTGGGAGTAATGTATTTCAAATGTTAAATTTTTACTGCTTTTTCAAAAAAAAAAAAAAATCCATTTCAGATTTTTCAGCAATATTTACACTTTCCCTCACATTTCCATATTGGCAAATTATTGCACTAAGAAGTTCCACCTAGGTATAACTGGTGACATCATATGCCACATAAGCAAAAATGATGAGTCATCATGCCACACCAGCAATACTTAACGGCAATATGGATGGCCAATTGACGGAAGGACGTCATAATCCTCAAACAAGAAGGTCAAGGATGAAAATGTAAAAAAAAATTGTTTAGTGACGGAAAGGTAAAAACTTAAATAGTTTAAGGACGAATTAGGTATTTAACTCCTAAAACTAGAATTTATAAATGTATAAACCTAGATCTAACATGCATATTATGAACACCAACATGAATATATGAATAAGTGGCCGAGCGGACGAACCAGGACTAGCCACCCGACCTATCTTGGCGGTTGGCATGGTTCCCAAGGTGTGAGATAGATCTGGACTCTGGAAAACCCTAGATTGCGTTATCTTTGAGAATAATCTAATCAGACGTGTTTATCTCATTATCCGGGATTTTCGGGAAATTCTGGATAAGTCATGTGCAGTTTCTGAATACCTGTAAGGTCCTTGTGAGTTCTGGAATGTCTAACAACTCATTTTCAGACCGGGCACTAACAGTAGCCCTTTGGCGACGCTTCTTGCAAAGCAATAGAGGGTCGTTGATTAATAAAGGAATAGATCTGAAATATGAGTTCCAAAATCGAGGAAGCGGGGTAAGAAGGTGACCAGATTGGTCGAGTGGCTGAACCTTTGTCAGGCTACCTACGTATCCTAAGGGGAATCAAGCCAGTCGTAGTTCAAACTCTGTGGGGGAAGAAAAATGAGACATTACGTTCTTCTGGGGATAATATCATGTATGCAGATGACCGTCTGCTGGAGATGAGAGAGAGAGATGAGATATGACCTTGTCGATTGGGTGGCTGGACCTTTGTCAGGCTACCTACGTATCATTGGAGGAATCAAGCCAGTCATAGTTCGGATTCTACTGGGGATGGAATGAAGTCATAAACGCCGTAATCATGTCCGGAGACTCCAGCGATACATGGACTAAGAGGATAGAAAACGTGTCTGAGGACACTGACAACAGTTGCTGGGAGCCACCAACAACTTATGCCGAAAGAATATCAAATGTGTCCGAGGACACTGACAACATATGCTGGGCGCCGCCAACAACTTATGTCAAAAGAATATTGAATGTTTTCGAGGACACTGACATAGATGCTGAGCGCTGCCAACAACTTATGTTGAAAGAATATCAAATGTGTTCGAGGACACTGACAACAGATGTTGGGCGCCGCCAACAACTTATGTCGGAAGAATATCGAATGTGTCCGAGGACACTGACAACATATGATGGGCACCGCCAATAGCTTATGTCGGAAGAATATCAATCGTGTACGAGGACACTGACAACAGATGTTGGGCGCTGCCAACAGCTTGTGTCGAAAGAATATCAAACGTGTCCAAGGACACTGACAACCAATGCTGGGCGCCGCCAACAACTTATGTCGAAAGAATATCAAACGTGTCCGAGGACACTAACAACAGATGCTGGGGGCTGTAGACACCCCACCTTGGACCACTCACCCCGATTGCACATTTGATTTTTTGTTTCTTCTTATTTTAAATGTTTTTCGTTAGTTTTTGTTACTTCTGTTAAGTTCCTGACTGACTCTGTTAAGTCCGGGGGCAAAACTGAATAACAGTTCGTTCTAACTTTCCAGTCCATTCTGTCAAAAATGCCTTTTCAGAGTCGGGCGCCTCTGCCCTTTGAGGCCAGACGCATGCGACTTTCGCCCTAAAGGCTGGAGGCGCACGCTTCTGGGCGTCAGTTACAGATTCTCTCCAAGAATCTCTCCCTTGCTCAATTTACATGATTTTGCCCGGGAATTCCCTCCTTGTTGACTCTGTTTTGGCACCAAAAACATCATCTTTTCACCTATAAAAACCCCATTCTCCACCATTTCAAAGGAGGACCCTTTTAACATAAGAAAACTATACCAAAAACTCTCTCAAAAGGATTTCAAGCATTTTCCAAGGAAGTTCTTGAAGCACTTAAAGTTTAGGTATTTTCCTACTTTTCTTTTTCTCCCTATTCATCTCTATTTCTTTCATCTTTATCAAAGTGTGCAATCAACCCAAACCATTTTGGGACATGACACCAAAGTCTACTTCATTACATTAAAGTTGGGCAATGAGTTATCTCCCCACATTCCAACCTCTTTCAAACCCCTTAAAACTTATTTTCAAAGTATAGGAAGAACACGTTTTTTTTTATCATGTAGAGTATGAACAAGCAAGACAAACATTAGTTGGGCGAAATGGGTCTTTAAGTACTTCCCATTTTAACCTAACCTCCGAACCTCAAATACACGAATCTCTGGTTTTCATAAACAAAATATAGGACATTATTAGGTTTTTCTTATGTTTCTCTAAAACATAGGTGGCGACTTTAACAAAAACATAAAAAACGAAGCTTTAATGCAGCGGTGGGATTACCCCGCTCGCGCTGGGGTATTTACAGTGGAGACTCTGCTGGGGATGTTTGAGGGTTAAACTTGCGTTATGTTCATAGTCTACATTACTTTCTGGGCATTTTGGTTCCTGATGTTGGTAAGCGTGCGCCTCTGGCCTTCCTGGCCTAAGGCATGCACGTCTCACATCGGTTACCAGAAGCGCCCGCTTCTTGTATGTTCTTCCTATTTTTCTTTTCTGTGCTAATCACTTCTGCAAGGGTTCCAACGCATATTCAGGACCAGGGCAATCCCCTGAGTCCAAATGTCTGACAGGTTTTACCCAGAAGCGGGCGCCTCTCAGTTAGTAGTCGCAATTGTAGACACCCCGCCTTGGACCGCTCACCCCGATTGCACATTTGATTTTGTGTTTCTTCTTGTTTTAAGTGTTTTTTTATTAGTTTCTGTTACTTTTGTTAAGTTCCTGACTGACTCTGTTTAAGTCTAGAGACTAAACTGAATAATAGTTCTAACTTTCCAGTCCATTCTGTCGAAATTGCTTTCTTAGAGTCGCGCGTCTCTGCCTCCATAGGTCAGACGCGTGCGCCTTCTGCCCTAAAGGCCGGAGGCGCGCGCTTCTGGGCATCAGTTACAGATTCTCTCCAAGAATCCCTCCCATGCTCAATTTACAGGATTTTGCCCAGGAATTCCCTCTTTGTGACTCTGTTTTGGCACCAAAAACAACTCGTTTTCAACTATAAAAACCCCTCTTCTCCACCATTTCAAGAGAGACTCTTTTTGGCACAAGAAAACTAAACACAAACACTTTCAAAGCATTTTCAAGGCATTCTCCAAAAGATACGCTTGAAGCCTCTTGCAGTTTAGGTATTCTTTCTCACCACTTTTATTCTGATGGTGGGAAGCGTTCGCCTCCGGACTTCTTGCCTAAGGCGCGTGCGTCTCATATCAGTAACCAGAATCGCCTGCCTCCTATGTGTTCTTCCTATTCTTCCTTTTCTGTGCTAATCACTTCTGCAGGGGTTCCAAAGTATGTTCAGGACCAGGGCAATCCCATGAGTCCAAGTGTCTGACAGGTTTACCCAGAAGCGGGCGCCTCTCAATTACTATGCGCAATGTGCGCGATTCCGATGTCACTGGCCAGAGGCGCGCGCTTCTGGGCAGTTTTCCAGAACATGAACAGGTTCCCAGAACTGGACAGGATGATGGGGTGTGGGCACAGTTTCCTGCATCAGAACTGATTTGGACCCCTTAATTTTTTTTATGTTCTCTTTTTATCGGTCACACGGGTGATTCGAAAGTTGTAATTATGTGCTTATTTGCTTTTCTTCTCTCTTTTTTTTTTTTTAAAAAAAACAGATATTTTGTCACTTTGTTGGACCTCACACTACGTGCACAAATTCCTATCAATTTCTCACTATCGAGTCGCACAAGTTCATAACCCTGAACCCGTCGAGGCCCGCCCTAGAGAGTTTCAAGCTCCACCCGACCTTGACTCTCTCAAAGCGGTAAACCTCAGCCCGTGGTGTAGTTCACGACTACATGCCGGGGGTGACCTTTAAGCCTCTCTTTATCCTAGCACAAGCCAACACATTCTAGTTAGGGTCTAACACTCCGTGACCAAGTCGGTTTTCATGTGCCGAGATTTCCCTAAACTAATGTTTTCAAATCATACATGCCGTTTCCAATAGAAACAAGTGGTTATTATGGACAAAATAAAAATCCGTCCCCGCATGTATGCTTTAATACATTAATTTAGTTTAATCCCGCCACGTGTAGGATTCACAAACGTGGTGGAATCCGATGAGTATATGGAACGCGAGAAGGTCTATATACTAGTGTGACGATTCCACTATTTTCTTAGAAACCCCAAAAGGGACCCCGTCCCTCCGACTTATAAAAAAAAAGAAGAAGGAGTATTTTTCTTTATGTGGTTTGGGTCGTGTGCCCATTGTGTGTTCAAGCCTCTTCATGGACCGAAAGTGTTACTCAAGACTGACAAGGGCATCTTCTTCAATTTAGGTCTGATTGGTACTTACCGCATCTACCGAGACTCAGCAAACCGGCTAGTTCGTGAATTGATCACTCTGAAAACTCCAACAGCATCAATGGACGGTCCTTCTGCAAACGACTCCAACAATACCATGTCCCTCGAGCAACTCTCCGCTCTGGTCCAAACTCTCCAAGAGAAAGTCTCCACTCTCAACAAAGAGGCTCAGAACAAAGACGACTTTTGGCAAGCTCACCTAGAAAATCAAAGGGGGGCTCATGAAGCTAAAATGGACCAAATGAATGCCAAACTCCTCAAGTTTTCCAAAGGCAAAGACAAGGATGACTCCGAGGAATCCAAGTGGACCAAGGGTTTGTTTGAAAGCCCGTATGTTAGTACCCGCAGCAAGAAAATGGGGGAACCAAGCACTGAGAGGAATGATCACAAGATGGTCGACTCAATCATAGCATACATCGACCAACACTTCAATAGGCTCAACTTGGGAAAAGGATCCGACACAAGCCTTTATCAGTCGTCAATTCTCATGAGCACAATGGCCGCTCTCCCCGACAAGTTCAAGATGCCCGATATCAGCAAGTTTAAGGGCAACTCTTTCCCGATGGCCCACATTGAAACCTACATATGGGCCAAAAAAGGTCTCCCCAAAGGTGATGGCACAATGTTTCCCTCTTACTCTCGAGGGGGCCGCTAAAGATTGGTACGCAACTCTCCCACTCACCATCCGTCTTGATTGGGATGCCGCCATGCTTGCCTTCAAAAATCAATACCAAGGCAACACCACTCACCGCCCAACAAGGAAGGAGCTCGAGAGTACCACCCAAAGGGAAAATGAGTCCTTTATTGATTTTACAAGAAGGTGGAATGACAAACTCTCCGAGATAGTGGAAAGGCCCAACACCAAGGAGAAAATGGACATCTTCCTCAAGTATCTAAAGATTGATATTTTCACCCACCTAAGTGTGGCTTGCTACTCCGACTTTGCCCAAATGTATGAGGCGGGGGGTTCGAATTGATGACTTGCTCAAGGGGATCAAGAAAACCACTCCTAGCTTCCGCTACAAGGCCGCCGACCCTAAATCAACAAAAGAGGCCTTTGTCAATGCCATCACTACCGACAAGGGGAACTACAAGAAAGTCCCTCCGCCCCAAGGCAAGAAATTCCAAAGTGACCGTGTCTACACTCCTCTCCAAGGCATGACTCTAGCCGAAGCTTTCGAGGCCCTCAAGGCCAAAGGGCAAGTTACTCCTCTCCAAGGGTACAAGCCCAAGATTATTACCGCCAACCATGTTCATCACAAGTGGTGTGACTATCATCAACATAGTGGCCATGTTACCGAAGAATGCTTTAGCCTCCGCAACATTGTCCAAGACCTCATCGACAAAAAGGAGTTCATCATTCCTAGTGAGGGTGAGGTTCGTGTAATTGAGCTTGGCGAGAGTGAGGAGACCACTCATTCAATTCCTATTGTGAATGAGGGATCCAATGATATGAATGAAATTGATAATTCTTGCTACGTTGTGACTTATGATGAGATAATAAGGGAAGTCTTAGAGAATAGGAAAAAGAAACAAGATGGGAGGGTCAACATGCTAACTCGATCCGGCAGGGTCATAGCAAGCAATCCCAACACTTCTGCAACAAGCACCTCTTCTCCAAGGTTACAAACTCGCGACGCACCCAAAGATCCTTTATTAGTTCAACTCAAGCAGACTCAAGCAAACATATCCATTTGGGACCTCATAACATCTTCAAAGAAGCATCGAGACCTCGTCATCAGTAACCTCGATGACATATCAATATCTATCTCCTGACACAACTCCCGAAGAGCTTACTGCTATGATAGGCCACATACACTTTGGGAATGTCATTACATTTGTCGACATGGACCTTCCACCAATTGGGTCCAACCACAATGGGGCCATCTACCTCAAGGTAAGGGCAAGAGGAAGACCAATTTTAAGGGTTCTAGTCAACGGTGGTTCTGCACTCAATCTAATGCCTAGCCGAATCATGGGCATATTAGGGCTTAAGAATTCAGATTTGTAGCCCTCTAGTCAAGTGATTCGAGGTTACGACAACACTGCCCGCACAGTCATGGGCATAGTAGAAGTGGACATTGAATTTGGGACCATGGTTATGTCCGTCCCGTTTCAAGTACTCGATGTCCCCTCTTCATTCAATTTTCTTTTGGGCCGACCATGGATACATAGCTCGAATGCCGTCCCCTCTTCATTCAATTTTTCAAGTTCCGAAATGGAGATGAAATAGTGACCGTCATGGCCGAAAATGTCACTATCCACAAGAATGGGGGACAACCCGTCCACCAAGTTCAGCATGGGTTAGAGGATTCTACTCTCTCCAGCATCTCAATAAACGCCATTGACAAAGAAGGGGGGAATGGGGAATCGACCCTCGGCAATCAAAAAGTCCTCCGCATGATGAGGAGAATGAATTTACTTCCCCAGTTTAGGCCTAGGGAAACACCAACAAGGAAGAAAGAAACCCGTGGAGGTTTCTTTTGTCACAAACAAGTTTGGGTTGGGATATGAGCCTTCTAAGGACGACATGAGATACGAGAAAGCTGTCAAAAATGAGAAGACCCGAGCTCGGAAAGAAGGCCGTCACTATCAAATCCCTAATTTAAGACCTTATCGCAAGACATTGAATGGTTACTTTGTCCGCATGATATTTCCCGAACCATGGGCCAATGACAAGGGCATCAGAAAGCCCGGTCTCGAAGTCTTCGCTGATTGTGAAATTCAGAAGCGTAAAGATAAACCTACTTTGATGTCACCCCGAGAATGGTGGGGGAAGAAAATGACTATCGAGACCGAGACAGAAATCACTGTGGGGGGAAGAATTGACCAATCAAGCTTCCATGTTCGAGGAACTTGCCATAATGGACGAATGCCAAGTCAAAGACATCTCCGATGACACCGGCATTGTAAACGTGCCTATCAGCGAGATCAAGCCGAGCTTCGAGCCAATCAACAATTGGTATTCAACAAAGGGGCCCATGGTATCCGAGGAATTCTTGATCAAGAAAATGGGTTGCATACCCCGCAAGGCAACGAAGGAAGACGTAATGACATTCACTTTCGAGTCCGAGTGTGTTTCCAACACCCTCACCCAAGAGGATATGGAAGCAATAGCCGAGCGTGTGTTCCCTTTCTTTGATAATGAAAATTTTGATCTTTCTGAGTACCCCGAGATTGCAAACATCATAAATGATGAATTAACTAATAATGAATTTAATGAACTAGTTAATAACGATTCAAACTATGATGAAATAAACCATGAAAATGAAACATACTTAAGTGAACTAGCTCAACAGGTCCGTAGTTATGGTGAAAATGGTCAAGGGGCTGATGAAGAATTGCATGTCGTTAATCTGGGTACCAATGAAGAGCCAAAGGAAACCAAGATAGGAAGCTTCTTCAAGGAGGAAGAGAAAGACAGATTGACTGTACTTCTCAGAGAGTTCGTGGATGTTTTCGCATGGTCATACAAAGACATGCTGGGTTTAGATAGAAAGGTCGCCGAGCACAGAATACCGATCAGGGAAGATGCGAAGCCAGTCAAACAGAAACTCAAAAAGATCAAGCTCGAATGGTCTCTATAAGTTAAAGAAGAGATAGAGAAGCTTCTCAGTGTGGGTTTCATCAAATTCATTGAGTATCCGACTTGGCTAGCAAACGTGGTGACAGTCAGAAAGGCTAGCGGTAAGGTCCGTGTTTGTGTGGATTTTCAGGATTTGAACAAGGCTTCTCCAAAGGATGACTTCCCACTACCCAACATCGACATGTTATTCGATTCGACCGCCGCCTACGAGATTTATGTCATGGTCACAATGTCATAATTAAGTCTCATATAGTTATATCACTTGAATCTCTAGACCTGAGGTTATTACAGTCTTCCACATAATGAACATTATGTTTGACATATTCAAACATTACCCTTAACCGGGTAGCTATAAAATTATGATTGGCATAATCAGAATCATGTAAGGAATAGTAATAAGCCAAGATGGGATTTGTTCCTCGTCAAGAGAGATGTCAAGCTTTGGCCACTCGATGAATGGTATTGATGAAATGCATGGCCATGCTCAAATGAATTGATGGGATCGATATCATTTGTATTATATCAATACATTTGGGATCGAGAAAGCATTGAACATAGGTAAGTTGGCCATTGACCATGGCTTATGTTCAATAGACATCGTGTAACAAAGAGATTGTGTTACGTTCTATTTAGGAAACTTTAGATTTCAAAGTTATACTAATTGGGTAGTCATAATGGCTTGCTAGAGTCCGCTTATGACTTACGAGGTTTGAATGGTTCAGAGTCGTTTCCAACTTAGTATAATCCTATTGGGTCACACACGTAGAACGGATAATTAGAAGGACTGAATAACGAGAAAAACTAGATCCTGCTGGAAGGATCCGTACAGATGGTTTGAGTACCTCCAGACACATCCGTATGGATAGTTTGTCCCGGCAGAAACAGTTTTAGGAAAACTCTTATTGGACACGAAAAACCTAAGTCCTAAAGGGTTTTGGAAACCTCTAGTATATATTATGGGTAGCCGGGAATAGTTACCATAACATTGATTTGAAAAATCACAAACTCTTTCTTGGAGAGAGAGAATACACATAATATACTAGGATCATTGTATTTGATTACTCCAAATTATCAAATCACAATAATCTATAGGAGCTTTGAAGAATCATTCTTCAACATTGTTTTTCAATCCGAAGACCTAGTAGTCAAGTTCAAGAAGGCGTTCTTGAAATCTGTTCATTGTGTGGATCACCGGTAGAGGGTGCACGTCTTTGCATCTTAATCCAAGTTTTTCACATATCGATCTACAAGGTTTAGAATCTTTCATCTTCATATTATGAATTATTTCTCATAACGGATCTAGGTTATTGGGTTTCTTCATGTTTTTCTTCCGCTGCTCATGATTGCACAAAACCCAACAGAGAGGTCATGTGCAGCATTGGTTTGGGTCACTCAAAAGCTCAAACACTGCATTGAAGCCTTTCAAATCAAGTTAGTAGCAAAAGTGGACCCGCTCCGCTACATCTTCGAGAAGCCTTTCATGTCGACAAGGATAGCCAAATAGTACTTCATGCTCGCCGGCTATGACATCACCTACGTCACACTCAAATCCATCAGGGGGAAAGTGTTCAGTGATCAGCTTACTGAATTTCTGTGTGACGAAGTGAAGGGGGAAGACTTACAATTTCCCTACGAAGACTTAATTTGCACCACAACCGAGGAAAACAAGTGGCAACTTTTTTTCGATGGGGTGGCCAATAAGCATGGTTATGGGATAGGAATGTTGATTGTCGATCCAAAAGACATCTACACTCCGATTGCAATCCGTCTTTAATTCGAAGCCACCAACAATGTTGCCGAATATGAAGCATGTATAGCGGGGCTAGAAGCAGCCCTAGAAAGAAATGTCACAGATCTAGAAGTATTTGGTGATTCTCTGCTCCTCATCAATCAGACGTCTTGCAAATGGAAAATTCAAGACCCGACTCTCTAACAGTATGGTCAACACCTTGAGGAGTTGGTTGAACAATTTCAAGATGTCACATTCAATTATTTGCCAAGGGACAAGAATCGCTTTGCCGATGCATTGGACACCATAGCCTCACTAGTCGAAATGCCCAAAGGAAAAATGGTGAAGCCCTTCAAAATTTCGAGAAGGACTAGTCCGGCATATTTCATGAGCATTGAGATCAACGAAGTCCAAGCAAACCCTCCGTGGTACACAGACATCATGAATTTCCTCAAGGACGGCACTACAAAATTTACAAGAGATAATGCATGAAATCCACGAAGGTGAGTGTGGAACCCACATGAATGGGATCATGTTAGCCAAGAAAATACTCCGTATTAGTTATTATTGGACCACTATGGAAAGAGACTGCATCGACAAAGTCAAGAGGTGAGGCAAGTTCCAATTCCATGCCAATTTGCAACATGCTCCACCTTCGCAGCTATACAACATGACCACGCCGTGGCCATTCTCTTGTTGAGGCATAGATATCATCGGCAAAGTCAATCCCATGGGAAGCAACAGACTGTCATTCGTTCTAGTGGCCGTTGATTATTTATAAAGTGGATTGAAGCACAAGCTTACCGAGTTCTCAACGCCAATAAAGTGGCCAAATTCGTGAAGACCAATATCATGTGCCGATACGGCGTCCCTCACGAGATTATCTCCGACAATGGTTCTCACTTCGAGAAAGAAATGGATGCTCTCTTGGTTGAATATAGGATTACCAAGCACAAGTCATCCCCGTACCGCCCTCAAGCAAATGGTGCGGTCGAAGCGGCGAACAAGACAATTGAGACCATTATGTGGAAAATGGCTTCAATCGGAAGGGATTGGCCCGAAAAATTACCCCTAGCATTGTGGGGCTACCGCACATCAATCCTATCAGCAACGAGAGAGACCCCGTACACATTGGTTTATGGCTCCGAAGCCGTGCTCCCGATCAAACTCGATGTTCCCTCTTTACGAGTCCTGCTCGAGAATCAAGTCAACGAGGTTGAATGGATGCAGAGTCGATATGAACAGTTAGCCCTACTTGACGAAAAGAGGCTAAGGGCGTTCGAACGCAAAAGGGCCTATCAACAAAGAATGGCTAGGGCTTTCAACAAAAAGGTGAAGCCCCGAGACATCAGTGTGGAAGACTTGGTCCTAAGACAACATCCTCCCAATGCCATAAATCCCTTTGGGAAATGGGGACCCCTATGGATCGGTCCGTACGTAGTCAAGAAGATACTGAGCGACGGTGCAGTCCGACTCGTAGACTTGGATGGCGATCAATTGCCGAAGGAGGTCAACCTCGACAAGCTCAAGAAGTTCTACGCTTAACAAATGAAGACCATAAAAAAAAAAGAGTTCGCTAGGTTGAAAACCCACAAGGGCGGCCTAGGAAAAAATTAGAGCAAAGTGCAAAAAAGAAGCCCGCTAGATTGAAAACCCGCAAGGGCGGTCAGGGAAAAAAACAGGGTGCACAAAAAAAATGGTCTTCATCTGTTTGAACTACGGAGACCTGAGCCTCCCTAAAGCTGGAGGAACGTAGGCAACCTTCGGGTGTGGTCTAAAACAATCTTTTTACCCAATCACTTCATTAACAAGATGCAATTTTTTATTCATTTCATGAATCATTTTAACTATTACAATGGATGGTGTTGAGCAATAAAAGACATTAAAACACTTAAAATCCTAACAATTGGTCTATTTAATTGCAATCTTGGGTTACTAGGAAAAATCTAATTTCTTCTTAGGCTTCAAAGGGGGGCTCGAGCGGCTCTTAATCCTACTTCTCTTGGGCGGCCGAGGAACACTAAGACGGGCCATGGCCTTCTATGCAGCAAGGCTTCTCCGAGCATAGAAGTCATCCAAAGGAGTGCCGAAAGGGTCAACCAAGATGTTGTTCGAATCAACAGCAGCTTCCTTATATCTCAAAGCACTGCTAGGCTCGAAATCCTTCCCTAGCAACTCAGCCCGAAGAGTGTCAACCCAAGTGATACCGCGGTAAAGTGTGCCGAACAGATAATCCAAGTAACTCTCGGGAAGGAAAATGCTACCCCGATGAGTGGGGACAGAAGCCCACCGATGGCAATCATCTCCCCAGACCGACTGAAGCTCCCTCAAAAAGTCTAAACCCATATATGAGACCGGACGAAACACTCCACTCCTCAGAAAAGGGACTATCTGCTGACAACCAAACTGTCTCAGAACTCGCTCTGGATGGTAAAATGAAGAATCTCTGAGACCGGGAAGGACCACATGCTCAAAACCCAAAGTCCATTCCATAAAGGGACTGAGTCCCCAAGAAGCGGGACACCACTCAATGTCAGCCGATGATCAAGATGCAAAGAATTTCTTCCAATCATCCTCAGTTAAGTCTCGAATCAGCAGTTTCCTCCTATGAACAGCAAAAGGAGAAAGATCATCATCCGGAGAATAAATCCTGAAATTCTCCCGAAGCCATATAGTCAAGAGTAAGGGGCTTCCCCGTCGCATTCTGCCTATCCGGTGCAACTGGTCCAGACCATGCAAGGTTTCCCCCACTATAAGAGGGATTATGCTGAAATGTTGCCCTTTTGCCTGCAAAACGATCTCAGCCAGCTGTGCATCCACGATACCAAGAGGTGTAATGAACGAGACCTCGCTGAAAAGACAAACTGCCAAGGCATTCCGCTTGAAAGAATGAACCATTGTATCCTCCGAGTGCAGACTGAAAAACATTGGCAACGCAATTATGTTGACCACGGTACAGTGCAACATTTCCTTCACATCACCGATAGGGAGATTCAGTGAATCAGACCAAGAATCAATAACGCCCCGATGATACCTGTGAGAGCCCGCGCGCGAACCTAAACCGGTCGTTTGTGTAAGAGCGATTAGCTTGCCTCGTGCGAATGCGGCTTGAATCCGCTCGGTTCTCACACAATGGTTGCCCTCCTTTTGTTTTGAAAATCAGAGAGTCGCTACCTCATTTTATTAAAGGAAAATAGAGATAAAACCTTTTGTTTGATTTGAAGTGGGTTCGGGGGCTAAGTTACGAGTAGAGAAGGTGATTAGCAGCACTCCACTCGCCCTTTCAGACTCTAGCATGCTTCCGACTACGATTCATTTTAATGCCTTATTTGAAAGATAGATTTTATGCCTTAACTTGAAAAATAATGTATGTTTATATATATGGATGTCTCCTAAGCTAGGAATATTCATTTAAGTCACGGCCGGGAATCGGCTTGAGTGGATTCCCGGTCGGTTTTCGAAAATGGTTTTGTACTTGTTAAGAGAATAAAATATACAATGGGGAAGGGGAATGAATACATTATGTACAAAAGGGAGACAAATCCCCTTAAAGAATAAGCGTCCGCGCCACGGGTTCGGTCATCGCGTTTGACACCATTTTCCGTCCCCGAGCTAATGTACCTATCCTAAATTAGTCCGAACACAAAACTAGAAATTGGGACTTAATCCCAGAAGGTTAGATATCATTTATGAATTTGTATAGATTTTTTGTATGAGTTTTAGACTCAATAGTTAGCAAAAACATTATTGAAAGAAAAGAACTCAGCACAGCAAATCAGTAACTTCAACACTTTCATCATGAAAATTGACCATCTCAACATAAGAATCTGAAGAAACTCAAAGCATTAAAGTTGAAGAACACACTCCAAATATGAAGTTACCAGAATTTGGATCCCATAAAGCATGTTTAAGTTGTTCAAAATGTCTCTGACATTTCGATGTCAGAGACTGGGAATTTGGAATCAGTTTCCAGAAGGCTTAAGCAAGGGAGCAAAAAGGGTACTTTCTTGAATCCCAAAAATATAATAAAAATATTCTCATCTTCATGAGTTTTCTGGGAACAAAGTTCATGTTTTAACTTTAGTCCAAAAACCAATTTTAACATAGGTTTTAAGCATGAGAACAGATCATGGTACACGAGTGAATGAACAAGACAGCACATCTGCAACTCAAATTTATGCATTAAAACCTAAGCAAATCATGGAGTATGGACATGAAACTTTACGATCATGGACTTTAACACATAAAAAACAACTTTCATGTTTTGGATAAACCCAGAAATCACTTTAAGATGGGCGTTTTAAGAGATGCAAATCGTTGGTTGAAACTGTAAGCAGAAACTGGTTGCAACACTCACAAAAATGGGTTCTAAAACATAATCAAAACTCAGAAATAAGCTATGAAACTTAAGGAGCTTGTTATTTAACATGTCAAGATACCAAAGAATTAATTTACATTAAAACCTAATCTAAACATGAATATACATGAGGAAAAGGGGATAGGGACAGATTCACAGCACTTGGAAGCAATAAGCATATTTTGACATGAATAAACCCAAACCAAGCTAAGAAATGGACATGGAACTATCAAAAACACATATATACATGCCAAGGTACAGATTCAAACATTCATCACATTATTTCCATGGCAAATCATAAGTTTATTACAAAGAACATACTAAGAAACAAAGGAATCTAGCCAAATGGCTAGATCCTTACACCAATAACCAAACTATCTACATCTTTACATATTAAAAGATTACAAGGAAAACTTACATAGTTAGGGGAGGGATTTGTGCTTCCTTTGCTTCCAAGGGAAGGCTTTTTTTTTTTGTTGTTGTTGTTTGAGTTTGATGGTGGGATTGCTTGAGAGATTGCTTGAGTTGTTTGAGAGAGTGTTTTTGTGGGTTGTTTTGGGTTGCTTTGGTATAGGAGAAGTGGTGGTATCTTGGTGGTTCTATGGTGGAGGTGAGTGGCTGAATAGAGGGGCTGGAGATTTTGGAGAGAAAGGTTAGAGAGAAGAGAGTAAAAGTGTAGTGAATGTGTTGTTGGAGAGAATGATCAAGAAGGCTCAACTTTAGGCCATTAGGAGGGAGGAGGGAGGTAGAAATTAGGACAAGAATGTCCCTATAGTAGGGGTAGAGGAGGGAGGAAGTAAAGTTGTGGTGGAGGTGAAAGAGTGAGGGAGAAGGTTTGAAAATGGAGGAGGAAATCATCATCTTTGAAAAACTGCCCAGGAGCTCGAAATAGGCTGCACGGCCGTGCAGCCTAAAGGGCGCGGCCGTGCAGTCCGGCCAAAAGTCAACATTTTGATTTTTCTTTTTCTTTTTTAAGACAACCACGGAGTGCCACGTGGCAACTTGTTGACTGGTCAAAACTTGCTCTTGTGGGCTTCCTTTCCGGCTCCGTCTTTTGCTCTGCAACTGCTCTGTTGTGCGCGCTCTGTTGTCCCGGTTGTCCGCGGGCCCAACATGAAAGTTACTCGGAATGTTTTTGTGGTCACGCCGGTATATCTGTAATTGATCAAAGAGCAAGGAATATCATAGTATAATATTAATGCATTAGATGACCGGTTAAAAGGCTTTTTTAGCAGCACGAGACCCGTTAAAGGGTCCGCGCGTGCGATTTTCGAAAACATGCCTATTTACTCGGTTTTGAGTCCTGATCATGAATCTGGACTCGTTTTTTGCATCCGATGCACCCATAAGGCGTACGGTAGTCCGTACGGCCAAATCTGGGGTTCTAGGTCGATTATCAGGTTTAGACCAATTTAAATGAGGGTTTAAGGGGTGCGAGATCGGGGTGTCTACAGAGCCCCTCGTCGAGTTCACTTGCAAAGTAAAGGGAATTCGATGATCACTAAGAGACTACCGATCTCGTCTCGGTTTAACGGCTGAGCCCAAAGTGGGGCTTCCTACGTATCCCTTGCAGGAATCAAGCCTCCGTAGTTCTACTCAAGAAAATCAAGCAAACATATGGTCAAACCTGGATTCCCAAGTTTCCTACGTATCTCTTTCGAGAATCAGACCAATCGTAGTCATCTCAATGTTGGGGATGAAGATTGAGAAGTAAACTTCTCTAGCGGGGCAAAGGAGCGGAGGAGTGGCTTTTTGGAGCCAGGGGGAGTATCGAGAATTCGAATTCTCTTTGGTGGGGATAAGAAAGAAAGAAAAGAAAACAAAACATGATAATTTGAGGAAATTGGCGACTGAGCTCCTATTCGAGCTGCCTACGTATCCCATACGGGAATCAAGTCGGGGCGTAGTTCTGAGGGAGGTCCATACGGGCGCCGGCACGGACCAAAAAGTAAAAAAACCTACGTTGAGGGTCAAATTCGGTTAAGCCGAAAAGGACCAAAGGTAACCAGTGCTTGAGCCATCCAACACTAGCGTCAGAATGGACCAGAAAAGTAACCAAATTTTTAGAGGGTCAATTTCAAATAAATCCAAAAGAGACCGGAGGGTAACCAATTTTTTTTGAGAGTGTCAGATTCGAATAAATCCAAAAATGACCGAGGAGTAACCAAATTTTAGAGGGTCGAAGTCGGTGTGACTGAACAGACCGGAGGGAAACCCTGCAGTCGAGGGTCAAATTCGGACACACCAAAAAAGACTGGAGGGGAACCAAACTAAACGAGGGGGGGCTAATTCGGGGGATGACCGAAAAGACCAGGGTAACCCAAATAGTCGAGGGTCAAACTCGGATAAACCGGAAAGACCAGATGGGAACCCACAACAATTTCAAAATAAAAAGCAAAGCATTTTAGTCGAGAGAAAGCAAAAGGATACATCATAGCTTTTTTCTTACTGATGAGAAGATGAGGGCTGTGCACTGCAGTCTGTTGACGATGGTCAAAAGCAACCTTTTCTTTGTGTGATCTTTTGGCACTGTGTTGAGTGATGCAACTCCGCTTTGGATCTGCGTTCGAATCTCTTGGCTTTGACCGAAGTTTCTCGCATTTCTGGAGATGCGCAGTGAATCTGAACTTGCTATTTCGTGACCTATAGGTTAGCCTCGCATGCAATAACATTTATGATTTGCACATGTAAATTGAATCATTTTGTTTGAGCACAAATTCATTTTCATTTGATTTTTGCACGCTAATCTTCTGGCTCGAGGCATTCAATGAATGGCATTGGATCATGAGATGACATGTCGATAATTGAGGCATGATGATGATTATGGAAATGATAGCAATTATGAGATGGCAACGATCAATGGCATGATGGAGATTGCAATATGATAAAAAGCATAATAATGATTGTGACATGATAATGGGCGTAAAGATTGTAGCATGACGAAATGATTATGACATGGAGATGTTATGGCATGCTCAAACAATATAAGATGACATGACATGATAACCGCAAACCTCAGTGATTTTGTTGGTGGATTAAGCGTGCAGGGCTGCAAGCCATCTCAATGCTCGAGTCCTTTGCTTTGTCGTTGCTTTGGGATTTTGACTGTTTGCGTTCGGGCTTATGGTGACAAGCTGCCTTTGCGATGTTTTGACGCATTTGTGGTCGGGCTTGTGATGACAAGTCGCCTTTGTGATGTTTTGACGCATGTGTGGTCGGGCTTGTGATGACAAGCTTCCTACGTATCCCTTGCGGGAGTCAGACCCTACGTAGTTCGGGTCTGGCAACTTGAACAGATTTTGCAAAGATGGCATCGAGAAATTTCATTCCTTGATCATGATGTGGCAGGGTGCATGATTCGTACCTGCAAGAGATCTTCACAAGCATGCAAAATATATTGTGACATTATGTGCTTGGAAGTGTTATACATGTGCAGCAAGGACATTATGGCTTAGAGATTTGGAGAGCGCATTCTTTTACTTTGAGACGTTTTGACTTTGATGAATGGATTTTAAATCTATTTTTTTCATTTGCATTGATTTCTTTCTTTTGACACGTGTGCATTGCTCGCATTTCAATCTTTGCTTTGAAAAAGAGATGAGAGAAAGTATATATGTGCAAAGAGGGAGAATCGGGAAAAGGAAGGAAATGTGTATGTATGTATTTTTTCTTTTGAGAGATTTTCAAGGATTTTGAGAGTTATGATGAGAATGAAAGGTGGGACGAGAGCGGAAGCCTAGCGCAAGAACTCGAAAGGTCAATTCAGGACACCCATTTGATCAAGTCTTCTCGACAATTCTCTCAAGGCACAGTGCTCGGACCAGCCCCAGTTGGTGGCTAAGGAAGCCCCAGTTTTCAATCGCGGAAGCCCCAGTGTATTTTCATGATAAGAACCCGGATGTCAACAGCGGAAGCCCCTATTTTTTACCGCGGAAGCCCCAGTACACTTTTGATGCAAGTCTCTAGATGTTGGCCATCGAAGCCCCAGCGTTTAAATGATATGCCCATGTATCCAACGCTTCATTATTAAGGACCCGGCTGTTTAGAAGAGCGGTCATATGTGATTCAAATGTGGAATCTCTGGCATATTCTGAAAGTGAGTTCTAGGCATACTGATTCAAGAGTGTGGATTGATCTCCCACTCGTTGGGGAAGGTAACCATTCTTTCAAAGGCATCTCAATGCCTTGATGATTCCTCGGTGGATGGTGGAGGAAATTGCCGTGTTGCCCAAAAGTCGTCTTTATAATTAGAGTCTTTCGCTTGGGGACTAAACTACTGTAAGGAGTTTTCCCTGTCCATTAATGCATACCAAAATTGTATGGCCCTTGATTACACCGTGGAACAGATCTCGAATTTAGTGAAGCAAACTGTTGTCATTAACTGGCAATTTGTTCTAAGTCTCCACGTGCGGGGGGACTTAACTGTTCACAAGAATCATCACCGAGTATTGGGATTCCACTGTCGGGGTTTAAGAAGCCCCAGTGTTACCGAAGTGTATTCTGTACAATTGATGCTTATTTGACGGGGACCAAACTGCTTTGAGGAGTTGTCCAAAACCTAGCATTTCTTTTGAATGGACACATATGTGAATCCGAACGAACCATGCTCGACCATTGTGAGTTCGATTCTTTCTTCCGAAGTAAGCCCCAGACCGATGATGTGCAGCCCCAAACTGATAATGTGCAGCCCCAGATTTATATTCATTCATTCGAGGGTATCTGCTCATTTGAGACTTTGAAGATCAGAGACTTTCATTTATTTGTCTTTCCTTGCTGTGACAGATTACAGGAATTGACGGGGGAAGGCACGAGGCCAGTATTTTGGGAAGCAAAGGAAAATCTCGTGAGATTTTTGACATTTGTGTTTGTGCAGAATAAATTGACGAACGGACGAGGGTAGGGGAAAGCCCCTAGACTCGAGGAAATTGTTCATGTTCGAAATCAATGACTCAAGATTAGAACTCGCGTTAATGGTCAAGCATCTCAAAATCAAATGCAATCTAATTAATTTCAACTTTTTAGAAAAAGCAGGTAATTCATTTGGACTTAAATTAGACTGCAACGGCTCGAGATGAGAACACCATTTGAATAATCGTCATAAGTTAGAGTCGCTTGTTGACCTCGTGGGTGAGAGGTCCTCGTTGTCGTTGTTGCGCCTTTTGAGATTGATTACAGGTTGGGTGACCTTTGACCGCTGGCTCCCTCAGTGTAAGGGGTTGGCATAGCATGTGGTATTCCAACCAAGACACCAGTTGTCGTTGTTGATGGTGTCTGCCCAGGGTCAAAAGGTCAAGATCTCCTTCGGTGTAGATTAGTCTCATGTCACCCTTGCGTTTCTTTGATCTTGATGGAGTCTTTGAAAGCCGTTCACCTTTTAGGTCTCTAACCTCTCAGTGTAAGAGGCCGGCTAAGAGCATGAGTCACCAATTACCGTCGTTGATGGTGCTCGCTCAAAAGGGTCGAAAGTAATTTTGATAAAGTAAGTGACATGTACAAAGAAAGAATAATGTAAAGGGATAGAGAAGAAAAATATATATTTTTTTTTGCGCCCATTCTTTTGCTTGAAGCCTCCCTTTCGGGTTTTCGACTTCAGCGGGCCACTTTTTTTTTTTTTTTTTTTGCGCCTCCATTTTTTGCCTGAAGCCGCCCTTTCGGGTTTTCAACTTCAGCGGGCGATTTTTTTTTTTTTAATAGAGAAAGAGGAGAAAATTAAGGGAAAATAAAATTTTGCAATGCACACATTTATTTAGAGAGAAGTGTGCAATTACAGAAACAAAAAATTTTCGGTCTGCGGCTTTTGACTAGCCGCTTCAAATATGTGTCGAGTTGTCTTTGGAGTCTTGATTGATTGATCATCTTTGCGGACTCCGTCGATCGCCTTTGTTTTCGTCTTTGATCGCCTTCGCGGACTTAGTTCTCAACTCAATTAGTCGCTGTCTAAGATTAGTCCGTTTTCATATTTAGCTCTTAATAAAGTGATTTTAAAAAGATGCGCGATTTAAGAAGCACTTGATTATAAGGCGAATTCATTGACTGAAAACTTTTTATTATAAGACAAACAAGAAATTAAAAAGTAGTACAAAAGGATGACTCGCAAATTGGATTTAGAAGACAAAGGAAATGTGTGCACATTTTTAGGACGGGCCCGAAAACAAAAGAGATTAGAGTTGGGCGGTGTGCCCTATTCATAGCAAAAGAAAAATATCCCATCGGGTCGTTGAAGTTTCATTCGCAAAAAGTCACAGATCCTCGTTGGCGGGCTGCGGTCATCGTAGAAAAAGATAACACATTTTCCACGGGGGTCGAGGAGCCCCTAGGATAACCATATCTTGCATTAGGTGCTTGGTTCAGGTTTTTAAGACTTGATGAGGTCACGAATTTTCTTCTTGAGAGTAAAACACTTATCGGTATCATGTGCGGCTCGACCATGGTATTCACAGTACTTATCACGCTTGAATCTCTGGTGTGGTCGATGGAAAACCTCGTGCTCTTGTACAGGCCACATAATTCTGTTATGGTTCCATCCGAACACCGGTATAGCCATTGCAGAAGATGAGACAAAACATGGAGAATTGTCATAGCCAAGATACTGATCATCTCTTTCCCTTTTCCTTTGTGGAGAACTTGAGGCGCTCTTAGAAGAGCTGGCATTAAGATTGTTAAGGGCATTAAAGACTTGGTTACTCATCCCCAGGGGTCTACTAAGCCTCTGCTGTATCTCTTTGCTTCGGGATGAACTACACTTGAGATTGACGATTCTTGTTTTCGAAACAATGGTGGAATTTACTGGAGGGTTGTGAAGCCTCTCATGATTTTGCGGAACAGCCGGAGTAACTTTCTTAGGCACAACCTCTGAACCGAAAGGCACGACTAGAGTAGCATCATTTTCTGACAACATGGTAGGAGAATGAACTGGAAGGGGATTGCGAAGCCCCTATTGGCTTTCCATATTCTTACTGCATGACGTGGCTGGGACAACCTCATTCTTTGCCGATTCTGGTAAGATGATCGGGGAGCAAGTTGACTGGGGACCATGAAACCCCTGATTCTCATTTTCCTTTAAAGGGACAACCTCCTCTAAGGCAAACCTATTATCCACGGACTTCAGTGCGGAACCAGGCTTTGACACCTCTGGTGCAGTTAGTGAAAGATGAGTCACTGCATGATTGTTGAATTCTGATGGCATCTCCAAGGGGGATGTCTCATCATTGTTGGTGTCTAGGTTAAGTGTTTCTGACGGGTTCCCATCTCGTGGTGCTGCAAGAGTGGAGCACATGGGCGGGGAGTCCTTTTCCCTTGACTGGTCCATTAAGAGAGCCATAACACGATCAGCCACTTCTTTCTGGCATTCTTGAAAAGCCTCAGTACAAGACTTGTGTGTGCTTTCAAACGCTCTTTCAACCATTCCACCATTGCAGGATTCGGCTCAAAGTTGAGTGAGCCCCTAGTCTCATTCACAGATTTCTGTCCTTTGTTTGCCATTACTGATTTGGAGAGACTCGGAGTAGACTTTGATCAAAGGGATGCACGGAACGGACCTTGAATACCGCGCTAGAGAATGGACGGGATTCTCCCTCTAAAAGATTGTTTGAAAGGAAAATGTTTTAGTTTTTTATGGCGACGGAAATTTTTTATGTACGAAAGAATGATTGCTTTAAGAATAAAAGAATGCAAAAAATGATTTTATTTGTAAAGATCGAAAAGCAAGCTATGCACAAAAAATCCTATAAAGCCGGACAAGCACAACGCTTAGTTTTGACACCTTTTCTTTGATTAATTCCTGGAATAGTGGATTCCTTCTCCCGAGTATGAGACCAATGTATTTCACCTGTACCTATGGCCGTCATAGACCTCTAGCAAAGGGCCCATATACTTTCAGGAATCTACCACTCTCGTTACGGTCTATGTGAAAGTCTTTGGAAATTTTGAGTCAATCCCATTCATTTCATTTGAATATCTACTTTTGAAATTGTTTTTATTATCTCAGGAAATGAATATGATTGATTTAAAATTTCTTTAGACAAGAATTGGCTTAAAGTCAAGGACGTGTATTTTTGAAAAAATAGTCACAGACGCGGCTTTTGATACGGCTAGTTGGATGGGGGCCTAACCTCTCAACCACGGCAGTGAGACGTGGCATCGAGTCGGGAAAGGCAACCGCGGATATCAATTCAGGGGAACAAGAGGTCCCCATCATCCTCGGGCTCCAAGTCCCCAAGGGTTTGTACGGTAACAGGAGAAGTTATAATTTCGCTATTGTGATGTGTGTGAGGTATCTAATTTTTGAGGAAAAAAAGAGATTTTTGAAGAAAAAGGAAAAGCACATTTTTTATGTTTTATTTGTTTTGATTTTATTCATACAAAGAATAAATAGGAAAAGAGAATGTAACTACAAAATGAGCAAACGTTAAGGCATATATATATGTATAAGGCAAAAAAGGCAATTAATGGCGGAAGCATGCAAATTGAGTTAAGCCCACTTAGAAAAGTCCCCAGCAGAGTCGCCACTGTGAGAGCCCGCGCGCGAACCTAAAACGGTCGTTCATGTAAGAGCGACTAGCTTGCCTCGTGCGAATGCGGCTTGAATCCGCTCGGTTCTCACACAATGGTTACCCTCCTTTGGTTTTGAAAATCAGAGAGTCACCACCTTATTTTATTAAAGGAAAATAGAGATAAAACCTTTTGTTTGATTTGAAGTGGGTTCGGGGGCTAAGTTACGAGTAGAGAAGGTGATTAGCAGCACTCCACTCGCCCTTTCGGACTCTAGCATGCTTCCGCTTACGATTCATTTTCATGCCTTATTTGAAAGATAGATTTTATGCCTTAACTTGAAAAAGAATGTATGTTTATATATATGGACGTCTCCTAAGCTAGGAATATTCATTTAAGTCACGGCCGGGAATCGGCTTGAGTGGATTCCCGGTCGGTTTTCGAAAATGGTTTTTTACATGTTAAGAGAATAAAATATACAATGGGGAAGGGGAATGAATACATTATGTACAAAAGGGAGACAAATCCCCTTAAAGAATAAGCGTCCGCGCCACGGGTTCGGTCATCGCGTTTGACACCATTTTCCGTCCCCGAGCTAATGTACCTATCCTAAATTAGTCCGAACACAAAACTAGAAATTGGGAATTAATCCCAGAAGGTTAGATATCATTTATGAATTTGTATAGATTTTTTGTATGAGTTTTAGACTCAATAGTTAGCAAAAACATTATTGAAAGAAAGGAACTCAGCACAGCAAATCAGTAACTTCAACACTTTCATCATGAAATTTGACCATCTCAACAAAAGAATCTGAAGAAAATCAAAGCATGAAAGTTGAAGAAAACACTCCAAATATGAATTTCCCAGAATTTGGATCCCATAAAGCATGTTTAAGTTGTTCAAAATGTCTCTGACATTTCGATGTCAGAGACTGGGAATTTGGAATCAGTTTCCAGAAGGCTTAAGCAAGGGAGCAAAAAGAGTACTTTCTTGAATCAAAAAAATATAATAAAAATATTCTCGCCTTCATGAGTTTTCTGGGAACAAAGTTCATGTTTTAACTTTAGTCCAAAAACCAATTTTAACATAGGTTTTAAGCATGAGAACAGATCATGGTACACGAGTGAATGAACAAGACAGCACATCTGCAACTCAAATTTATGCATGAAAACCTAAGCAAATCATGGAGTATGGACATGAAACTTTACGATCATGGACTTTAACACATAACAAACAACTTTCATTTTTTGTCTAAACCCAGAAATCACTTTAAGATGGGCGTTTTAAGATATGCAAATCGTTGGTTGGAACTGTAAGCAGAAACTGGTTGCAACACTCACAAAAATGGGTTCTAAAACATAATCAAAACTCAGAAATAAGCTATGAAACTTAAGGATCTTGTTATTTAACATGTCAAGATAATTACCAAAGAATATACCTTCCTCATGTATATCCGGTTATTGTATAGCATAGATATGATTGTAATCTTTTATTTATTTTTTATTATCATGTACCAAGAATAGCTAGGGTTTAGCTTGTATATATACTTTCACATATCAATAATATTAATTGTCTTCTCCAATTATTCTTCCTCTCCATATGGTATAGAGCTTCCGATCCAAATTTTTTTCCTCTTCCTTTTTCTCTTGGCATCCATGGCATCCTCTGACTACTCCCTCCTTGAAAATTCGGCTGAACCTTCTAAGCCCCTAATCATCATCTCTCTCACTCACATCCTCAAACTAACCCCAACCAACTATATTTCATGGAAAACCCAGATCGAGGCAACCCTAATAGGCCATGACCTATACAAGTTCATTGATGGAACTCATCTCGCCCCTCCCAAGGACATCTCTGTTACCACCACTACCGCCGCTATCCCTGCCACCCCTGTCTCGGGTGCATCTGATGCTTCCGCCGCCCAATCTCAGACCACCACCACAACCTCAAATCCATCCTACATAACCTGGTTCCGCCAAGATAAGCTCCTTCTCGGAGCACTTGCTGGTACCCTTTCTGCCCCTATCGTCCCTCTCATCTCCCAATGTTCCACCACTCTTGCCGGCTGGCAAACCCTTGAACCCTTGCTAAAACCTACGCAAACCCCTCTAAAGGCCATATCAAACAGATCAAGGATCACCTTCGTAGCATTACAAAGGGTCCTCGTTCTATTTCTGAATATATGCAAGAACTTAAGAATTGCACTGATCAACTTGCCTCGCTTGGTCGCCCTCTTGATGCCGATGACATTGTTGATCGTGTTCTCGATCAACTGAATGATTCCGACTTTGACAGTGTAATCAATGCTGTCCATAGCCGTGATTCTCCTATCACGTTTGATGAATTGCATGAAAAGCTTATCAACCGTGAGCTTTCACTTAAACACAAATCCAAAACCATTGCCCCTTTTCCTGCTACTGTCAATTATGCGGCTAAACCACAGCCTCGCAACTCCTCAAATCGCTCTTCCACCACTAGACTCCTCCCTACTCCAACAACTGCTCCGCCTTCTTCCTACCCTCGCCAAACCCCTGTCTTCAAAGGTCGATGCCAATGGTGTCGCAATCAAGGACATTACCTTACCCAATGCCCTGTCTTTCGGACTCAATTTCCTCATATTACCCCTCCATCCCCTAACCCTAATCCATCGCCTCGCCCAAACCACAACAGATTTCCTACCCACAACCCGCAAACCTATACTGCCACTGTTGCCGCACCCCCTCAGAAACCGTGGCTGTTGGACAGTGGTGCCACTCACCACGCTACAAGTGATCTCAACAACCTCGACTTACATGCTCCCTATGATGGTACCGAGGAACTCTTGATTGGTGATGGCTCTGGACTCTCCATCTCCAATACTGGTTCTACTTCCCTCTCTTCTTCCTCATCTACTTTTCATCTCAAAAATATTCTGCATGTTCCTTCTATTTCTCGCAACATTATTTCTATATCTAAATTATGTAGTGATAACAATGCTTCTATCACATTCTTACCATCTTCTTATGTTGTGAAGGATCTTTTCTCGGGGATCACACTTCTCTAAGGTCCTAGTAAAGCAGGCATCTACGAGTGGAAATCTCCATCTCCTGCCATTCATTCCGTCGGCTTATCCACCACTTCAACTTGGCACCATAGATTAGGTCATCCGTCGTCTTTTATTTTGAGTCATGTTAGCTCTCAGTTTAATTTACAAATTCCTAGATCTTCTTCATTTAATTGCAACTCTTGTGATTGTATTAAGAGTCACAAATTACCATTTTATGCCAATTCTATTCAATCTCATGGTCCACTTGATGTGCTTTATAGTGATGTATGGACTATTTCTTCTTATGATGGTTTCAAATACTACATTATATTTGTTGACCATTATTCCAAGTACATTTGGTTCTATCCACTTAAACATAAAAATGATGCAACCACTATCTTCTCTCGCTTCAAATTACTAGTCAAAAAATATTTCCAACGTCCCATCATCACCATTTTTAGTGACAATGGCGGAGAATATATTGGTCTCCGTCCCACTCTTGTCTCTTATGGAATATCTCATCTCACATCTCCCCTCATACTCCCGAGCACAATGGGTACTCTGAACGCCGTCATAGGCATATCGTTGAGACGGGTCTCTCTCTTTTAACTCACTCTTCCATGCCTCGTACTCACTGGCCTCTTGCTTTTGCCACAGCCTCCTACCTCATAAATCGCATGCCTACCCCTACACTTGATCTTCAATCACCCTTTCTCAAACTACATAATCGCCAACCCAATTATCTAAAACTCAAGAGCTTTGGTTGTCTTTGCTACCCGTGGCTCCGTCCGTACACCACAATAAACTTGACCCTCGTTCCACTCCTTGTGTGTTTGTTGGTTATTCCCCCACCCAAAGTGCATATTACTGCCTCGAACCTTCCTCCAACAAAATTTATACATCAAGACATGTCAAGTTCATTGACCATACTTTTCCCTTTGCCAATATCTCTCCCCCTACTTCACCCGAATCTCCAGATGAATGGTGCCAACTCCATTTACCCATTCTTTCTAGTACCTCTTCACCTCCTCCCATTTCAACCGAAATCACCCTACTACTGCCTCTCCTCCCAGTCCAACACCATCATCTCCGGACGCACCCTCTACTATTCTGCCCTCTCCTTCCCCCTCGGCAATTTCTCCACCCCCTCCACCTCCCTCTCGTCCTCTCACTCGACTACAAAACAATATCCGCAAACCTCTCACCAAAATGAACATCCATATCTCTCTTCCTCCTGATATTTCTGAACCCACTACCGTAGCTCAAGCTTTAAAAAGCCCAGTTTGGCGTCACGCCATGCAAAATGAGTACGATGCTCTTGTTAAAAATCACACCTGGGATCTAGTTCCTTCCTCTCCGTCTCACAATCTTGTTGGTTGTAAATGGGTTTTTCAAACCAAATTTCTTCCCGATGGTTCTGTTGATCGTCATAAGGCACGCCTCGTAGCTAAAGGCTTTCATCAACGTCCCGGCCTTGATTACTCTGAAACATTCAGTCCGGTTGTCAAACCTACTACTGTGCGTACTATTCTCTCTCTTGCCACAGTAAATGGTTGGTCTCTCCGTCAAGTTGACATAAACAATGCCTTTCTCCAAGGGTCTCTTTCTGAAGATGTCTTCATGGCTCAACCTCCCGGTTTCATTGATCCTTCTCACCCAACTCATGTCTGCAAACTCCATCAAGCACTATATGGTTTAAAACAAGCCCCTCGTGCTTGGTATAATGAACTCAAGCACTATCTTCTCAGTCTTGGATTCGTTAATTGTGTCTCTGATTCATCCTTATTCATTCTCCGTCACAATGGTGACTCTATCTTTCTCTTGGTTTACGTGGATGATATAATTATTAACGGCAACAACTCTACTCTTGTCAATACCTTTATCACCACCTTCTCTTCTCGCTTCTCCCTCAAATATCTGGGCTCTCTCTCATATTTTCTTGGTGTCGAGGTTCTTCCCCATCCTGATGGCATCATTCTTAGCCAACAAAAATATATACACGACATTCTCACCTGTGCTCACATGTCGACTGCCAAACTCGTCCCTACTCCTCAGGCTACACATCCGCCCCTTACTTCTACCTCGGGGTCTGCTCTCCCTAATCCCATTGAGTACCGAGCGCTTGTAGTGAGCCTCCAATACCTCTCCCTCACTCGCTTTGATATTTCATTTGCCGTAAACAGGTTATCTCAATTCATGCACAAACCCACAGTTGAGCATTGGTCTGCCCTGAAGCGTGTGCTTCGTTATCTTTCTGGCATTCAGTCCCTTGGTCTTCTGCTTCGCCATGACTCTCCCCTCTCTCTTCATGCATTCACCGATGCCGACTGGGCTGGTGTCAAAGATGACTACATCTCTACCACTGGATATGTTGTTTACCTTGGCAAAAATCCCATCTATTGGAGCTCTCGTAAACAACGGACACTTGCTCGCTTATCCACCGAAGCCGAGTATCGTGCAGTTGCTGCTACAACTGTGGTAGTCTTATGGGTTATGAATCTTCTTCGTGAACTTGGTCGTCTTCCCTCCTCTCCTTCGGTCATCTACACAGATAATATGGGAGCCTCCTACGTCGCTGCTAATCCAAAGTTCCATTCGCGGATGAAACACCTTGGACTGGACTATCATTTCGTTCGGGAATACATTCAACAACAAACTCTGCGTGTCTCCTACATCTCTGGAAAAGACCAACTTGCTGATGGTTTAACCAAGCCGCTTGCTCGTGCCCGTTTTCAAGAACTTATGTCCAAGATCGGTCTCTCGTCCCGGTCGTCCGTCTTGCGGGGGCGTGATAACGATAAGTCTCAATAGAAATCAATCTCATTATTTACCTTCCTTGTATATCCAGTTATTGTATAGCATAGATATTATTGTAATCTTTTATTTATTTGTTATTATCATGTACCAAGAATAGCTAGGGTTTAGCTTGTATATCACATATCAATAATATTAATTGTCTTCTCCAGTTATTCTTCCTCTCTATATATACATGAGGAAAAGGGGATAGGGACAGATTCACAGCACTTGGAAGCAATAAGCATATTTTGACATGAATAAACCCAAACCAAGCTAAGAAATGGACATGGAACTATCAAAAACACATATATACATGCCAAGGTACAAATTCAAACATTCATCACATTATTTCCATGGCAAATCATAATTTTATTACAAAGAACATACTAAGAAACAAAGGAATCTAGCCAAATAGCTAGATCCTTACACCAATAACCAAACTATCTACATCTTTACATATTAAAATATTACAAGGAAAACTTACATAGTTAGGGGAGGGATTTGTGCTTCCTTTGCTTCCAAGGGAAGGCTTTTTTTTTTTTGTTGTTGTTGTTGTTGTTGTTGTTTGAGTTTGATGGTGGGATTGCTTGAGTTGTTTGAGAGAGTGTTTTTGTGGGTTGTTTTGGGTTGCTTTGGTATAGGAGAAGTGGTGGTTTCTTGGTGGTGCTATGGTGGAGGTGAGTGGCTGAATAGAGGGGCTGGCGATTTTGGAGAGAAAGGTTAGAGAGAAGAGAGTAAAAGTATAGTCAATGTGTTGTTGGAGAGAATGATCAAGAAGGCTCAACTTTAGGCCATTAGGAGGGAGGAGGGAGGTAGAAATTAGGAAAAGAATGTCCCTATAGTAGGGGTAGGGGTAGAGGAGGGAGGAAGTAAAGTTGTGGTGGAGGTTAAAGAGTGAGGGAGAAGGTTTGAAAATGGAGGAGGAAATCATCATCTTTGAAAAACTTCCCAGGAGCTCGAAATAGGCTGCACGGTCGTGCAGCCTAAAGGGCGTGGCCGTGCAGTCCGGCCAAAAGTCAACATTTTGATTTTTCTTTTTCGTTTTTAAGCCAACCACGGAGTGCCACGTGGCAACTTGTTGACTGGTCAAAACTTGCTCTTTTGGGATTCCTTTCCGGCTCCGTCTTTTGCTCCGCAACTGCTCCGTTGTGCACGCTCCGGTGTCCCGGTTGTCCGCGGGCCCAACATGAAAGTTGCTCGGAATGTTTTTGTGGTCACGCCGGTATATCTGTAATTTATCAAAGAGCAAGGAATATCATAGTATAATATTAATGCATTAGATGACTGGTTAAAATGCTTTTTTAGCAGTGCGGGACCCGTTAAAGGGTCCGCGCGCGCGATTTTCGAAAACATGCCTATTTACTCGGTTTTGAGTCCTGATCATGAATCTGGACTCGGTTTTTGCATCCGATACACCGATAAGGCATACGGTAGTCCGTACGGCCAAATCTGGGGTTCTAGGTCGATTATCAGGTTTAGACCAATTTAAATGAGGGTTTAAGGGGTGCGAGATCGAGGTGTCTACAATACCTAGGGATGGAAATTTGACCCGCCAGTGGCATGCCAAGAATGGAACCAAAATCATCAACAGTTGGCACCATTTCATTCGCTGAAAAGTTAAAAGTGTGACTGTCACAATCCCAAAAGGCTGCAGCGGCCTTCAACAGGTACCAATCCGGCTTCAAAGTCCGCAACGTAAAGAGAATGCGGAATCCAAAATCCTTAACAAAGGCCTTCTTGGGATGAGACTTAAACGAGTACACAAAGTTCGACAAGTCCTTCTCGTGGTTACCAATGATTTTTGCATCAAGGATGAAAGAGTTTGAAGCCATAAAAATATGGGTTATGGACAAAATCAAACAAGAAAATGGTGTTCAAGAATGGCACAAAATAGCTGTTGGGAGAGTGATCTCGAACAAGAACTGATATTATAGCTGTTGGGGATCTTTTGTCAAGCAAATGTCAAGCCCCAGAATCAGCTCCCCAGATGCGCGCATCTCACGCCACCCATATGGGAAGCGCTCGCGTACCATTGACACAAGAGCAAGCGCCCGCACCCCACTCCAGAAAAGCCTCGGCAGGTCCTTGTCAAAGAAGGAAATCACAAAAGAACGGAGTCCAAATGTTCCCAGAACCAGCCGCAACAACAAAGCATCACCCTCGAAAACCACTTTGGGCACACATTAATTTGGTCCGCCCCTAAGGCATATCTAAATTGAAATAAGTTAGAAACTCCACGGACTATAAACGGGCATAACGGGTACGACACACTGGACTCCGCCTAGGTCCGCTAATCGGACTTTCAACGATCAAACAATGGTTTCGCGAAACGGATTCAGCTCAACTCAAGTCTGCCAACCAGACTCTAAATCAGCATGGTGGGATTCGCTAACCGGATTCAGCTTTAATCCGCTCAACGGACTCCAAACGGGCATAATGGTTCCGCTAAACGGCTCCAGCCTCAGTCTGCCTACCAGACTCTAAACCTTGTCCACGGTGGGCCATCTCATATCACCGTACCTCTTCCATCAACAAAAATCCGCACACACAGGGAACGCACTGTTGAATATTATGCCCTAGGCCCTTGAGAAAGGCCTATGCGTTACATCATAACTTCATTGTTATAGAGATAACAAACCCGATTATTATATCTTTTGCATGTTTATTATAATAATCTCCGTCCCTAGTAATTATGAATTACTAGTATAAGTTTAATGGATAATCATATGATGATTATGTGTATGCGTTACAATTAGACTTATGGGTATATGTTGGATAACAAATACTTGACTGACCCCTATGAGATTTATGTCATGGTCAAATGTCATAATTAAATCTCATATAGTTATATCACTTAAATCTTTATACATGAGGTTGTTACAGTTTTCCACTTGATGAACATTATGTTTGACATATTCAAATGTTACCTTTAAACGGGTAGCTATAAAGGATATGATTGGCATGATCGGAATCATGTAGGGAAAGGTAATAAGCCAAGATGGGATTTGTTCCTCTTTAAGAGAGATGTCAAGCTTGGGCCCCTCGATGAATAGTATTGTTGAAATGCACGGCCATGCTCAAATGAATTGATTGGATCAATGTCATTTGTGTTATCAATATATTCAGGATCGAGAGAGCATTGAACAAGGTTAGTTGACCATTGACTATGGCTTACGTTTAATAGACATCGTGTAACAAAGAGATTGTGATATGTTCTATTTAGGAAACTTTGGATTTCAAAGTTATACTGATTGGGTAGTCATAATGGCTTGCTAGGGTCCGCTTATGATTTACGAGGTTTGAATGGTTCAGACTCATTTCCAACTTAGTATAATCCTATTGGGTCACACACGCAGAACGAATAATTAAAAGGAGCGAAAAACGAGGAAAAATGGATCCTACTGGAGGTTCCGTACGGATGGTTTGGGAGCCACTAAACCAATCCATACGGATGGTTTGTCCCGGCAAAATCAGTTTTAGGTAAACTTCTTGTTGTACAAGAAAACCTCCTTAAGGGTTTTGGAAACCTCTTGTATATAATGTGGACAACCGGGAATTGTTCCCATAATATTGATTCGAGAAATCAAAAACTCTTTCTTGGAGGAAGAGAATACACATATTATACTTGGGTTATTAGGTTTGATTATTCCCAATTATCAAACCATAATAATCATAAGGAGCAATTGAAAAATCGTTTTTCATCAAAGTTTTTTAATCCGAAGGACCTAGCGGTCAAGTTCAAGAATTGTTCTTGAATCCGTTCGAAGTGTGGATCACCGGTAGAGGGTGCTTCTCTTAGCATCTAAATCCAAGGCTTCATATTTCGATCTACAAGGGTTAGTTTCTTTCAACTTCATATTATGAATTATTGAACATAACGGATCTAGGCTTTTTGGGTTTTTCATGTGATGTATTCTGCTGCGCATGATTGTACGAAACCCAACAGTGGTATCAGAGCCCCATTGATGATCAATAATTCTAATATTATCATGATATAATTATTTAATGCGATTATTTAATTGGTATGATCATAATAAGATGAATTTAGGTGATGGGATTTTATATGAGATATAAAATATGCATGCTAGTTTTTTTATGGAATTATGTGATTATAATATTAATTGGATTCATATGTATAATCGCATGCTTAGATTATCATGTTATAATTGGATTATATTAATTGATGATCTAGATCTAATTTGTATGTGGAATAAATTGGTTATTGATTATATGAATTAGATGGTTAAAATTCGTAATCTATATTTTCGTGTTTCTGTAATCTGATTATGTATGAACACGATATTGGGATTGATTGAATTTCTGAAAAAAAAATCTAGAAACTGAAAACTGCCAAAGCAGCCGTACGGATGGTTTTGCCGGAAAGTTGTTTTGTTTTCTGGTGTCCAGATTGTTCTGTAATTTTTTTACAGAATTCGAATCTGGAAACAGAAACTGCTTTCAGACGACTGGCTTTCGAAACCGTGTTTCCTGAAACAGTTTTCAATCAAGAAATTCAGAAAAGTTGCCGAAATCATAATTCTAAAAGAGTTTAGGATTGTTGTTCTGTGAAATTAAGAGACAATGAAAGGGTCTTGAAACAAGTGACCAATCTATACGGGAATGTGGATGCCTTTTGGCTTAGTTTCGATCGTATAAAGAAGTTACTTGGTTTCTTGATCTTAATACGGAAATGTGGATGCCTTTTGGCTTAGTTTTGGTCGTACGGTTTGTGTTCTCAATTTCAAGATGCTCTGCGAATATATTTCCAGAATTCTGAAGAGTTCAGAGTTTCTGTGACCTGCTTACCGAGCCATACGGATGAATCTAGAATTTGCTAGAAACATCCGTACGGATGGTTTGGGAAATACTGATCTTGATCTATTTCAGACGGCAGGTTTTGGAAACCGTGTTTCCTGAAACAGATTTTAGTTCAGAAGTCCAGACATTTTCTGAGATCAAAATCTTAAAGGAGTTTAAGGTTGGCGTAATCTCAAAGTTTTTCAGACTTTAATCCTATAACTAGCGCAACTAAATCACATAAAACTAATTCGGTGAATTGAATAACTTTTATGTGTTGTTGAACCTTCTTAAATCTTAAGTTCTATGCCATCCACGATTAAAACACTTGTCAAATACTTTGATCGTTTTGATGTAGTTTATTCGCCAAAGCGAGGCACACCACTCTATCTTTGTGAAGCAAAATGAGACAAAGGTTTTCTATGCGTTTAAAGTGGTCAAACTTAATTAGGCTATTATAACAGTTATGGGCCTAAGGCATAAGATTTTGAATTAAAACATGTAAGACATAAGATATCAAAATCCCATAAAGGATCTAAGAGTCACATGTGTGTGAGAGCCCGCGCGCGAACCTCTTAATCAAATTATCCGTGCGAACGCGGTTTGAATCCGCTCGGTTTCTCATAGCGGTTTCTCTACCTTGGTTTTGTAAAAGCAGAGAGTCGGCACCTCATTTTATTTTAAGGGAAAATAGAGATAAAACCCCATTTTGATTTGAAGTGGGTTCGGAGGGTAAGTTACGAGAGGAGAAGGTGATTAACAGCACTTCGCTCGCCCTTACGGTCTCTAGCATGCTTCCGCCTACGCTTAATGAGGGGTGTTAGGCTCACATTTAGGCCATTCTTGAGGGAGAAGGGAGGTAGAATTTAGGACTAATCTACCCCTAATGTAGGGTAGAGGAGGCAGGTAAGGCTAGATGTGGTGAGGGTTGATGGAGTGAAGGAGAAGATGAAGAAAAAAATGGGCAAAAGATGATGAAAAGGTTGAAAATGGCACAGAAGCTGAAAATGCTGAAAATAGGGGTGCTCGGCCGAGCAACTTATAGTGCTTGGCCGAGCACTAGGCCAAAAAGTCAAAAAATTATTTTTTCTTTTTCTTTTCCCAGGCACTCATGGAGGGACATGTGGCATATGTTGAATGGCCTTTTACTTGCTCGGCACACATTTCTTCTGGCTCCGGCTTTTTGCTCCGCAACTGCTCCGTTGTGCGCGCTCCGGTGTCCCGGTTACCCGCGGGCCCAACATGAAAGTTGCTCGGGAAATTTTTGTGGTCACGCTGGTGTATCTGTAATTGGTCAAAGAGCAAGGGATAACATAATATAATTTTAAATGCATTAGATGACCAGTTAAAAGGCTTTTTTAGCAGTGCGGGACCCGTCGAGCGGTCGCAGCACGCGAATTTTCGAGAATATGCCTATTTACTCGAATTTGAGTCCTGATCACGAATCCGGTCTCGATTTTTGCATCCGCTGCACCGATAAGCCATACGGTAGTCCGTACGGCCAAATCTGGGGGTTTAGGTTGATTATCAGGTTTAGACCAATTAAATGAGGGTTTTAGGGGTGCGAGATCGGGGTGTCTACAGAGACCCTCGTCGAATCCACTTTTAAAGTAAAGAGGATTCGAAGATCACTAAGAGACTACCGATCTCCTCTCGGTTTAACGGTTGAGCCCGAGGTGGGGCTTCCTAAGTATCCCTCACAGGAATCAAGCCTTCGTAGTTCTACTCAAGGAAATCAAGCAAGCATATGGTCGAACCTGGACTTCCAAGTTTCCTACGTATCTCTTTCGAGAATCAGACCAATTGTAGTTCAGCTTAATGCTGGGGATGAAGATTGAGAAGTAAACTTCTCTAGCGGGGCAAGGGAGCGGAGGAATGGCTTTTAGGTGAGATCACATATCTCTGAGCCAGGGGGGCATTGAGAATTCGAATTCTCTTTGCTGGGGATAAGAAAGAAAAAAAGAAAAGAAAACATGATATTTGAAGTAATCGGCGACTGAGCACCTATTCGAGCTGCCTACGTATCCCTTTTGGGAATCAAGTCGGGGCGTAGTTCTGAGGGAGGTCCGTACGGGCGCCGGCACGGACCAAAAATAAAAGTAAAAAGCCTACGTCGAGGGTCAGATCCGGTTAAGCCGAAAAAGACCAAAGGGGTAACCAAACTACGTCGAGGGGAGAGACTTTCAGGAGGCGTCTCGAGCCTAAAGAATCTTGAAGGTACCATGACTCTTAGGGGGTTAGTCGGCCTAATAAGTCAGAGGGATTTGAAACACTGCTAGGGGGTCATCGGCCTATCAGTCGATTTGATTTTGAGGGGGACTTCTAGGGGGTTGTCGGCCTAAAAGTCGAAATTGATCTTAAGGGACTGCTAGGGGGTTATCGGCCTATCAGTCGAAGGGGTTTGAAGGTGACTTCTAGGGGGTTGTCGGCCTATCAGTCGAAATTGGTTTTGAGGTGACTTCTAGGGGGTTGTCGGCCTACAAGTCAGATTGGTTTGAAAGGACTGTTAGGGGGTTGTCGGCCTATCAGTCGAAATTGATTTTGAAGGACTTCTAAGGGGTTGTCGGCCTATCAGTCAAAACTGATTTGAGGGACATCTAGGGGGTTGTCGGCCTACAAGTCAAATTGATTTGAAGGGTGATATTTTTGGGAGGAGTCTCGATCCTAAAGTGATGACTTGTTTTGGAATTTTTGGGAGGAGTCTCGATCCTAAAGTGATGACTTGTTTTGGAGGGTGAGAACTAATCGGCGTCTCGAGCCTAAGATGATTTGTTTGAGGGTCAGATTCGAATAAATCCAAAAATGACCGAAGGGGAGCCAAACTAAATGAGGGGGGCTAATTCGGGGGATAACCGAAAAGACCAGGGTAACCCAAATAGTCGAGGGTCAAACTTGGATAAACCAGAAAGACCAGATGGGAACCCACAACAATTTCAAAAATGAAAAGCAAAGCATTTTAGTCGAGAGAAAGCAAAAGGATACATCGTAGCTTTTTTCTTACTGATGAGAAGATGAGGGCTGTGTACTGCAGTCTGTTGATGGTTGGTCGAAAGTGACAGTTGCTTTGTGTGATCTTTTGGCACTGTGTTGAGTGATGCAACTCCGCTTTGGATCTGCACTCGGATCTCTTGGCTTTCGATCGAAGCCTCTTACATTTCTGGAGATCGCAAGGAATCCAAACTTGTTGTTTTGTGACCTGCAAGTTAGTCTCGCATGCAATGACATTTATGATTTGCACATGTAAATTGAATCATTTTGTTTGAGCACAAATTCATTTTTTATTTGATTTTTGCACGCTAATCGTTTGGCTTGAGGCATGTCAATGAATGGCATTGAATCCTAAGGTGACATGGCAAATTGAAGCATGATGATGATTATGGACATGATAGCAATCATGAGATGGAAACGATCATGGCATGGTAGAGATTGCAACATGATAAGCAGCATAACAATGATTATGACATGATAATGGGCGCGAAGATTGTAGCATGATGAAATGATTATGACATGGAAATGTTATGGCATACTCAAACAGTATAAGATGACATGACATGATGACTGCAAACCTCAGTGATTTTGTAGGTGGATTAAGCGTGCGGGGCTGCAAGTCATTGCAATGCTCGAGTCCTTTTCTTTGTCGCTGCTTTCGATGTGTTTGCGTTCGGGCTTGTGCTGACAAGCTGCCTTTGCGACATTTTGACGCGTGTGTGGTCGTGCCTGAGGTAACAGGCTTTCCTTTTTTAGCGTTTTGATGAGAGTATGGTCGCACCTGAGGTGACAGGCTGCCTACGTATCCCTTTCGGGAATCAGACCTTCGTAGTTCGAGTCTGGCAACTTGACCGGATTTTGTAAAGATGGCGTCGAGAAATTTCATTCCTTGATCATGATGTGGCAGGGTGCATGATGCGTACCTGCAAGAGATCTTCACAAGCATGTAAAATATGTTGTGATATTATGTTCTTGGAAGTGTCATACACATGCAAGAAGAGCATTATGGCTTAGAGATAAAAAGAATGCACTCTCTTTTCTTTTGGAAATCTTTGATGTTAATGAACTTTGAATGATGATTTCTTTTGCGATTGATTTCAATTTTGATGAACGCATTTCAAATCTCACTTTTATTTTTGAGCAATTTTTTTGTTTTATTGACACGTGTGCATCACTTGCATTTACAAACTTTTCTTTGAAAAAGATGAGAAAAAGTATGTATGTGCAAAGAGGGAGAATCGGGAAAGGAAGGAAATGTGTATGTACGTATTTTTTTTCTTTGAGATTTTCGAGGATTTTGGGAGTTATGATGAGGACGGAAGGTGGGGCGAGAATGGAAGCCTAGAGCAAGCACTCGAAAGGTGAATTCCGGACACCCATTTGGTCAAGTCTTCTCGACGGCTCTCAAGGCACAATGCTCGGACCAGCCCCAGTTGGTGGCTAAGGAAGCCCCAGTTTATCTTGGTGATAAGGGTTCAGATGTCAACGGCGGAAGCCCCAGTTTTTCACCGCGGAAGCCCCAGTACACTTTTGATGGCAAGTCTCTAGATGTTGTACATCGAAGCCCCAGTGTTTCAATGATAAGCCCATGTATCCAACGCTTCATTAGCAAGGACCCAGCTATTTAGAAGAGCGGTCACATGCGATTCGAATGTGGAATCTCTGGCATATTCTGAGAGTGAGTTTTAGGCATATTGATTTAAGAGTGTATTCTGACATCCCTCTTGCAGGGGGTTGCAACCGTTCGTCAAAGGCATCTCGATGTTTTGATGATTCCTCGGTGGACGGTGGAGGAAATCGTTGTGTTTCCCAAAGGTCGTCTTCCCAATTAAAGTCTTTTGTTTGGGGACAAACTGCCTTGAGGAGTTTCCCCGTCCATTAATGCATATTCAAAATTGTAACTCCCTTGATTATATCGTGGAACAGATCTCAAACTTAGCGAAAGAAACTGTTGTCATTAACTGGCAATTTGTTCTAAGTCTTCACTTGCGGGGGGGGGGGGGACTTAACTGTTCACAAGAATCGTCACTGAGTTTTGGCATTTTACTGTCGGGATTGAGGAAGCCCCAGTGTCTCAATGTGTCACTGTCGAGGATCAACTGTTTGGAAGAGCGGTCCTATTCATTTGATGCTCATTCGTGTGATTCAGGAGCGGGAACTTTGACCAAGGAAGATTGAGGAGACCATTGTGTAACCCAAAGGTTGTACCCAAGATTGATATCATTTTGATGGGGACCAAACATCTTTGAGGAGTTGTCCCAAACCCGGCATTTCTTTTGAATGGACACATATGTAAACCAAAACAGACCATGCTCGACCATTGTGAGTTTGATTCTTTCCTCCTAAGAAAGCCCAGACTGATGATGCGCAGCCCCAGACTGATGATGTGCAGCCCCAGATTTATGTTCATTCATTCGAGGGTATCTGCTCATTTGTGACTTTGAAGATTGGAGACTTTTATTTATTTGTCTTTCCTTGCTGTGACAGATTACAGGAATTGACGGGGGAAGGCACGAGGCCAGTATTTTGGGAAGCAAAGGAAAATCTCGTGAGATTTTTGACATTTGTGTTTGTGCAGAAAGAATTGACGGAAGGACGAGAGTAGGGCAAAGCCCCTAGACTCGAGGAATTTTCTCGCAATTAGAAGTCAATGACTCAAGATTAAAACTCGCGTTAATGGTCAAGTATTTCAAAATCAAATGCAATCTAATTAATTTCAACTTTTTAGAAAAAGCAGGTAATTCATTCGGACTTAAATTAGAACGCGACAGCTCGAGATGTGAACACCATTAGTTAATTTTCATAGTTAGCGCCGCTTGTTTACCTCGTGGGTGAGAGGTCCTTGTCGTCGTCGTTGCGCCTTTTGAGACTGCTTAGAAGCCGCGCGCCCTTTGACCGCTGGCCCCCTCAGTGTAAGGGGTTGGCATAACATGTAGTGTTCCAACCAAGACACCAGTTGTCGTCGTTGATGGTGTCTGCCCAGGGTCAAAAGGTCAAGATCTCCTTCGGTGTAGAGTCTTTGAAAGTCGTTCACCTTTAGGTCTCTAACCTCTCAGTGTAAGAGGCCGGCTAAGAGCATGAGTCACCAATTGCCGTCGTTGATGGTGCTCGCTCAAAGGGGTTGAAAATAATTTTGATAGAGTAAGTGATATGTACAAAGGATAAAGTAAAGTACAAGAACAAAAATAGATTATTTTTTTTTTGCGCCTCCCTTTTTTGCTTGAAGCTGCTCTCTCGGGTTTTCAACTTCAGCGGGCGAATTTTTTTTTAAGAGAAAAGGGGAGAAGAAGAAAGGAAAATAAAATTTTGCAATGTACACATTTATTTAGAGAAAAGTGTGCTATTGCAGAAACAAAAATTTTCGGTCTGCGGCCTTTTGACTAGCCGCCTCAAATCTGTGTCGAATCATCTTTCGGAGTCTCGGTTGATTGACCGTCTTTGTTGACTCTATTGATTGACTTTTTCTACTTCTTCGATCGCCTTCGCGGACTTAGTTCTCAACTCGATTAGTCGCAGTCTAAGATTAGTCCATTTTCATATTTAGCTTTTAATAAACTGATTTTAAAAAAATGCGCGATTAAGAAGCACTTGATTATAAGGCGAATTCATTAATTGAAAACTTTTATTAACGAGACAAGAAAGAAATTAAAAGTAGTACAAAGGATGACACACAAATTTGATTTAGAAGACAAAGGAATTGTGAGCACATTTTAGGACGGGCCCGAAAGCAAAAGGGATTAGAGTTGGGCGGTGTGCCCTATTCACAGCAAAAGGAATCCCATCGGGTCGTTGATGTTTCATTAGCATAGAGTGTCACAAATCCTCCACGTCGGCAGGTTGCGGTCATCGTAGCAAAAGGGAACATTTTCCTCGGGGGTCGAGTAGCCCCTAGGATAACCATTTCTTGCATTAGGTGCTTGGTTCAGGTTTTTGAGACTTGATGAGGTCATGAATTTTGTTCTTGAGAGTAAAACACTTATCGGTATCATGTGCGGCTCGACCATGGTATTCACAGTACTTATCACGCTTGAATCTCTGGTGTGGTCGATGGAAAACCTCGTGCTCTTGTACTGGCCACAGAATTCCGTTAGGGTTTCATTCGAACACCGGCATAGCCATTGCAGAAGATGAGACAAAACATGGAGAATTGTCATAGCCAAGATACTGATCATCTCTTTCCCTTTTCCTTTGTGGACAACTTGAGGCGCTCTTAGAAGAGCTGGCATTATGATTGTTAATGGCATTAAAGACTTGGTCACTCATCCCCAGGGGTCTACTAAGCCTCTGCTGTATCTCTTTGCTTCGGGATGAACTACACTTAAAATTGACGATTCTTGTTTTCGGAACAATGGTGGAATTTACTGGAGGGTTGTGAAGCCTCTCATGATTTTTTGGAATAGCCGGAGTAACTTTCTTAGGCACAACCTCTGAACTGAAAGGCACGACTAGCGTAGCATCATTTTCTGACAACATGGTAGGAGAATGAACTGGAAGGGGATTGCGAAGCCCCTGTTGGCTTTCCATATTCTTACTGCATGACGTGGCTGGGACAGCCTCATTCTTTGCCGATTCTGATAAGATGATCGGGGAGCAAGTTGACTGGGGACCATGAATCCCCTGATTCTCATTTTCCTTCAAAGGGACAACCTCTTCTAAGGCAACCCTATTATCTACGGACTTCAGTGCGGAGCCGGGCTTTGACACCTCTGGTGCAGTTAGTGAAAGATGAGTCACTGCAAGATTGTTGAATTCGGATGGTATCTCCAAGGGGGATGTCTCATCATCGTTGGTGTCTAGGTTAAGTGTTTCTGACGGATTCCCATCTCGTGGTGCTGCAAGAGTGGAGCACATGGGCAGGGAGTCCTTTTCCCTTGACTGGTCCATTAAGAGAGCCATAACACGATCAACCACTTCTTTCTGGCATTCTTGAAAAAGCCTCAGTACAAGACTTGTATGTGATTTCAAACACTCTTTCAACCATTCCTCCATTGCAGGATTCGGCTCAAAGTTGAGTGAGCCCCTAGTCTCATTCACAGATCTCTGTCCGCTATTTGCCATTGCTTATTTAGAAAGACCCAGAGTAGACCTTGACCAAAGGGACGCTCGGAACGGACCTTGAATACCACGCTAGAGAATGAACGGGATTCTCCCTCTACAAGATTGTTTTGAAAGAAAGAATGTTTTAGAAAAGAATGTTTTAGTTTTTTTTTTTTAAAAAAGGACGGAATTTTATGTGTACGAAAGAATGATTGTTTAAAGAATAAAAGAATGCAAAATGATTTTATTTTGAAAATTCGAAAAGCAAGCAATGCACAAAAATCCTAATAAGCCGGACAAGCACAACGCTTAGTTTTGACACCTAGTCTTGATTAATTCCTGGAATAGTGGATTCCTTCTCCCGAGTATGAGACCAATGTTTTTCACCTGTACCTATGGCCGTCATAGACCTCTAGCAAAGGGCCCATACACTTTCGGGAATCCACCACTCTCGTTACGGTCTATGTGAGAGTCTTTGGAAATTTTGAGTCAATCCCACTCATTTAATTTTGAATATCCACATTTGAGATTGCTTTATGATCTCGGGAAATGAATAGGATTGATTTAAAATTTCTTTAGACAAGAACCGGCTAAAAGTCAAGGACGTGTATTTTTTCGAAAACAGTCTCAGCCGCGGCTTTTGATACGGCTAGTTGGATGGGGGCCTAACCTCTCAACCACGGCAGTGAGACGTGGCATCGAGACGGGAAAGGCAACCGCAGATATCAATTCAGGGGAACAAGAGGTCCCCATCATCCTCGGGCTCCAAGTCCCCAAGGGTTTGTACGGTAACAGGAGATGGTATAAGTTCTCAAATGTGAAAGTGTGTGACGTATCTATTTTTGAGGAAAAAAGAGAATTTTGAAAGAAAAAGAAAAACACATTTTTTATGTTTTATTTGTTTTGATTTTTATTCTCACAAAGAATAAAGGGAAAAGACAATGTACCTACAAAACTAGCAAACATTAAGGCATATATATATATATATACATGCAAGGCAAAAGGCAAATAAAGGCGGAAGCATGCAAATTGAGTTAAGCCCATTTAGAAAATGTCCCCAGCAGAGTCGCCACTGTGGGAGCCCGCGCGCGAACCTCTTAATCGAATGATCCATGCGAACGCGGTTTGAATCCGCTCAGTTTCTCATAGCGGTTTCTCTACCTTGGTTTTGTAAAAGCAGAGAGTCGCCACCTCATTTTATTTTAAGGGAAAATAGAGATAAAACCCCATTTTGATTTGAAGTGGGTTCGGGGGCTAAGTTATGAGAGGAGAAGGTGATTAGCAGCACTCCGCTCGCCCTTACGGTCTCTAACATGCTTCCGCCTACGCTTAATTTTAATGCCTTATTTCGAAAGATTGATTTATGCCTTAACTTGAAAAAGAATGTGTGTTTATGTACAAAGGAGTCTTCTAGTCTAGGTATGTTCATTTAAGTCACGGTCGGGAATCGGCTTGGGTAGATTCCCGATCGGTTTTCGAAAATGGTTTTGAACATTTAAAAGGAATAAAATATACAACGGGGGAAGGGGAATGAATACATTATATACAAAAAGGGTAACAAATCCATTGAAAGAATGAATGTCCGTGCCGAGGGTTAGGTCATCGGATTTGACGTCATTTTCCGTCCCCGAGGTAATGTACCTGTCCTAGATTAATCCAAACACAAAACTAGGAATTGGTACTAGTTAATAAGGGGAGGGTGTGCTTCCTTTGCTTCCAAGGGAAGGCTTTTTTTTTGTTGTTTGAGTTTGATGGTTGTTTGCTTGAAGATAGCTTGAGTTTGTGATTGTTTTGTGGTGGTCTTGTGGTGGTCTTATGGTGGTTTAGTGTTGGTGCTATGGTGGAGAAAGAGTGGGGCTGAGAATAGGGGAGATATTAGAGAGAGAATTTAGAGAGAAAGAGTTGGAGAGAAGGGTGTGGCTGAATGTGTTGTGTTGTGAATGTGAGTTGTGTTGCAAGTGTGTGTGTTGGAATGAGGGGTGTTAGGCTCACATTTAGGCCATTCTTGAGGGAGGAGGGAGGTAGAATTTAGGACTAATCTACCCCTAATGTAGGGGTAGAGGAGGGAGGTGAGGCTAGATGTGGTGAGGGTTGATGGAGTAAAGGAGAAGATGAAGAAAAAATGGGCAAAAGATGATGAAAAGGTTGAAAATGGCACAAAAGCTGAAAATGCTGAAAATAGGGGTCGGCCGAGCACTGGGCCAAAAAGTCAAAAAATTGTTTTTTCTTTTTCTTTTCCCAGCCACTCATGGAGGGACATGTGGAATATGTTGACTGGCCTTTTACTTGCTTGGCACACATTTCTTCCGGCTCCGGATTTCTGCTCCGCAACTACTCCGTTGTGCGCGCTCCGGTGTCCCAGTTACCCGCGGGCCCAACATGAAAGTTGCTCGGGATATTTTTGTGGTCACGCCGGTGTATCTGTAATTGATCAAAGAGCAAGGGATAACATAATATAATTTTAAATGCATTAGATGACCAGTTAAAAGGCTTTTTTAGCAGTGCGGGACCCATCGAGGGGTCGCAGCATGTGAATTTTCGAGAATATGCCTATTTACTCGGTTTTTAGTACTGATCACGAATCCGGACTCGATTTTTGCATCCGCTGCACCAATAAGGCGTACGGTAGTCCGTACGGCCAAATCTGGGGGTTTAGGTCGATTATCAGGTTTAGACCAATTAAATGAGGGTTTTAGGGGTGCGATATCGGGGTGTCTACAATGTGATGTGATTGATAAGGAGTTATCTGCCTAAATAGATTGGTTTTCAGGTCCATGCCAAAGCAGCCTAACAAATCAAGTGAAATATGGATCTTAGCCCATTTAAATTAGGGTTAATGACAATTTAGACCCTAAAGTGATATACCACCCTCCCAAACGGACACTGATGTTTTTTTTTCACCAGATCAGACCTTAATGTGTAAAATTCTCGCCAGTTAAGGCCTTTTTTATGGTTTCTGTTAAAAAAGTCAGTTAAGTTACATGTGCCTGGCACGTGATGATCTAGTTGGATGAGTTTGTCATTGAAATTAATTATTAAAGGGCTTATTGAAAAATATTAAATTTTAAGGGGCTAAAAAAACCTAAGCACCAATTGTGGATCTAGGAGTGGAAAGTTATAAAACCCAAATCTTTTTCCTCCCCACGCCAAATCTTCTTCGTCCCCCACTCAGGCCACCGCCTCTGTCCCCCGTAGCCCAACACTGCCTCCTCTTCCGGCAAAGTAACCAATGCTACTCTCACCTAACTCCAACTCACCGACACCAACAACACCTCCCACAACAACGTCGCCCTCAATATGACACTGGAACTCTAATTTCCGAATTGGGATCTACTATCATAAAATCGATTGAATTTGGTGTTGATTTTGGTGTGTGTTTGATTTTGAAATTCTAATTAGCCCCATTTAAAATGTGTTGTTCTTGAATTTAGTGTTGATTTTGGTGCACGGTGGTGGTTATCGTGTTTGTTGGTGACGGAGGATGGGAAGGGGTGTTACAGTTATGGAGAGATGAGGTATGTTCTTAGTGGTGGGTTTGGTTTTATAGAGAGGGAAAGATGAATGGTGGCTGATTTTGGTTATGAAAAATTCCGGTGAAGGGCTGGGTTTGTCGGAGTTGGCCGGAGTTGTTGAAGTTGAAATAAAGATGGATGAGGAAGTGTAGACACCCCGCCTAGGACCGCTTACCCCGATTGCACACTTGATTTTGTGTTTCTCCCTCTTTTATGTGTTTTCTGTTAGTTTCTATTACTTTGGTTAAGTTCTAGACGGACTCCGCTAAGTCCAGGGACCAAACTGAATAACAGTTCTAACTTTATAGTCCATTCTGTCAAAAACCGCTTTTCAGAGTCGCGCGCCTCCGCCCCTTGAGGCCAGATGCGCGCGCCTTCCGCCGCCTAGGTGGGATGCGCGCGCTTCTGGGGTGTGTCAGTTACAGATTCTGCCCAAGAATCTCTCCCTTGCTCATTATACATGATTTTGCCCGGGAAAGATTTCTTGGAGACTCCGTTTGGCTCCAAAAACTCCCCTCTTTCAACTATAAAAACCCCTCCAATCCATCATTGGAAGGGACCTTTTTTTTTAGACCTTTTTAGCAACCTTTTCCTCACTTCTTTTCTAGACTTTTCTTTTAGACCTTTGTCAACTAAGTATTCAACCTCTTCTTCAAGGCTTTTCAAGAGAAGGATACTATAGGTAAATGTCTTAAACTTTCTTTTTCTTCTTCTTCTTCTTCTTCTTCTTCTTCTTCTTCTTCTTCTTCTTCTTCTTCTTCTTCTTCTTCTTCAATCAAATGTGCAATCACCCCAAAACCACTTGGGACATAACACCAATGGTCCTTTTATTACATTGAATTGGCCTAGGAGTCATCTCCCTACATTTTAAACTTTAAAACCCTTTTTATCATCATTCAAATAGGAAGAACACATTTATCTTTAAAGTGAGTTATGAACAAACAAGACCGACTTTGCTCGGGCGAAATGGGTGTTTAAGTACTTTCCATTTCGTAACCTAACCCCCGAACCCCTCATCCCAAAGAATCTCTGTTTTCGTAAATCAAACTTAGGCTCATAAACATTAGGTTTTCTTACATTCCTCAAAAACGTGGGTGGCGACTCTAAAACACAATTAGACATCCTAGGATAATTCGCGCGCTCTAGCCAAGCCGTGGTTCCTCGGGGTATCTACAGTGGCGACTCTGCTGGGGACTCTTGAGGGTTAAACTTGTGTTTCTGTTCATAATTCACTTTTCTGGGCATTCTGGAAATTGATATGGGAAGCGCGCGCCTCGGACCTTCATGGTCCAAAGCGAGCGCGTCCCGCGTCAAATTCTAGAATCGCCCGCCTTCCATGTGTTCTTCCTATTCTTCCTATTATCTCGTGCTAACAAACATTGCAGGGGTTTCATCACACAATCAGTACCAGGGCAATCCCCTGAGTCCGTAAGTTTCTGACAATCTGACAGGTTAGCCCAGAAGCGGGCGCTTCCCAGTTACAATGCGCCAGGCGCGCGCTTCCCACAACATCAGCCCGAGGCGCGCGCTTCTGGGCCAATTTTCAGGGCAAGAACAGGTTTCAGTGACTGAACAGAACAGTGGGGTGTGGGCACAGTTGCCTACATCAGAACAGAATTGAACTCTTGGACTGTTTAACTTTGTGTTTATTTACCGGTCACACGGGTGATTCGGGAGTTGTAATTTACGTGCTTATATGTTTTTTTTTTTTTTTTATCTTTTCTTTTCAAAAAAAATAAAAAAATAAAAAAATTTGTCACATGATAGACCTCACACTACATACACATTACTCCTATAAATTGCTCACTATCGAGTCGCACAAGTCCAACCCCAAACCCGTCGAGGCCCGTCCTAGAAAGTTTCAAGCTCCACTCGACCTTGGCTCTTTCGAAGCGGTAAACCTCAGCCCGTGGCGTAGTTCATGACTACATGCCGGGGGTAACCTTTAAGCCTCTCTTTAGCCGAGCACAAACCACACAATTCTAGTTAGGGTCTAACACTCCGTGACCAAGTCGGTTTCCATGTACCGAGATTTCCCTAAACTAATGTTTTCAAATCATACATGCCAACTTGTTGAAACGGACGCAATAAAAATCCGTCCCCAAAAGTGGTTATTTTGGACGAAAATAAAAAATCCGTCCCCGCATGTATGCTTTACTACATTAATTTAGTTTAATCCCGACACATGTAGGATTCACAAACGTGATGGAATCCGATGAGTATATGGGACCGCGAGATGGTCTATATACTAGTGTGACGATTCCATTATCTTCTTAGAAACCCCAAAAGGCACCCATTCCCTTCGACTTATTAAAAAAAAAAAAAAAAAAAAAGAGTCTTTTTCTTATGTGGTTCGAGTCGTGTGCCCAACTGTGTGTTCTCAACCTCTTCATGGACCGAAAGTGTGAACCAAGACTGACAAGGGCTACTTCTCCAATTATAGGTCCGATTGGTACTCTCCGCATCTACAGGAATTCATCCAACCGGCTTGTTCGTGAACCGATCACTCCTACAGCTTCTGCATCATCAATGGCCGGCGACTCCAGCACCAACAACGCCATGACTCTCGAGCAACTCTCTGCCATGGTCTAAACTCTTCAACAACAAGTCACCACTCTCCACAACGAGGCTCAAACCAAAGAAGCCTTGTGGCAAGCTCATGTCGACAGTCAAAGGGAGGCCCACGAGGCCGAGGTTGACCAATTGAAAGCCAAGCTCCTCAAGCTCTCCAAGAACAAGGGGGTTAATGACAATGAGGAATTCGAGTGGACCGAGGGTTTGTTTGAAAGCCCATATGTCAGTGCCCGTACCAAAAAAGTGGGGGGACCAAGCACCGACAACAACGACCCCAAAATGGTCGATTCCATCATGGCCTACATTGATCAGAAATTTGACGGCCTCAACATGGGAAAAGGATCCAACACAAGCCTTTATCAGTCATCCATCCTCATGAGCACGATGGCCGCTCTCCCCGACAAATTCAAGATGCCCGACATTAGCAAGTTTAAGGGCAACTCATGCCCGATGGCTCACATCGAGACTAACATTTGGGCTATGGTTCCGAAGAAGGTCTCCTTAAAAGTTATGGCTCAATGCTTTCCTCTCACCCTCGAGGGGGCGGCAAAGGATTGGTATGCAACTCTCCCGCTCACTGTCCGTCTTGATTGGGATGCCGCTATGCTTGCCTTCAAAAATAAATATCAAGGCAACACCACTCACCGGCCCACAAGGAAAGAGCTCGAGAACACCACTCAAAGAGACAACGAATCCTTCATTGACTTCACAAGGAGATGGAATGATAAGCTCTCTGAAATTGTTGAGAGGCCAAACACAAAAGAGCAAATGGACATCTTTCTCAAGTGTCTCAAGATTGATCTCCGCACCCACCTAAGTGGGGCTTGCTACTCCGACTTCTCCCAAATGTATGAGGCGGGGGTACGCATGGATGACTTGCTCAAAGAGATTAAGAAGGCCACTCCTACCTATCGTTACAAGGTCGCCTCTAATTCAAACAAAGAGGCTTCTGTCAATGCCGTTACTACCGACAAGGGGAATTACAAGAAGGTCCCTCCACCACAAGGCAAGCGGTTCCAAAAAGAACCGCGTCTATAATCCTCTCAATGGCATGACCATCACCGAGGCCTATGAAGCTCTAAAGGACAAGGGGTAAATCACTCCTCTTCAAGGGTACAAGCAACCACAACCGCTCCGTCCCAATCATGCCCACCACAAATGGTGTGACTACCATCAATGCACCGGCCACCTCACCGAGGATTGCTTCTCCATCCGCAACACCATCCAAGACCTCATAGACAAGAAGGAATTCATAATTCCCAATGAGGGTGGTGTCAATGTAATAGAGGTAGGAGAGTTTGAAGGAACCACTCATTCGATTCCAATTGTGAATGAGGGCTCCGATGATATGAATAAACTTGATAATTCTTGTTATGTTGTGACTTATAATGAGATTATGAGGGAAGTCTTAGAGAATAGGAAGAAGAAGCTACACGGGACCATGAACGTGCTCACTCGCAGTGGACGAGTAACAACGAGCACAATCCCTCCCAATACCGCAGCAACCAACACCTTTTCTCAAAGATCGTAAGCACGCGACGTACCCGAAGATCCTTTGTTAACACAACTCAAGAAGACGCAAGCCAACATATCCATCTGGGACCTTATTGAATCATCAAAGAAACACCGAGACCTCGTCATCAAGAACTTGGATGACACATCAGTCTCTCCCAATACGACTCCCGAAGACCTCACAGCAATGATAGGTCACATTCACTTCGGCAATGTCATCACTTTTGCCGACAAGGACCTCCCGCCATTTGGGTCCGAACACAATGAATCCATCTACCTCAAAGTAAGGGCAAGGGGGAGACCCATCTCAAGAGTTCTAGTAGATGGTGGTTCTGCACTCAACTTAATGCCTAGCCGAGTCATGGGCATACTGGGGCTCAAAAGCTCCGATTTACAACCCTCCGCCCAAGTCATTAGAGGGTACGACAACACTGCCCGTACAGTCATGGGAATGTTAGAAGTTGATATCGAATTTGGAAGCATGATCATGTCCGTCCCATTCCAAGTACTTGATGTTCCTGCTTCATTCAACTTGCTTTTGGGCCGACCATAGATCCACAGTTCCAATGCGGTCCCTTCCACTCTCCATCAATGTGTCAAGATCAGAAATGGGGACGAGATAGTCACCGTCATGGCCGAGAATGTCACCATCCACAGAAATGGGGGACAACCCGTTCACCAGGTTCAACACGGGATAGAAGATGCCACTCTCTCCGGCGTCAACACCATCGACAAAGAAGGGGGAAACAGACAATGGACCCTCGGCAATCCTAAAATCCTCCGCATGATGAGGAACATGAATCACTTTCCCGGTCTAGGCATAGGGAAGCATCAACAAGGGATATTGCACCCCGTAGAAGTTCCTTTTGTCAAGAACAAATTTGGTTTGGGGTACGAGCCTACCGAAGATGACTTAAAGTACGAGCAAGCAGTCAAGAGTCAAAAGACCCGAGCTCGCAAAGAAGGTCGACAATATGTAATCCCTAACTTGAGGCCTTACCGCAACACACTAAACGGTTATTTTGTTCGCCAAGGGGAAGATGTTCCGTACATGATCTTTCCCAAACCATCGGTTAACAACAAGGGCGTCAGAAAACCCGGTCTTGAGATCTTCACTGATTCTGAAATTCTGACACAAGAAAGGGAGCCTACTCCAATGTCACCCCGAGAGTGGTGGGGCAAGAATGTGACTATAGAGTCCGAGGTAGAGATTACCGTGGGGGAAGAACTATCCGATCTAGCCTCCATGTTCGAAGATTTTGCCATCATGGACGATTGTCAAGTCAACGCCATCTACGACACCGTCGTCAGAAAGGAAACCGTCAGTGAGATCCCGCCAAGCTCCGAGCCAATCAACAACTGGTATTCAACGAAGGGGCCCACAGTATCCGAGGATTTCTTGATCCGAGAAATGGGTTGCATACCCCGTACAGCAACAAAGGAAGAGCAGATCACACTTACTTTCGAGTCCGAGACTGTTTCTAATGCCCTCACCCAAGAGGATATGGAGGCAATAGCCGAGCGTGTGTTTCCTTTCTTTGCTAATGAAAAATTTGATATTTCTGAGTACCCCGAGATTGCAAACATCATAAATGATGAATTAACTAATAACGAACTTAATGAACAAGTTATTAACGATTCAAATTATGATGAAATAGACCACGAAAACATAATATACCTAAATGAACTAGCTCAACAGGTTCGTTGTCGTGGTGAAAATGGTCCAGGGGCTGATGAGGAATTGCATGTTGTTAATCTGGGTACCGACGAAGAGCCGAAAGAAACGAAGATTGGCAGCTTCTTCAAGGGGGAAGACAAAGACAGATTGACTGCACTGCTCAAAGAGTTTGTGGATATATTCGCATGGTCGTACAGAGACATGTCGGGTTTGGAAAGAAAGGTCGCGGAGCACAGAATTCCGATCAGAGAGGACACCAAGCCAGTAAAGCAGAAGCTCAGAAAGATCAAGCCAGAATGGTCTCTACAAGTCAAAGAAGAGATTGAAAAGCTCTTCAGTGTGGGTTTCATCAAAGTCATTGAGTATCCGACTTGGCTAGCCAACATTGTGACAGTCAGAAAGGCAAACATCAAGGTTCGGGTTTGTGTGGACTTCCGGGATTTGAACAAAGCTTCCCCGAAAGATGATTTTCCGCTACCAAACATCGACATGCTCATCGATTCGACTGCCAACTATGAAGTCCGCTCATTTGTGGACGGTTTTGCCGGTTACAATCAGATTCTCATGTCCGAAGAGGACCAACACAAGACAGCTTTCACAACACCGTGGGGAACTTTCTGCTACACAGTCATGCCGTTCGGACTAAGGAACGCTGGGGCTACCTACCAGAGGGCTGTTATGGATCTATTCCATGACATGATTCATAAAGAAATCGAGGTCTATGTAGACGACATGATCATCCATTCGAAGGGAACCAACGGTCAACATTTGATTGATCTTCGCAAATTCTTTGAAAGACTTTGACAACACAACATGAGACTCTATCCCGCAAGTGCACTTTTGGGGTCATCAGAGGAAAGGTTCTCGGTTACATGGTCACTGAAAGGGAATTGAAGCCGATCCCTCCAAGATCAAGGCAATCATTGACATGCCTCCTCCAAAGACGCAGAAGGAAATCAAAGGTTTCATGGGCAGACTTCAATACATCAGTCGATTTGTGCACCAACTCACTTCCATGTGTGAGCCGATCTTCAAGCTACTCAAAAATAATGTGGCTCTAGAATGGACCGATGCTTGCCAAGAAGCCTTCGACCAAGTGAAGCATTACTTGACATGCCCTCCAGTTTTGGTTCCACCACACAAGGAGAAGCCTTTCTTGCTCTATCTCACTATCAATGATGAAGCCCTAGGGGCTATGTTAGCACAAGAACAGCGAGACTCCACAAAAGAGAATGCTATCTACTTTGTCAGCTGCCAGTTTCAAGGAGCTGAAAAGAACTACTCTGTCTTAGAGAAGTCTTATGCTGCATTGGTTTGGGTTACTCAAAAGCTCAAGCATTACATGGAGGCCTTTCCAATCAAGTTGGTAGCAAAAGTGGACCCGCTCCGCTACATCTTCGAGAAGCCTTTCATGTCAACAAGAATAGCCAAATGGTATTTCATGCTCGCCGGCTACGATATCACTTACGTCACACTCAAATCCATCAGGGGGAAAGTGTTCAGTGATCAGCTTGCTGAATTTCCGTGTGACGAAGTGAAGGGGAAGATGTACAGTTCCCCGACGAGCATTTAATTTGCGCTACAATAGAAGAAAATAAGTGGCAACTTTTTTTCGATGGCGCATCCAATAAGCATGGATATGGCATAGGGATGTTACTTGTTGATCCAAAGGACATGTATACTCCAATCGCTATCCGCCTCGAATTTGAAGCCACCAACAACATCGCTGAGTACGAAGCATGCATAGCGGGGCTCGAAGCAGCCCTCGAGAGAAATGTCACAAGTTTAGAGGTATTTGGTGATTCCTTGCTCATCATCAATCAGACATCTAGAAAGTGGAAGATTCAAGACTCAACTCTGCAACGGTATGGTCAACATCTCGAGGAGTTGGTTGAACAGTTTCAAGAAATCACCTTCAACTACCTGCCAAGGGACAAAAACCGTTTTGCTGACGCACTAGCCACCATCGCTTCACTGGTCGAAATACCTGAGGGTAAAATGGTGAAGCCCTTCAAAATTTCCCGAAGGAACAGTCCGGCATACTGCATGGGTATCGAGATCAATGAGGTCCAAGCAAAATCCCCGTGGTATGCGGATATCATGAATTTCCTCAAGGATGGTACTTATCCCGAGAACAGGAATAAGAAGTCCCAAATGGCATTGCAAAGACTAGCCTCCCGATATGTACTGATTGGGGATAGAGTCTACAAAAGGCACCACGAAGGGATCAATCTCCTATGCGCAAATGAGACCGAAGCTCAAGAAATAATGCATGAGATCCACGAAGGTGAATGTGGGCCCCACATGAATGGGTTTATGTTGACCAAGAAGATACTCCGCATGGGTTATTATTGTAGTACCATGGAAAGGGACTGCATCGAGAAATTCAAAAGGTGCGCCAAATGCCAATTCCATGCCAATCTACAGCATGCTCCATCCTCACAACTTTACAATATGACCACGCATTGGCCTTTCTCTTGTTGTGGCATAGACATCATCGGCAAAGTTCACCCTACTGGCAGCAACGGACAATCTTTCGTCCTAGTAGCCGCGGACTATTTTACAAAATGGGTCGAAGCACAGGCTTACCGAGTTCTCAACGCCAAGAAAGTGGCCGAATTCATAAAAACCCACATCATGTGCCGGTACGGCGTTCCTCATGAAATCATCTCAGACAACGGTTCTCAGTTTGAGAAAGAGATAGACGCGCTACTGGTAGAATACAAGATTACTAAGCACAAGTCATCTCCATACCGCCCTCAAGCAAACGGCGCGGTCGAGGTAGCTAATAAGACAATCGAGACCATTGTGAAGAAAATGGCCTCTACAGGAAGGGATTGGCCCGAAAAGCTACCTCTAGCATTATGGGGCTACCGCACGTCAATACGGACAGCGACTGGAGAAACTCCTTATGCACTGGTATATGGTTCCGAAGCTGTACTCCCAATAGATCTCGAAGTCCCATCCCTACGGGTCCTCCTCGAGAACCAAGTCAATGAAGTTGATTGGATGCAAAGTTGATATGAACAGCTAGCTCTACTCGACGAGGAAAGGCTAAGGGAAATCGAACGTACGAGGGCCTATCAACAAAGAATGGCTAGGGATTTCAACAAAAAGGTGAAGCCCCGAAACATCAGTGTGGGAGATTTGGTCCTAAGACAACACCCTCCTAATGCCATGAACCCCCTTGGAAAATGGGGACCCCGATGGATCGGTCCGTACGTAGTCAAGAAGATACTAAGCGGCGGTGCAGTCCGACTCGTGGATTTAGACGGAGATCAGCTGCCAAAGGAAGTCAACCTCGACAAGTTGAAGAGATTTTACGTCTAATAAACGAAGACCATCAAAAAAAAAAAAAGAGCTCACTAGGTTGAAAACCCGCAAGGGCGGCCTAGGCAAAAATTAGAGCACGTGCAAAAAAGAAGCCCGCTAGATTGAAAACCCGAAAGGGCGGTCTAGGCAAAAAACAGGGTGCACACAAAAAAAATGGTCTTCGTTTGTTTGAACTACGGAGACCTTAGCCTCTACACTGGAGGAACGTAGGCAACCTTCGGTTGCGGTCTAAAATATGAACAAATACCCAAATCATTTCAAATTAACGAGATGCAATTTTTATTCATTCACTGAATTATTTTAATCACTACAATGGAAATGTTGAGCTATTAAAAGACTTAAAACATTTAAATCCTAACAAAGTGGCCTATTCTAATTGCAATCTCGGTGGTACAAAAGAAATATCTAATTTTTCTTTTGTTTAGGGACCCATTGCTTCTGGGGACGGCCTTTGACCTTATTGAGTGGGGGCGGAGCATTCTCGAGACCACCAAGACGAGAAAGACACTAGGACGAGACGGAGCTTCATCAACAACCTTCTCCTTGCCCTTGCTAGAAGAAGCTTTGACCGGAATAACCATGGGACGCTTCCACACATGAGAAGAATTCCCCTTACCCTTCTTCTTCTTAGGCAAATAACGAGGCCTATAATCCCTCACGTGGACCACCGGCTTCACGGGATCAACGGCAACAATACCCTCATTTGGCTTCCCAAACGGTCAAAGATGCTAGGACGCGCCTTCACAATTGGAGCAATGGGGACGGACTTATCGCCTTCGGGGACGGAAACTTTGACTTCAAAAGTAAAGGTCATCGGGGCCATCGCTACAAGAATTTTGAGGTATAGAATAAGGGAAAGGATGTAGAATATTGCTGTGTGATCATTCTGATCGAAATGGTTTAAATTTAAAGCTGTCGGAGTGCTCTGCTCAGAAAAGAAAAGGGCTGGAATTCAGCAAGCCAGAAGCGCGCGCCTCCGACAAGCGATTCCAGCTGCGCGCGCCTCCCGCAACCAAATCCAGGCGCGCGCGCATTTGACAGCAGACAGAAACAGAACATGTTTGTCAGTTCAGAACAGAACCCAGGCATTCCAACGCCTTCGACCTGCAGAAAGATCAATCCCAGCAACAAGAGAAGCTCAAACGACGAAAGCAAACACTCAGCTGGGCACACATTAATTTGGTCCGCCCTTAAGGCATGTCTAAAAACTGAAATAAGATAAAACTCCCACTCAAAGTAGCGTGTCTGTTATTTTCTCAAAAATCAGTTTTTACAATTCATCCCCGGCACAAAGCACTCCACAGTCAACTGTGCCCGCACCCCATCGAAAGTCAAAGTCAAACAGTCACATCAAAGTACGACTCACGACAACAACTTGGTCTGGGGTGAGCCACATAATCACCGCTTCCTCATCAAGCAAAATCTACATCCATTCAAAGCAAAAAGTTCTCTGGGTCCCACACTTCAACAAACGATCCTCTAGGCCCCGCACTCCAGCAAACGGATCTCGCTATCAGCAAACAGGTCCCGCTTCCAGCAAACAGATCTCGCTATCAGAAAACGGATCTCACTATCATCAAACAGGTCCCGCTACCAGCAAACAGATCTTGCTATCAGCAAACAGGTCCCGCTTCCAGCAAACGGATCTCGCTATCAGCAAACAGGTCCCACTTCCAGCAAACTATCACGACCCGAAAACTAGGCTCTATTTTATTAGTAATAAATAATAATTATTTATTTATTTGCTTATTTATTTATTTAAATTATTATTTATTTAAATATTTATGTGTTCATTTTATGTTTCATAATAATTTATGTCTAGCATTTTATTTGGGTCATTTGTGCTAGTGTAGAAGTGTTGAGTCTTATTTGTTAGTGGGGAGTTTATTTGAAAAAGGGTAGTATTAGGGGGAGGGGCCTAAATGTAAATGTTCAAATAATCTTTCTCCTACTCCCTCCATACTCCCTTTCTTTCTCCCTCACTTCTCATCCCTCTCCCAGCAACTCTCTCCCTCTCTCTCCATTTGGGTAAGTTTTTCTCTCTTTCCTTCTCTCTTCAATCTAACCATCTTCCTCTTGTTATTTCTCATTTCTTAAAACATGAATCTTGTTTAGATCGTTGTTAGGATCGTAGAGGGCTAAAAATATTCGAGTTCCGACAACTTTGAGAAAATTCAAGTAAGTTGCTTTTCCCCCATTTTTATGCTGAAAAGTTCATATCATGCTTATATAATGCTTGGGTTGTTATATTTGAAGTTTGGTTGAGTTTGGAATTTATTTGGGATTTGTTAGTGTTTTGGCTAAAAATGGTGTTCTTGGGAAGGTGGGGATTCAATCTTAGTTCAAGTTGTGGAATGATGTTATCTATGCCTCCCATAATCTTAGTTGTTGTTTTGGTTCATTTTGGAACTTGTTAAAGGAGTTGATTTTGAGTATTTTGTGTTGGGTGGATTTTTGGGTCGAAATTGTAAGAACCCAGCTCTGTTTTCCCGGCCATGAACCCAGACCAGGCGCCCGCCCGGGTTGGACCAGGCGCCCGCCTACACCCCCTTTTCCAGCGGCCAGACCTTCTGGTCAATTAAGCGCCCGCCCGTCCCATGCCAGGCGCCCGCCCTCCCCCTGTTCCAGAATTCTGCCCTTTTGCTTGGTTTAGGACTAATGGCTTAACTACTTTAGGTTTTATTCCTCTAATTAACCTAAGTTAACATCGTGGAACACTTTATTAATTGGACTTGATTCTTTTGTGAATAAATATGTTATGGAATTTGATTAAGTATCATTTTGGGAAAGTGGTCCATCCTTGATGTGTTGTTTGGGTTGGTTTACCTTTGTGGTAATTTATTTGGATTGATTCCCTACTTTGGAATCATTAGTTGTTTATCGTGCTAGTATTTTATTACTTAGCCTTTACTTGAAAGTCCAGCTGGTATTTTGTGTGTGTTTGGGCGATGCGAAACACTATGATGGCACAGCCAAGTCCATTGTGATGTTGACCATTGTTTTGCCCCATTATTCCCCTCCTCCAGATTGGCCTTGGATGTGAGATGAGCTAGCCCCTTTGTGAGCACTTAGCTATTGGTTTTCGGGCTTTGACTGTGTGTCACTGTCCCTTGTTATTGGTTCCGGTACCGGGGATTTCTCTTCAGCTTTCATGCTATTATGAAGATGATGATTGTTGATTATTGAAGCTGCGCAGCGACCGTTATTTGGTTTATCGGTTTGGAAAACCTTGGCTAATATCCTTTGTTATGTGTTCATTTCCGCTGCTATCTGATATATGATAATTGCTATGTGTTATGTGATTTATTATTGATTATTGCATCATAGCATGTCATGTAGTCGCATTAGTAACTTATTGAGATTTATCTCACCCCCTTTCTTTTTATCTTTGTTTTTCCTTAACCCCCCCCAGGACCAAGGAATTAGACTCGCTGATCACGAGGACGTCGCGAGGGTTGAGCTTTTGGGGCAAGTGTATATTGGTGGGTTTACATTATATAAATGTGTAACTCTTTTGGGGATAGTTGTACCACACTTTGACGTCACTAAGATTTGTATATTTTATTATTTTGTAGTGTGAGCTTATGGGCTTATACTAGTACATTGTTGTTGTTAAATTGTTTTCCAAAACCTTGTGTTACCATCTTTTGATATGAAATGAAATTTTTATCTCCGATATTTTGGTGTTTTGATTTGTAAGTCGACGTCCAGCTCGCGATCTCGGGCCCGCGGGGTTCGGGGTCGCGACAGTTGGTATCAGAGCCATGGTTTGGCTCTAAGTATAAGTCTAGGTGGACTAGTATGACCTAGGAGGGTAGTTGTGTTCGGAGTGAGTAACGGTTGATGTTTTCTGCAGGTAATTTTTCTCAATGCCTAGAAGAAGAACAGGTGAAGGTTCTAGTGGGGCTCAGAATCAGAATGATCTTCGGGAAGAGAACCGTGCCATGTTCCAAGGCATGTTTGAGGCGGCCATGAAGGCAATTTATGACCAATGACCGAGAGTAGAACAAGCACCACCACCCCGATATGGTTTGGAGCAATTCTTGAAACTGAAACCGGCAGAGTTCGATGGTGAGCCCGATGTGAAGAAGACCGAACTATGGGTTGAGTCTATGGAGAAAATCTATGATGTGTTTGGATGCACGGATGAGGATAGGGTCAGATTTGCGGCTTATAAGCTTGTGGGTGCCGCCGAGCATTGGTGGAAAGGAGTTAAAGCTAGTTGGGATGACACTCACACAGTGTATGCATGGGAATTGTTTGTGCGGAAGTTCAAAGAGCATTTTATTCCGGTAGTGGATCAGAACCGAAACGAGATCGAGCTTCTCAACATGGAGCAAGGTTTGTTGTCTATAGCTCAGTACTCGGCTAAGTTCACAGAATTAGCCCGGTATTGTGACTATCTTGTGAGGACCGAAGAACAGAAGGCTATGAGATTCATCCGGGTTTGAAGACTTCTATCCGTACTCAGCTTATAGCCCAGAGGATTGTGACATTCCAAGATGCGGTAGACCGTGCATACTTGATCGAGCAAGATATTGGGGAACATAAGAGGAAGACCGAGGTAGCCAACCCGAGTAAGCAAGGAGTGCAGAGCAAGTCACAACCAAGGATTGATAACCGAGGTAACTTTGGGGGACAATCTCAGTCCCGAGGGCAACTGATCCCAAGGAACCCGGGTACTACTTCCGGGAACCAAGGGAACCAAAATAGGAGACTTTGTTCCTATTGCTAAAAGGAAGGCCATTCAGAGGACCGGTGTTGGAAGAAACAGGGAAGGTGTACCAATTGTGGTCAAATGGGTCATTTTGCAAGGGATTGTACTAGAGGAAGAGGTCAACCGACTGGGGTAGGAGCTGGGGCTCCACAGGGTCAGAAAAGGGATGCTACGGGAAAGGCCAAAGTCCAAGGAAAAGTGTTTGCAATGAATCAGCATCAGGCAGATGATCCCTCAGTGATTGGAGGTATTGTTTCTATATCTAATGTGAGCGCGCGTACTTTAGTAGATCCAGGATCATCTCATTCTTACATTTCTATGCAATTTGCTTCTTTGTTAAATGCTGCATCTGAGTCTTTGCCCTATGTGTTAGAGGTGTCAACTCCTATGGGAGAATGTTTGGTGACCGATAGAGTATTTCGTGCTTGTGATGTGCTTATATGTGGTCGTGTCTTGTGTGCGGACTTGGTAGTCCTTCCTATTCAGGACTTTGATGTTATTTTGGGTATGGATTGGTTGAGCAAGTTTCATGCTTCTGTTGACTGTCGTAGAAAGGTCGTTAATTTTTCCATCCCTGATGTGCCTAAGTTTACTTTTGAGGCTATGCCTTTTGGTAGAAATTTTCGTATCATTTCTTATGTGAAAGCGAGAAAATTATTGCACCGTGGTTGTGAGGGGTACTTGGCTAGTGTACTTGATACTAGGAAAGAATCCCCTAGTTTGGAGAGTGTTCGGGTAGTTAGGGAATTTCCCGATGTTTTCTCTTCTGAATATGATATGCCTCCAGATCGTGAGATAGAATTTTGTATAGATCTTTTGCCGGGTACGATTCCGATTTCAAAGGCACCGTGTAGGATGGCTCCCGCAGAATTGAAGGAACTAAAGGTTCAGTTGCAAGAGTTTCTTGATCGAGGGTTTATCCGCCCTAGTGTTTCCCCGTGGGGAGCACCGGTTTTATTTGTGCGGAAGAGAGACGGTTCTTTGAGATTGTGTATCGATTACCGGAAGTTGAATCAGGTTACGGTGAAGAACAAGTATCCTCTACCTCACATCGATAATTTATTTGATCATCTTCAAGGCTCAGTTGTGTTTTCTAAACTTGATTTGAGGAGTGGGTACCATCAATTGAAGGTTCGATCGGAGGATATTCCGAAGACTGCCTTTCGCACCCGTTATGGTCATTACGAGTTCTTGGTTATGCCGTTTGGGTTGACTAACGCGCCTACCGTATTTATGGATTTGATGAACTGAGTTTTCCATCCTTATCTTGATTCGTTCGTGGTGGTCTTTATTGATGATATACTCGTCTAATCTAAATCTAGAGAGGAGCACGAGCAACATTTGAGAACAGTGTTATCCGTTCTTGCGAGGGAACAATTGTTTGCGAAGTTTAGTAAATGCGAATTTTGGCTCGAGAAAGTTTCTTTTCTGGGTCATGTTATTTCGAAAGATGGAATTTCGGTGGATCCTTCAAAGATAGAAGCCATAGTGGATTGGAAGAGACCCGAGTCAGTGACCGAAATCAGAAGTTTTCTAGGTTTAGCCGGTTATTACAGAAGGTTTATAGAAGGGTTTTCGAGGATTGCTACTCCGATGACTCAGTTGACCCGGAAGAATGTCCCGTTTGAGTGGACCGAGAAATGTGACAAGAGTTTCGAGGAATTGAAGAAGAGGTTGACTACCGCTCTGATCTTGACTTTGCCTAATGGGAGCGATGGTCTAGTGATTTACAGTGATGCTTCGAAAGAGGGTTTGGGTTGTGTGTTGATGCAGAACGGGAAAGTAATTGCTTATGCTTCGAGGAAGTTGACCCCTAGTGAACAGAATTACCCCACTCACGATATGGAGTTGGCGGCGATAGTGTTTGCGTTGCACAAATGGAAGCATTACCTTTATGGAGCGAAGTTTGAGATTTTTACCGATCACAAGAGTTTGAAATATCTTTTCTCTCAAAAGGAATTGAACAACCGGCAGCGTAGGTGGATGGAGCTTTTAAAGGATTACGATTGTACAATATCTTATCACCCGGGAAAGGCAAATGTTGTTGCCGATGCGATTAGTAGGAAGTCTTATGTGGCTTCGATGATGGTCCGTGAGTGGAAGATGCTTGAGGATGTGCGAGATTGGTCTCCTCGTGAATCGAGACATGGGGCGATTTTTGCGAATATTAGGGTATCTCCGATCCTAATTCAGAGAATAAAGGAATGTTGGGTTTCCAAGTAACATGCGCAGCGGAATATAGCAATTAAAATTTTAAGAAAACCCAAAGCCATGGATCCGTTCATATGATTAAATCAAATACAACAAGATGAATAGAGGAATAACTAACCCTTGATGGCTATGAATTTTCTCTTGATCTTTGGTGGAGAAACTTGAAGACTTGATCACGATCACAAAGCTTGAACACGAACTTTGAAGATGATGATTTTCACCCTCTAGCGGTATCCACACTTCGAACGAATATCAAAGGAGCTTCTTTGATCTTGGTTGCTAGACCAATATTATGAAACACACTTTCACAATATAATAAAGTACTATATGGAATTTATTTGTGAATTATTTTGTTCCTCAATCAAGGATATCTTAGAACAAAATAAAATCTCTCTCAAACTCTTTGAGACTCACAAAAAGCACTTCTCAATATGGTCTGGCCGAATTGGGGTTTTTATACACAATTAAGACCTATTCCAAATAGGTAACTTGTGTCAAAAACCATTCCTAATCGAATTAGGAAATTCCAAATCGGCATACGGGCGCCCGCCTGGTCCTACCCAGGCGCCCACTTGTTTGGGCAGAAGGTCAAGGCCCTTTCCGGCTTTATTCAGGCGCCCGCCTGGTTCAACCCAAGCGCCCGCTTGGTTGACCAGGAGGCCCAGAATATTTCCAGAAATTCCCTTGAGGTCCTTCGACCCTAAATTCCAATACAGTCCTTTTATTTAAGATTCGTTCTATTGTGTGTGACCCTCTAGGATTATACTAAGTTGGCAATGGGCTCAAACATGATTCCATAAGATATGATTAGGTTCTAGCAAACCGTCATACCTACCCAAATAGTATAACTAGATACAAGTTCGCATTCCTTTAGAATATGTGACAATCCTTTTGTCCACGATGTCATTGAACACAAGTCATGGTTAAACAGTCAACTTGTTTTGTTCAATACTTTCTCGATTCCGAATATGTTGATAATCCAAATGACATTGATCCAATCAATTCATTTAAGTCCGGCCGAACATTTCATCAACATCATTCCTACGAGAGGCCCAAGCTTGACATCTCTCCGAGGAGGGACAAATCCATTTAGCTTATTATTCTTCCCTACGTGAATCCGATTATGCCAATCATACCCTTTATGACTACTCGGTTAAAAGTAGCGTTTGAATATGTCAAACATAATGTTCATCAAGTGGAAGACTATAATAACTTCATGTCTAAGGATTCAAATGACATAACTAATATGAGATATATGTATGACATAGACCATGACATAAATCTCATAGAGCGGGTCATGTCCAGTACCTTGTTCCAAACAAGTACCCATAAATATAACATGATCATCCCATGATTATTTAGCCTTTATACTAGTGCTTAACAAGTGCTAGGGACGGAGATTATTATAAGTAAACATGAACAACAATAATAATCAAAACATCTCTTTATTGATATGAAATAAATGATAACAATTACAACGTTTATTAAACGTGCCTAGGGCACCACTACCAACAATCTCCCACTTTCCCTAGGCCCAATCTCCCATGTATCTAATACCCATGGACCTAATATGACCATCATGTTTAGCTTGTGGAAGTCCCTTTGTTAGCGGGTCCGCAACATTGTCATCAGTAGGTACTCTGCATATATTTACGTCTCCCCTATCAACGATTTCTCGAATGATATGAAAACGCCTAAGTATGTGTTTGGATTTTTCATGTGCTTTTGGTTCCTTTGCTTGAGCAATAGCACCATTATTATCGCAATAAAGGTCTATCGGATTAGCAATACTAGGAACCACTTCAAGTTCGGTTATGAACTTCTTAATCCAAACAGCTTCCTTTGCAGCATCCGATGCAGCAATATACTCAGCTTCTGTTGTAGAATCAGCAGTTGTATTTTGCTTGGAACTCTTCCAGCTTACAGCTCCACCATTTAACATAAACACAAAACCCGATTGCGATCGGCTATCATCTTTGTCGGTTTGGAAGCTTGCATCCGTGTAAGCATTTACAACGAGATCATCTTCCATTCCTCCATAGACCAAAAACGAGTCTTTAGTTCTTCTCAAGTACTTAAGAATCACTTTTACAGCTATCCAGTGATTTTTGCCATGGTCGGATTGGTATCTACTTGTCATGCTCAAAGCATAAGATACATCCGGCCTAGTACAAATCATGGCATACATGATGGACCCAATTGCCGAGGCATATGGAACATCATTCATTTTCTCACGCTCATCGTTTGTCTTAGGACATTGAGTCTTGCTTAGAGAAACTCCATGTAACACGGGCAAGGTGCCTCTCTTAGAATTTTCCATACGGAATCTTCTAATGACATTGTCAATGTATGTACTTTGGCTTAAACCAAGTAGCCTCCTTGATCTATCTCTATAGATCTTAATGCCAAGAATATATGCGGCTTCACCCATATCTTTCATTGCGAAGCACTTTCCTAACCAAGTCTTCACAGACTGAAGTGTAGGAATGTCGTTTCCAATGAGCAATATGTCATCCACGTATAAAATAAGAAATAGCACTATGCTCCCACTAATCTTCTTGTATACACAAGGCTCATCTTCGTTCTTGATGAAACCAAACACTTTGACCGATTCATCAAAACGGAGATTCCAACTCCTTGAAGCTTGCTTCAATCCATAGATGGATCTCTGCAATTTGCATACCTTAGAATCTTGTTCAAAACTTCTGGTTGTGTCATATACACATCCTCTTGGAGTTTTCCATTCAGGAAAGCAGTTTTGACGTCCATCTGCCATATCTCATAGTCATGATATGCGGCAATGGCAAGCAAAATTCTTATAGACTTGATCATTGCTACGGGTGAAAAGGTCTCATCATAGTCAATACCATGAACTTGCCTATAACCCTTCGCTACAAGCCTAGCTTTGTAAGTATGCACCTTCCCATCCATGTCAGTCTTCTTCTTGAAGACCCATTTGCATCCTATGGTTTTTACACCTTCGGGTGCATCAATCAAATTCCAAACTTGATTGTCTTGCATGGATTGCAATTCGGATTCCATGGCTCCAAGCCACTTGTCCGAATCAGGAGAAGACATTGCCTCTTGGTAGGTTGACGGTTCATCATTCTCAATGATTTCTACCTCATTACTATCCGTTACGAGAAATCCATATCTCTCGGGCTCGGATCGTAACCTACTAGATCTGCGAGTTGCTTGTGTATTTTCAACAGGTTCCACAACTCCTTGTGGTTCTTGTTCTTGTTCCACTATTGGTTCAATGTTATTTTCTAGGTCTCGAATTTCTTCAAGATTTATTTTACTCCCACTGATTTTTTTGGAGAGAAACTCTTTCTCTAGAAAGACACCAGTTCGGGCAACAAACACTTTGTTGTCCTCACGGTTGTAAAAGTAATATCCTCTAGTTTCCTTAGGATATCCCACGAAATTACATTTATCAGATTTGTGTGCAAGTTTGTCTGAGACAAGTCTTTTGACAAAAGCTTCGCAACCCCAAATCTTCATGAAAGACAGACAAGGCTTCTTTCCGCTCCACATCTCATATGGAGTCTTTTAAACCGATTTAGTTGGAACGCGATTTAGTGTGAAAGCAGCGGTTTCTAGGGCGTAACCCCAAAAGGATATCGGAAGATCAACTTGACTCATCATTGATCGAACCATGTCTAACAAAGTCCGATTCCTCCTCTCGGACACACCATTCCATTGTGGTGTTCCGGGTGGAGTCAATTGTGAAACTATTCCACAATTCTTTAGATGATCATCAAATTCTTGACTCAAGTATTCACCACCACGATCTGATCGAAGTGCCTTAATACTTTTGCCAAGTTGTTTTTCTACTTCATTTTGAAATATTCTAAATATCTCAAATGCTTCACTTTTATGTTTCATTAGGTAAACATACCCAAATCTACTATAATCATCAGTGAAGGTTATGAAGTATTGAAATCCTCCCCTAGCATTGCTACTTAATGGTCCGCATACATCGGAATGTATCAACCCCAATAAGTCGCTTGCCCTTTCACCCAACTTGGTAAAAGGTGTCTTAGTCATTTTTCCAAGAAGACACGACTCACAAGTATCATATGACTCTAAGTCACATGAACCCAAAAGTCCGTCCCCATGGAGTTTTGAGATACGCTTCTCATTAATATGACCAAGACGGCAATGCCACAAATAAGTATGATTTACATCATTAGGTTTAGATTTCTTATTTACATGATAGACATTACTTTCATTCTTGACATCCAAGATATAAAGGCCATTAAATGAATTAGCAATACCATAAAGCACATCATTTAAATAAATAGAAAATTTCTTATTCTCAATAAGAAACTTAAAACCTTCATTATCCAAACAAGAAATTGAAATAATATTTCTGCTTAAATCCGGAACATAATAACAATTGTTCAAAACAAGAATTAATCCGGAAGGTAAAGTGACTTCATAAGTCCCTACGGCTAATGCAGCAACTCTTGCTCCATTTCCCACGCGTAGATCTACTTCACCTTCTTTAAGCAGACTCCTATTCTTTAGTCCCTGCACATTTAGACAAATGTGAGAACCACATCCGGTATCTAATACCCAAGAATCAGTGGTAGAAAGGAGAATATCTATCATATAGATACCTGAAGTTGACGCAGACTTGCTGCTCTTCTTCTTCTTTTGCTCTTCCAAGAAAGCCTTGCAATTACGTTTCCAATGACCAATTTCTTGACAATGGAAACAGATTGCATCCTTTTGTGAATCAGGTTTTGCCTCAGAAGCCTTGGCAACCTTTGCCTTGCTTATTTTGGGTTTGACAACTTTTGCCTTACCCTTTCCTTTGGCACTAGCCTTCTTCCCATCATGAACCAAGAGCACGGGAGAACCTTTCTCCACAATTTTCATCTCTGCAGTTTTGAGCATCCCATGCAACTCAGAGAGATTCTTATCCATTCCATGCATGTTATAATTCATCACAAACTGATTATAACTTTTAGGCAATCAATTAAGAATGAGATCCGTGGCTAGCTCCAATGGGATTGGATAGCCAAGTTTCTCAAGGTGCTCTACATAACCTTTCATTTTAAGAAAGTGAGGACTCACTTGTTGCCCTTCATTCATTTTACAAGTAGTGAATGCAACAATGGTCTTGTACCTCTCTTGCCTAGCTTGCTCTTGAAACATGGTTCTCAACTCCACGCCTATCTCATAGGCTTCCAAATGTTCCAAACTTTGTTGGAGTTTTGAACACATAGCAGCAAGCATGAGACAACTTACATCTCTAGAATCATTACGATGTTTCTTGTAATTGTCTCTTTCTACCATAGGGGCAGTAGGCGGTGGTTCAGCAGGGAGAGGCCCATCGAGAATGTACAACTTATCTTCTTGCCTAAGAACGATTCTTATGCTACGGATCCAATCCATAAAGTTTGTACAATTCTCTTCGAGCTTATCCTTCTCAAGGATCGATCGCAACGACATTGATTGAGTGTTATTAGTCATTATCTACAAATATGCAAAATTTCCAAAATTTAATAAGTACCGATTTTTCATTAAAGAGATAAATAATGTATTTTTCCAAACAAATACTCCCACTAAATTATATAACCTTCTTATACATCCAATGTATAATATAATTTAATTGGGCTAAGATCCAACTTTAATTTAACTTTTGAGTCCACGGAGGCGGACCGCTCAAAAACTAAATTAATTAGGTAGACAATCATGTCAATCATATCCCATATGATTCTTAGATCCTTTTTATGAGATTCTTTGAGAAATCCGATTTCAAAAAACATGTTTAATCTCATCTTTTGCCTAGGCCCAAAACTGTTTTGACGCCTAATTAAGTCCAACCATTTTAAACGCATAGGAACCATTCAATTTAATGCACCTTGCGGAGGCAAGCCCACATTAAATTAATGAACCTCATCTTGCTCATATATGAATAAAATCAATGCACTTCGCGGAGGCGAACCCACATCAAAATCACCCATATTATAAACAAGTGTTTTAATCATGGCATGGCAAAGAAGGACTTAAAACTTTCTTTGAAGGTTCATCACATATAGCATATAACACATTTATGAGCACATAATATAAACATGTTACACATCAAGGTTAGCCACTAAATTAATCCCATTAATTTAAGCATGATATTTATGTGTCATTAGTTTCTCTATAATTATGAGGATGAGACTATTTCAACTTTGGTTATTATCTCCAAATCAAGACAACAAGAAGCGCGGTCGAACTAAGCCATTAGGCAACCACAATCCCGCACTAATTCAAGAAACCAAGAAAGTAGTCCATGTGGCCGAAACTAAGCAATAGATGGTCTCGATGAACGTAGGCCAATTGCATTCACAATTCCACATGGATCTCCAATCATTGAATCAAGAACTTTGTTTCTCAATTTTAGCAATTATGAACTCTTCATAATTCTAACTTCGTTTTATCTTTGAAACTTTGATTGCGATCAATTTTGGGAAACACAATCTCGATGAACGCAGATTAGCCATCCAAAACTTGAACCAATCTAGGAATCACAAGACTAAAACAAATAGGAAATTCAAACCCCAAAATCCACACACAAACCAACTACCCAAAACCCATTTCAGATCAGCAAGTCTGGAGTGGTCTTGTTACTGTTTTGTTGGATTTATCAAAAAATTCCAGAATCAGATTTTGAACAAAATCAGAATATTCCATTCTGGCCTAGCGAGCGCGCGCCTGGTCCAGCGCGAGCGGGCGCTTGCAACGCGCGCGCGCTTGGTCCAGCGCGGGCGAGCGCCTGTATGGTCAGAATGCTATAGAATTTTCAAGTTCGAAAATTTTGTCTCAAAATTATTTTTCCCCGATTATTAAAACTTTGATCCAATCAAAAAAATCAATAATCGAAATAATTCAGAATCCACCATAATTTTTATTGCGATTGAATCGTGCGATTAAAGTTGCAAAACAATAAACCACATAAAATCACAAAACACATAAAAATCATATAATCCAATATTCATATCATGCTTGGCACATAAACAATTTACATACACACAACATGATCCAAGTATTGAATTAATCAACATGAAGGGGGCTCTGATACCACTGTTGGGTTTCCAAGTAACATGCGCAGCGGAATATAGCAATTAAAATTTTAAGAAAACCCAAAGCCATGGATCCGTTCATATGATTAAATCAAATACAACAAGATGAATAGAGGAATAACTAACCCTTGATGGCTATGAATTTTCTCTTGATCTTTGGTGGAGAAACTTGAAGACTTGATCACGATCACAAAGCTTGAACACGAACTTTGAAGATGATGATTTTCACCCTCTAGCGGTATCCACACTTCGAACGAATATCAAAGTAGCTTCTTTGATCTTGGTTGCTAGACCAATATTATGAAACACACTTTCACAATATAATAAAGAACTATATGGAATTTATTTGTGAATTATTTTGTTCCTCAATCAAGGATATCTTAGAACAAAATAAAATCTCTCTCAAACTCTTTGAGACTCACAAAAAGCACTTCTCAATATGGTCTGGCCGAATTGTGGTTTTTATACACAATTAAGACCTATTCCAAATAGGTAACTTGTGTCAAAAACCATTCCTAATCGAATTAGGAAATTCCAAATCGGCATACCGAGCGCCCGCCTGGTCCTACCCAGGCACCCGCTTGTTTGGGCAGAAGGTCAAGGCCCTTTCCGGCTTTATTCAGGCACCCGCCTGGTTCAACCCAAGCGCCCGCTTGGTTGACCAGGAGGCCCAGAATATTTCCAGAAATTCCCTTGAGGTCCTTCGACCCTGAATTCCAATACAGTCCTTTTATTTAAGATTCGTTCAATTGTGTGTGACCCTCTAGGATTATACTAAGTTGGCAATGGGCTCAAACATGATTCCATAAGATATGATTAGGTTCTAGCAAACCGTCATACCTACCCAAATAGTATAACTAGATACAAGTTCGCATTCCTTTAGAATATGTGACAATCCTTTTGTCCACGATGTCATTGAACACAAGTCATGGTCAAACAGTCAACTTGTTTTGTTCAATACTTTCTCGATTCCGAATATGTTGATAATCCAAATGACATTGATCCAATCAATTCATTTGAGTCCGGCCGAACATTTCATCAACATCATTCCTACGAGAGGCCCAAGCTTGACATCTCTCCGAGGAGGGACAAATCCATTTAGCTTATTATTCTTCCCTACGTGAATCCGATTATGCCAATCATACCCTTTATAACTACTCGGTTAAAAGTAGCGTTTGAATATGTCAAACATAATGTTCATCAAGTGGAAGACTATAATAACTTCATGTCTAAGGATTCAAATGACATAACTAATATGAGATATATGTATGACATAGACCATGACATAAATCTCATAGAGCGGGTCATGTCCAGTACCTTGTTCCAAACAAGTACCCATAAATCTAACATGATCATCCCATGATCATTTAGCCTTTATACTAGTGCTTAACAAGTACTAGGGACGGAGATTATTATAAGTAAACATGAACAACAATAATAATCAAAACATCTCTTTATTGATATGAAATAAATGATAACAATTACAATGTTTATTAAACGTGCCTAGGGCACCACTACCAACAAGGAAGCGCAGAGAGAAGATCCCGAGTTGGTGAAAATAATGGGTAAATTGAAAGAGAAGAACTTCGAGGATTTTTCTGTTAGCCCGATTGGAGTTTTGACTTTCCGTGGCAGATTGTGTGTTCCGGATGTTAATGGGATTAAACAGAGAGTTCTTGATGAGGGTCACAAATCGAGGTATACCATCCATCCCGGGAGTACGAAGATGTATTAGGATTTGAAACAACAATTTTGGTGGATTAACATGAAGAGGGAGATCGCAGACTATGTATCGAAATGTTTGACCTGTCAACAAGTTAAAGCAGAGCATCAGAGACCCGCAGGTTTACTTCAGCCTCTTGAGATACCCGAGTGGAAGTGGGAACACATTATGATGGATTTTGTAACCGGACTACCCAGGAGTCGAAGAAAGTTCGATGCAGTTTGGTGATAGTGGACAGGTTGACTAAGTCTTCTCATTTCTTACCCATTGACATTTCCTATTCGATGGAGAAACTTGCGAATTTGTATATTCATGAGATTGTCAGATTACATGGTGTTCCGGTTAGTATTGTGTCGGACAGAGACCCCAGGTTTACATCCCGATTTTGGCAGTCGTTACAGAAGGCTTTGGGTACCGACTTGAGGTTTAGCACAACATTTCATCCTCAGACTGACGGTCAGTCTGAGAGGACCATTCAGATTCTCGAGGATATGTTACGGGCTTGCACAGTTGACTTTCCGGATTCGTGGGATTCACACATACCGCTTGCAGAGTTTGCCTACAATAATAGCTATCAGTCGAGCATTGGTATGGCACCGTATGAGGCTTTGTATGGGAGGAAATGTAGATCGCCTATCTGTTGGGATGTGGTCGGTGAAGCGAAGATCGTGGGTATTGATTTGCTTCAGGATTCAGTTGAGAAAGTTAGAGTTATCCGGGATCGATTGAAAACAGCCCAGATTCGACATAAGAGCTATGCAGATAACCAAAGGCGAGATCGTAGTTTTCAGATCGGTGATTTTGTGTTCTTGAAAGTATCTCCGAAGGTGGGTATTCGAAGGTTCGGGAAGAAAGGCAAATTGGCTCCGAGGTTATAGGTCCGTTTGAGATTTTGGGGAAAGTGGGACTTCTTGCGTATCGACTTGCGTTACCGCCATCTTTGGACCGGTTACATAATGTTTTTCACGTTTCTATGCTTCGTAAGTATGTTCATGATCCTTCTCACGTGTTACCGAGGATACCGGAGGATATTGAGCCCGATATGACCTATGAGGAACGACCGGTTAGGATCCTTGACTCCAAAGTCCAAGAATTGAGAAACAAAAGCATTGCGTTGGTTAGAGTTCTTTGGAGGAATCATAATATCGAGGAGTCGACGTGGGAGCTCCGAGATGAGATCGAGAGGAAATATCCGTGGCTTTTTAATTCGGGTAAGTCTCGTTAAAATTCGGGTCGAATTTTCTTTAAGGGGAGTGAATGTCACGACCCAAAAACTAGGCTCTATTTTATTAGTAATAAATAATATTATTTATTTATTTGCTTATTTATTTATTTATTTATTTAAATTATTATTTATTTAAATATTTATGTGTGCATTTTATGTTTCATAATAATTTATGTCTAGCATTTTATTTGGGTCATTTGTGCTAGTGTAGAAGTGTTGAGTCTTATTTGTTAGTGGGGAGTTTATTTGAAAAAGGGTAGTATTAGGGGGAGGGGCCTAAGTGTAAATGTTCAAATAATCTTTCTCCTACTCCCTCCCTACTCCCTCTCTTTCTCCGTCACTTCTCATCCCTCTCCCAGCAACTCTCTCCCTCTCTCTCCATTTGGGTAGGTTTTTCTCTCTTTCCTTCTCTCTTCAATCTAACCATCTTCCTCTTGTTATTTCTCATTTCTTAAAACATGAATCTTGTTTAGATCGTCGTTAGGATCGTAGAGGGCTAAAAATATTCGAGTTCCGGCAACTTTGAGAAAATTCAAGTAAGTTGCTTTTCCCCCATTTTTATGCTAAAAAGTTCATATCATGCTTATATAATGCTTGGGTTGTTATATTTGAAGTTTGGTTGAGTTTGGAATTTATTTGGGATTTGTTAGTGTTTTGGCTAAAAATGGTGTTCTTGGGAAGGTGGGGATTCAATCTTAGTTCAAGTTGTGGAATGATGTTATCTATGCCTCCCATAATCTTAGTTGTTGTTTTGGTTCATTTTGGAACTTGTTAAAGGAGTTGATTTTGAGTATTTTGTGTTGGGTGGATTTTTGGGTCGAAATTGTAAGAACCCAGCTCTGTTTTCCCGGCCATGAACCCAGACCAGGCGCCCGCCCGGGTTGGACCAGGCGCCCGCCTACACCCCCTTTTCCAGCGGCCAGACCTTCTGGTCAATTAAGCGCCCGCCCGCCCCATGCCAGGCACCCGCCCGCCCCCTGTTCCAGAATTCTGCCCTTTTGCTTGGTTTAGGACTAATGGCTTAACTAGTTTAGGTTTTATTCCTCTAATTAACCTAAGTTAACATCGTGAAACACTTTATTAATTGGACTTGATTCTTTTGTGAATAAATATGTTATGGAATTTGATTAAGTATCATTTTGGGAAAGTGGTCCATCCTTGATGTGTTGTTTGGGTTGGTTTACCTTTGTGGTAATTTATTTGGATTGGTTCCCTAGTTTGGAATCATTAGTTGTTTATCGTGCTAGTATTTTATTACTTAGCCTTTACTTGAAAGTCCAGCTGGTATTTTGTGTGTGTTTGGGCGATGCGAAACACTATGATGGCACAGCCAAGTCCATTGTGATGTTGACCATTCATTTGCCCCATTATTCCCCTCCTCCAGATTGGCCTTGGATGTGAGATGAGCTAGCCCCTTTGTGAGCACTTAGCTATTGGTTTTCGGGCTTTGACTGTGTGTCACTGTCCCCTTGTTATTGGTTCCGGTACCGGGGATTTCTCTTCAGCTTTCATGCTATTATGAAGATGATGATTGTTGATTATTGAAGCTGCGCAGCGACCGTTATTTGGTTTATCGGTTTGGAAAACCTTGGCTAATATCCTTTGTTATGTGTTCATTTCCGCTGCAATCTGATATATGATAATTGCTATGTGTTATGTGATTTATTATTGATTATTGCATCATAGCATGTCATGTAGTTGCATTAGTAACTTATTGAGATTTATCTCACCCCCTTTCTTTTTATCTTTGTTTTTCCTTAACCCCCCCAGGACCAAGGAATTAGACTCGCTGATCACGAGGACGTCGCGAGGGTTGAGCTTTTGGGGCAAGTGTATATTGGTGGGTTTACATTATATAAATGTGTAACTCTTTTGGGGATAGTTGTACCACACTTTGACGTCACTAAGATTTGTATATTTTATTATTTTGTAGTGTGAGCTTATGGGGCTTATACTAGTACATTGTTGTTGTTAAATTGTTTTCCAAAACCTTGTGTTACCATCTTTTGATATGAAATGAAATTTTTATCTCCGATATTTTGGTGTTTTGATTAGTAAGTCGACGTCCAGCTCGCGATCTCGGGCCCGCGGGGTTCGGGGTCGCGACAGTTGGTATCAGAGCCATGGTTTGGCTCTAAGTATAAGTCTAGGTGGACTAGTATGACCTAGGAGGGTAGTTGTGTTCGGAGTGAGTAACGGTTGATGTTTTCTGCAGGTAATTTTTCTCAATGCCTAGAAGAAGAACAGGTGAAGGTTCTAGTGGGGCTCAGAATCAGAATGATCTTCGGGAAGAGAACCGTGCCATGTTCCAAGGCATGTTTGAGGCGGCCATGAAGGCAATTCATGACCAAGGACCGAAAGTAGAACAAGCACCACCACCCCGATATGGTTTGGAGCAATTCTTGAAACTGAAACCGGCAGAGTTCGATGGTGAGCCCGATGTGAAGAAGGCCGAACTATGGGTTGAGTCTATGGAGAAAATCTATGATGTGTTTGGATGCACGGACGAGGATAGGGTCAGATTTGCGGCTTATAAGCTTGTGGGTGCCGCCAAGCATTGGTGGAAAGGAGTTAAAGCTAGTTGGGATGACACTCACACAGTGTATGCATGGGAATTGTTTGTGCGGAAGTTCAAAGAGCATTTTATTCCGGTAGTGGATCAATACCGAAAGGAGATCGAGCTTCTCAACTTGGAGCAAGGTTTGTTGTCTATAGCTCAGTACTCGGCTAAGTTCACAGAATTAGCCCGGTATTGTGACTATCTTGTGAGGACCGAAGAACAGAAGGCTATGAGATTCATCCGGGGTTTGAAGACTTCTATCCGTACTCAGCTTATAGCCCAGAGGATTGTGACATTCCAAGATGCGGTAGACCGTGCATACTTGATCGAGCAAGATATTGGGGAACATAAGAGGAAGACCGAGGTAGCCAACCCGAGTAAGCAAGGAGTGCAGAGCAAGTCACAACCAAGGATTGATAACCGAGGTAACTTTGGGGGACAATCTCAGTCCCGAGGGCAACCGATCCCAAGGAACCCGGGTACTACTTCCGGGAACCAAAATAGGAGACTTTGTTCCTATTGCCAAAAGGAAGGCCATTCAGAGGACCGGTGTTGGAAGAAACAGGGAAGGTGTACCAATTATGGTCAAATGGGTCATTTTGCAAGGGATTGTACTAGAGGAAGAGGTCAACCGACTGGGGTAGGAGCTGGGGCTCCACAGGGTCAGAAAAGGGATGCTACGAGAAAGGCCAAAGTCCAAGGAAAAGTGTTTGCAATGAATCAACATCAGGCAGATGATCCCTCAGTGATTGGAGGTATTGTTTCTATATCTAATGTGAGCGCGCGTACGTTAGTAGATCCAGGATCATCTCATTCTTACATTTCTGTGCAATTTGCTTCTTTGTTAAATGTTGCATCTGAGTCTTTGCCCTATGTGTTAGAGGTGTCAACTCCTATGGGAGAATGTTTGGTGACCGATAGAGTATTTTGTGCTTGTGATGTGCTTATATGTGGTCGTGTCTTGTGTGCGAACTTGGTAGTCCTTCCTATTCAGGACTTTGATGTTATTTTGGGTATGGATTGGTTGAGCAAGTTTCATGCTTCTGTTGACTGTCGTAGAAAGGTCGTTAATTTTTCCATCCCTGATGTGCCTAAGTTTACTTTTGAGGCTATTCCTTTTGGTAGAAATTTTCGTATCATTTCTTATGTGAAAGCGAGAAAATTATTGCACTGTGGTTGTGAGGGGTACTTGGCTAGTGTGCTTGATACTAGGAAAGAATCCCCTAGTTTGGAGAGTGTTCGGGTAGTTAGGGAATTTCCCGATGTTTTCTCTTCTGAATATGATATGCCTCCAGATCGTGAGATAGAATTTTGTATAGATCTTTTGCCGAGTACGACTCCGATTTCAAAGGCACCATATAGGTTGGCTCCCGCAGAATTGAAGGAACTAAAGGTTCAGTTGCAAGAGTTGCTTGATCGAGGGTTTATCCGCCCTAGTGTTTCCCCGTGGGGAGCACCGGTTTTATTTGTGCGGAAGAGAGACGGTTCTTTGAGATTGTGTATCGATTACCGGAAGTTGAATCAGGTTACGGTGAAGAACAAGTATCCTCTACCTCACATCGATGATTTATTTGATCATCTTCAAGGCTCGGTTGTGTTTTCTAAACTTGATTTGAGGAGTGGGTACCATCAATTGAAGGTTCGATCGGAGGATATTCCGAAGACTGCCTTTCGCACCCGTTATGGTCATTACGAGTTCTTGGTTATGCCGTTTGGGTTGACTAACGCGCCTGCCGTATTTATGGATTTGATGAACCGAGTTTTCCATCCTTATCTTGATTCGTTCGTGGTGGTCTTTATTGATGATATACTCGTCTACTCTAAATCTAGAGAGGAGCACGAGCAACATTTGAGAACAGTGTTATCCGTTCTTGCGAGGGAACAATTGTTTGCGAAGTTTAGTAAATGCGAATTTTGTCTCGAGAAAGTTTCTTTTCTGGGTCATGTTATTTCGAAAGATGGAATTTCGGTGGATCCTTCAAAGATAGAAGCCATAGTGGATTGGAAGAGACCCGAGTCAGTGACCGAAATCAGAAGTTTTCTAGGTTTAGCCGGTTATTACAGAAGGTTTATAGAAGGGTTTTCGAGGATTGCTACTCCGATGACTCAGTTGACCCGGAAGAATGTCCCGTTTGAGTGGACCGAGAAATGTGACAAGAGTTTCGAGGAATTGAAGAAGAGGTTGACTACCGCTCTGATCTTGACTTTGCCTAATGGGAGCGATGGTCTAGTGATTTACAGTGATGCTTCGAAAGAGGGTTTGGGTTGTGTGTTGATGCAGAACGGGAAAGTAATTGCTTATGCTTCGAGGAAGTTGACCCCTAGTGAACAGAATTACCCCACTCACGATATGGAGTTGGCGGCGATAGTCTTTGCGTTGCACAAATGGAAGCATTACCTTTATGGAGCGAAGTTTGAGATTTTTACCGATCACAAGAGTTTGAAATATCTCTTCTCTCAAAAGGAATTGAACAACCGGCAGCGTAGGTGGATGGAGCTTTTAAAGGATTACGATTGTACAATATCTTATCACCCGGGAAAGGCAAATGTTGTTGCCGATGCGATTAGTAGGAAGTCTTATGTGGCTTCGATGATGGTCCGTGAGTGGAAGATGCTTGAGGATGTGCGAGATTGGTCTCCTCGTGAATCGAGACATGGGGCGATTTTTGCGAATATTAGGGTATCTCCGACCCTAATTCGGAGAATAAAGGAAGCGCAGAGAGAAGATCCCGAGTTGGTGAAAATAATGGGTAAATTGAATTAGAAAAACTTTGAGGATTTTTCTGTTAGCCCGATTGGAGTTTTGACTTTCCGTGGCAGATTGTGTGTTCCGGATGTTAATGGGATTAAACAGAGAGTTCTTGATGAGGGTCACAAATCGAGGTATACCATCCATCCCGGGAGTACGAAGATGTATTAGGATTTTAAACAACAATTTTGGTGGATTAACATGAAGAGGGAGATCGCAGACTATGTATCGAAATGTTTGACCTGTCAACAAGTTAAAGAAGAGCATCAGAGACCTGCAGGTTTACTTCAACCTCTTGAGATACCCGAGTGGAAGTGGGAACACATTACGATGGATTTTGTAACCGGACTACCCAGGACTCGAAGAAAGTTCGATGCAGTTTGGGTGATAGTGGACAGGTTGACTAAGTCTTCTCATTTCTTACCCATTGACATTTCCTATTCGATGGAGAAACTTGTGAATTTGTATATTCATGAGATTGTCAGATTACATGGTGTTCCGGTTAGTATTGTGTCGGACAGAGACCCCAGGTTTACATCCCGATTTTGGCAGTCGTTACAGAAGGCTTTGGGTACCGACTTGAGGTTTAGCACAGCATTTCATCCTCAGACTGACGGTCAGTCTGAGAGGACCATTCAGATTCTTGAGGATATGTTACGGGCTTGCACAGTTGACTTTCCGGATTCGTGGGATTCACACATACCGCTTGCAGAGTTTGCCTACAATAATAGCTATCAGTCGAGCATTGGTATGGCACCGTATGAGGCTTTGTATGGGAGGAAATGTAGATCGCCTATCTGTTGGGATGAGGTCGGTGAAGTGAAGATCGTGGGTATTGATTTGCTTCAGGATTCAGTTGAGAAAGTTAGAGTTATCCAGGATCGATTGAAAACAGCCCAGAGTCGACATAAGAGCTATACAGATAACCGAAGGCGAGATCTTAGTTTTCAGATCGGTGATTTTGTGTTCTTGAAAGTATCTCCGAAGGTGGGTATTCGAAGGTTCGGGAAGAAAGGCAAATTGGCTCCGAGGTTATAGGTCCGTTTGAGATTTTGGGGAAAGTGGGACTTCTTGCGTATCGACTTGCGTTACCGCCATCTTTGGACCGGTTACATAATGTTTTTCACGTTTCTATGCTTCGGAAGTATGTTCATGATCCTTCTCACGTGTTACCGAGGATACCGGAGGATATTGAGCCCGATATGACCTATGAGGAACGACCGGTTAGGATCCTTGACTCCAAAGTCCAAGAATTGAGAAACAAAAGCATTGCGTTGGTTAGAGTTCTTTGGAGGAATCATAATATCGAGGAGTCGACGTGGGAGCTCCGAGATGAGATCGAGAGGAAATATCCGTGGCTTTTTAATTCGGGTAAGTCTCGTTAAAATTCGGGTAGAATTTTCTTTAAGGGGGAGTGAATGTCACGACCCAAAAACTAGGCTCTATTTTATTAGTAATAAATAATTATTATTTATTTATTTGCTTATTTATTTATTTAAATTATTATTTATTTAAATATTTATGTGTGCATTTTATGTTTCATAATAATTTATGTCTAGCATTTTATTTGGGTCATTTGTGCTAGTGTAGAAGTGTTGAGTCTTATTTGTTAGTGGGGAGTTTATTTGAAAAAGGGTAGTATTAGGGGGAGGGGCCTAAGTGTAAATGTTCAAATAATCTTTCTCCTACTCCCTCCCTACTCCCTCTCTTTCTCCCTCACTTCTCATCCCTCTCCCAGCAACTCTCTCCCTCTCTCTCCATTTGGGTAAGTTTTTCTCTCTTTCCTTCTCTCTTCAATCTAACCATCTTCCTCTTGTTATTTCTTATTTCTTAAAACATGAATCTTGTTTAGATCGTCGTTAGGATCGTAGAGGGCTAAAAATATTCGAGTTCCGGCAACTTTGAGAAAATTCAAGTAAGTTGCTTCTCCCCCATTTTTATGCTAAAAAGTTCATATCATGCTTATATAATGCTTGGGTTGTTATATTTGAAGTTTGGTTGAGTTTGGAATTTATTTGGGATTTGTTAGTGTTTTGGCTAAAAATGGTGTTCTTGTGAAGGTGGGGATTCAATCTTAGTTCAAGTTGTGGAATGATGTTATCTATGCCTCCCATAATCTTAGTTGTTGTTTTGGTTCATTTTGGAACTTGTTAAAGGAGTTGATTTTGAGTATTTTGTGTTGGGTGGATTTTTGGGTCGAAATTGTAAGAACCCAGCTCTGTTTTCCCGGCCATGAACCCAGACCAGGCGCCCGCCCGGGTTGGACTAGGCGCCCGCCTACACCCCCTTTTCCAGCGGCCAGACCTTATGGTCAATTAAGCGCCCGCCCGCCCCATGCCAGGCGCCCGCCCGCCCCCTGTTCCAGAATTCTGCCCTTTTGCTTGGTTTAGGACTAATGGCTTAACTAGTTTAGGTTTTATTCCTCTAATTAACCTAAGTTAACATCGTGGAACACTTTATTAATTGGACTTGATTCTTTTGTGAATAAATATGTTATGGAATTTGATTAAGTATCATTTTGGGAAAGTGGTCCATCCTTGATGTGTTGTTTGGGTTGGTTTACCTTTGTGGTAATTTATTTGGATTGGTTCCCTACTTTGGAATCATTAGTTGTTTATCGTGCTAGTATTTTATTACTTAGCCTTTACTTGAAAGTCCAGCTGGTATTTTGTGTGTGTTTGGGCGGTGCGAAACACTATGATGGCACAGCCAAGTCCATTGTGATGTTGACCATTGTTTTGCCCCATTATTCCCCTCCTCCAGATTGGCCTTGGATGTGAGATGAGCTAGCCCCTTTGTGAGCACTTAGTTATTGGTTTTCAGACTTTGACTGTGTGTCACTGTCCCCTTGTTATTGGTTCCGGTACCGGGGATTTCTCTTCAGCTTTCATGCTATTATGAAGATGATGATTGTTGATTATTGTAGCTGCGCAGCGACCTTTATTTGGTTTATCGGTTTGGAAAACCTTGGCTAATATCCTTTGTTATGTGTTCATTTCCGCTGCTATCTGATATATGATAATTGATATGTGTTATGTGATTTATTATTGATTATTGCATCATAGCATGTCATGTAGTTGCATTAGTAACTTATTGAGATTTATCTCACCCCCTTTCTTTTTATCTTTGTTTTTCCTTAACCCCCCCCCCAGGACCAAGGAATTAGACTCGCTGATCACGAGGACGTCGCGAGGGTTGAGCTTTTGGGGCAAGTGTATATTGGTGGGTTTACATTATATAAATGTGTAACTCTTTTGGGGATAGTTGTACCACACTTTGACGTCACTAAGATTTGTATATTTTATTATTTTGTAGTGTGAGCTTATGGGGCTTATACTAGTACATTGTTGTTGTTAAATTGTTATCCAAAACCTTGTGTTACCATCTTTTGATATGAAATGAAATTTTTATCTCCGATATTTTGGTGTTTTGATTAGTAAGTCGATGTCCAGCTCGCGATCTCGGGCCCGCGGGGTTCGGGGTCGCGACACAAACGGATCTCGCTATCAGCAAACAGGTCCCACTTCCAGCAAACGGATCTCGCTATCAGCAAACAGGTCCCGCTTCCAGCAAACGGATCTCGCTATCAGCAAAAAGGTCCCGCTTCCAGCAAACGGATCTCGCTATCAGCAAACAGGTTCCGCTTCCAGCAAACGGATCCCGCCTTCAGCAAACGGATCCCGCTATTGGCAAAGCCGCTCACACAGGGAGCGCACCTTTATCTATTAAAGCCGCTCGCACAGGGAGCGCACCTCTATCCCCTGCAATTTCAAATTCCTGCTTTTATCGAGTCTTTTCTTCTTCTTGGTGATGTCCTAGGCGGATGTCTGTCTTTCGTCGGCGCGTTTGCTTCGCAATCCACGCCGCCGAGGGGCTCTGTAGACACCCCGCCTTGGACCGCTCACCCCGATTGCACACTTGATTTTGTGTTTCTCCCTCTTTTAAGTGTTTTCTGTTAGTTTCTGTTACTTTGGTTAAGTTCTAGACGGACTCCGCTAAGTCCAGGGACCAAACTGAATAACAGTTCTAACTTTCTAGTCCATTCTGTCAAAAACCGCTTTTCAGAGTCGCGCGCCTCCGCCCCTTGAGGCCAGACGCGCACGCCTTATGCCGCCTAGGTGGGATGCGCGCGCTTCTGGGGTGTGTCAGTTACAGATTCTGCCCAAGAATCTCTCCCTTGCTCATTATACATGATTTTGCCCGGTAAAGATTTCTTGGAGACTCCGTTTGGCTCCAAAAACTCCCCTCTTTCAACTATAAAAACCCCTCCAATCCATCATTGGAAGGGACCTTTTTTTTAGACCTTTTTAGCAACCTTTTCCTCACTTCTTTTCTAGACTTTTATTTTTGACCTTTGTCAACTAAGTATTCAACCTCTTCTTAAAGGCTTTTCAAGAGAAGGATACTATAGGTAAATGTCTTAAACTTTCTTTTTTCTTCTTCTTCTTCTTCTTCTTCTTCTTCTTCTTCTTCTTCTTCTTCTTCTTCAATCAAATGTACAATCACCCCAAAACCACTTGGGACATAACACCAATGGTCCTTTCATTACATTGAATTGGTCTAGGAGTCATCTCCCTACATTTTAAACTTTAAAACCCTTTTTATCATCATTCAAATAGGAAGAACACATTTATCTTTAAAGTGAGTTATGAACAAACAAGACCGACTTTGCTCGGGCGAAATGGGTGTTTAAGTACTTCCCATTTCGTAACCTAACCCCCGAACCCCTCATCCCAAAAAATCTCTGTTTTCGTAAATCAAACTTAGGCTCATAAACATTAGGTTTTCTTACGTTCCTAAAAAATGTGGGTGGCGACTCTAAAACACAATTAGACATCCTAGGTAATTCACACGCTCTAGCCAAGCCGTGGTCCCCCGGGGTATCTACAGGAAGAGGTGCAGCTTGGTGAAAATTCTTCATAAAGGCTGCAATTTGTTGAAGAACGAGTGAGGTTTGGCCGGATTTATTGAAGAACGGGTGGGGTTTGACTAGAGTTTATGTTGTCTGTGCAGTGGTAAGTGGTAAGTGGTGGTGGTGGTAGTGGTGGTGGATGGTGGTGGTGGTGGTGGTGGATGGTGGTGGTAAGTGGTGGTTGTGAAATGGTGGTGGGGGTTGTAGATAAAAATTAAATGTGTATTATGAAGATCATAAAGATTAAATTGAAAATAAAATACAATAATTCTAAAATAATTAAGTGCTCATATATTTAAATTTTTTGTTTCATTTTTGAAATTATTATAATATTATTTTTTTAAATAATTGATTCTATTGTTTGACAAATAAAATTATTTTGTTTTCTACCCTTTTTAATAGGTTCACAAGTGTTGGTGAATTAAAAAATTTATTTAATTTATTTCTTTATTTTTTTTAATATAAAAAAATAGATGATAATTATTTATATTGTTTTAAAGTTTTTGTTAATTTTTTTAAAAGCTATTATTAGTTTGATTTTCAGCCCTACTAAATTTGGAATTTTCATTAAGCCCCTTAAAAGAAACATTAACTTCAGACTACTCAATTTTGTTAATTACGTGCATGACACATGCTTTTTAACTGGATTTTTAACGAATTCCATCAAAAAGGCCTTAACTGGCGAGAATTTTACACGTCAAGGTCTGATCTGGCGAAAAAAAAATCAGGGTCTGTTTGGGAGGGCGGTATATTGCAATTTGGTTACCTGAGTTTTACAAAATTTTGCAATTAGTTACCAGGTTTGTCAAGGTTGTTATCCGACTCCTAAGTTTACTGAACCAGAGCAATTGGGTGTAAATCCTGTTACCCAGTTAAGAAACTAACAAAATCCCACCATGTGCGATTCACATGTCTTTTAAACGAGGGTAAATATGTCATTTCTGCAGTTGACGTGGAATATCGCCGCACCACCACCAGCTTCAATTTCGATAAATCAAGCAGCTCTGATTTACTTTCTGGTTCAAAAATATCTGAGGAGAGAGAAATGTTTCCTGGTTCTACAATGCTGAGAGAGAATTGTTGTTGATGATGATGATGGTGTGTGTGTGTGTGAGAGAGAGATCGGAGCTCAAGGTCATCAACGCCGCCTGGTTTAGACATTTTTCCGACGACAATCGCCTTTTCCTCTACTTGCTTTGATTTAATCGGTTGTGCAACCGGCGGATTCTCTGCTGCTGGTGCCGGAGATGGTGCTTTAGGTTCCTCTGGCTTTGGATTCTCCGGTGGTTTCTTGTCCTTTTTCACTTCCTCCACCGCAGCAATGGCGGCGGCCAGTTTCTCCTCTTCTTTTTTAGCTTTATCTACCTTTTTCTCCTCCGGTTTCTCGTCTGATTTTTCCTCAACCGCTGCAGCTGGAATAGGCGCCGGTGCTTTATCTTTCTTCTCCTCCGGTGGTGGCAGTGCAGGCAGTTCCTCATCAACAAAACAAATCTTCAGCCCAATCTCACCTTTAATCTGAGAAAAAACACTCCTCTTCTCAAGCGGGATAATAAACCAAAGTCTCCGAACCAGATTTCAAAAAAGCAGCTCCGGCGATCTTAACTTTACTGAGATTCGTTTCTGAAATTGGATTTGGTTTTGTTGTAATGGTTCTTGATTGAGGTAAAATGTGGTGTTTAGGCAGTGGGATGGTGGTTGGTGGTGAGTCTGGTGGTGTAAGGGTGTTGAAGATGGTGGTGTTAATGTTGATGGAAATGGTGTTTGAGTAACGAAATTTGTTAAATTTTTAACACATATGGACACATTTGATCAATTTTTTCTCAACCTGGTTAGTTTCGTTAAATTTCCTGATGAAATGGCAAGTTTGCCCTCTTAAAATCTCACATGTTTCGCACATGGGCTCCATTTCATTAGTTTCTTAACTGGGTAACGGGATTTACACCTGATTGTTCCGGTTCAGTAAACTGAGGAGCCTAATAACAACCTTGATAAACCTGGTAACCAATTGCAAAATTTTGTAAAACTTAGGTAACCGAATTGCAATTGGCCCTATATTATACAAGAGTTGTATTTGAAGGTGTATAATTTAGTGGGAGTATTTATGAAATACATTAAATATCTTTAAATGATAATGGTATAAAATATAGGTGTATATTTACTTGCATATTTGTGTAGAATGTTTTGAACTTTAATCATGTATAATTAATGCGACCTACCTAGAATGAGATTAACTTCCTTGACCTAGTCATGAGCTTAATAATTGTTCTAAAGTGTTGGGTATGCTTATTACTTAACCCTCCTACTTATGTTAGAATTGATTGATACCATCACCTAAGTTTAGTTTAAGGACTTTAGGACCCTATGTAAGAAGTTTTATAACTTCAATTTTTAGCTTAGTCCTTCTTATAGACTAGGCTTAGTGGTTAGGGCTTTTACTTTGAATTTGAGGTCTCACTTGCAAATAACTAAGTGTGATGCGCATGACCTTCATGAGCAGCACCCATTTGCGCACTCAATGCGCATGGCCTCCATGCGCGCGCAGATTTGCCTTAGTCAATTCTCTCATTTCCTGATCTCATATTCTACAAGCTTGGAAAGCGTCAAGTCAAGGTACGCTTTTTGGGATGTTCCAAAGTGATGATGTGTACATACGACAAAACAATCACACTCAGCATACATGTAGATGGAGACGCGCCTCATGTTTGAAATTCAAAAAGAAGACAGTTGTCACCCTTCTAGAAAAAGTTTGAAGTTTGTCCACTTGCTCTGTCTCCAACGGCTATAAAGGACACCTGCGCACCAATCACATTGTGCCAGCTCATCGTCCTTGCTTAGAGCTCCAACGGCTAGTTTTTGAAGCTCCACTATAAATAGCCATGCTCTTCCTCATTTCCAAGCTTCTTGTGTTTTGCTCTGTGAAAGAAACTTTGAAGATTTAAAGATTGCTTGCTCATTTCCAGAATTCTTAAGAACAGCCTTCATACCTTCATACTCTACCAAGCCCAGATCCTAAAGCCTTGTAACACCAGAATCTTGTGCTCTCCATCTCATAGATTTAAAGAGCCCAGATTTCTGACACACACACACACCTCTTGAAGTTCCGATCTCATCGTTCATACTTCTAGAGATACACCGGTTATTGTCTAGGATTTCGTTCTTTCATAGATTATAGATCTTTGAGTTAGTTTGTTCTAAATCATTGAAACTTGTAACACTTTCTCATAATAAGATCTCTATTAGAAATCCAAGACTAACCATCTTGGTAGAGGACGTAGATCTTTTCCCGATCGAACCTCTCCAAATAGCTTGTCTATTTATTGTGTTTTTCATTCTACATTTAAGCTTTTCTGATATATTGCTTTGTTTGAGCTTTGTAGATTGTCTTACACTATTTGCATTGTGTTTGTGTGCTTTCTGCCTTAGTTCCATTTTGCGCCACTCTTTAAACTAAAACTTAGTGCGTGCGTATTTACACTTCTGCGCATTGACCTGCGCATAAGTGATTGCTTTAATTTTCCGCTGTGCATTTCACACTCTTGCTGCGCGCTATACTTAGCCAAATTAAGAGTTGTGCGCATTTGCCATTGATTTGCAAAAGGGTTTGAAAAGAATTTTAAAACGCTATTCACCCCCCCCCTCTAGCATTTTTCGTACCCTTGTTGCCCCTTTGGGACCAACAAGTGGTATCAGAGCAAACACCTATATAAAACATCTTTGTTTTTCAAGCTTAACAGCTTGGGTGCCGATTCGATATGGCAAACTCAAAAGCTTCAGCAACTTCTAACTACACACATGTTCCAGTCTTTGATGAAGATCATTTTGACGTGTGGAAATTCAGCATTCTGACCCATCTCACCTCAATCGATGAAAGGCTTCAGGACACTGTGGTTTATGGCCCTTACATCCCAATGAAAGCGAATCCTAATCCACGCACCAACACTGCTCAACCTCCATCATGAAACCAAAGGAAGAATGGACTGAAGAAGAAATCAGAAGAGTTGCAAATGATAGGAAAGCAAGAAACATTCTCCTAAGCACTCTAAGCACGGCTATGAAACAACAAGTCATGCATTGTGCTACAACCAATGAATTATGGGATGCTATTGAAGAGAATATAGAAGGAAACACTGTGTGCAAGGAGAACAAGAGATACGAAGTTCAAAAGAAATTCAACAATTTCTCTCAACTCCCCGGTGAATCGTTAAGACAGACTTATGAACGATTTTGTGAAATCATTAATCTCTCTGTATTTCACTTGGAAAGAAGTTCTCCAATAAAGAATTGAATGCTAATTTTCTCGCTGCTTTTGGATCAAGATATCTGCATAAATCTAGCGCTCTTGAAGACGCTGGAAATTTAGATGTTTGGACTCTCAGAAACCTTTACGCAAACCTCAAAGTTTATGAACTCAAACTTCAGCGTATAAGTGAAAATGAAGGAAAATCTAAGTCCATTGCTATGGTGGCGCAAAGAGAGGAAGCGCCAGCGCCAGTTGAGAAAAGCACAGATCCCAAAATTTCTACTTCTGAGTTATTGGAAATGGATGATGAAGACTTCGCTTTATTTGTGAAGAAATTCCAGAAGTTCAGAAAATTCTCAAAACCCAGCTCCTTAAGCAAAGCACAAGGATCTACAAGCAGAGCTCCTCCAAAGTTTACAAGGAGCAGTGATTCCAAAAGAAAAGAAGATCTTGTTTGTTTTAATTGCAGGAAACCAGGACATTTTGCATCGAGCTGCCCAATTCCCAAGTTTGAGTACATGCAGAAAAAGAGCAACCACACCCACAAATTCAATCGTCATAAAGGAATGGTTGCTGAAGAAGAATCTCCATCAACTAAGCGCAATACATGGATTGAAACAGACTCGGAAGAAAGCGATGAAGATTCTGATGATGGACTCGTGTGCTTGGTGGCAAAGGATGATAAAGTCGATGCTTATGATTCAGATGATGACTACTCCAAAGATGTTCCTGATATGAATGTCTTGAATAAACCTATCAAGAAATCTGCAGGTTTTCAAGAAGTGAAAAAGAAGAAAGGACCAACCATCAACGAGCTCATTGAACAAGGATGTCTTACTCCAGCTCAAAGCGATGGTGGATTGCTATTTTCTAGATGTGATCTGAGCGCAAGAAGCAAGATCAGAAAAGGCAACTACATCAGACCACAAGTTGAACCAATTCCAAAAATCAATCATGATGAGGACATTGAAAAGCAAGAAAAGTTGTTCAAAGTGGCTAAAAAGGTAATCAGTCGATTTAGTGATGTGAAGGAAGCTTTAGCACTATCATGTGATGAAATTTCCTAGCTTAAGACCGAGAAATCTCTTCTAAAATCTTAACTCACCCTCCTTAAGGAGCAGATAAAGAGCATGACTCCTCTTACTGTTAAAAACACCTATCTAACAGAATAGAACTCTATACTTAAAGTTCAAAACGATGAATTGGTTGATCAAATTACTGATCTTAAAAAGATTACAAATGAGTTGTCAAATTCTCGTGGTACTATGGATAGTATCTTTGAGTCCCAAAAAGCCAGTGGTGATAAAAGCGGCTTAGGATTCACTTCAACTAGTGACAACTTTAAGTGTGAGGTCTGCGCTGAAAGAGAAAGTGAATTTACACCTCAGCAAACTTGTGAAATTCTCAAGGAAAAACATTCTATTTAAATGGGTAAAAGACAGGAACCAGTCAAGAGACAAACATTCCATTATGTCTACCCAACGAAACAATTTGGGAAAGCTAAAGAGAAGGAAGTAGCTACAGATGAATCTTCCTCTAGCAAAATAATTCTTGAAACAAGGCGCGCTCCTTCTACGAGCGAACATTATGCGCCTAGGAGCCATGCGCATTAACGCCATGCGCCTCCTAGCCCTATGCGCGCTCCTAGAAAAAGCGCACTAAAATTTCAAAAGAAAATTTTTGTTAAGGAAAATTCATCTGACCCAAAGAAAAATGCTATCCCTAAGAAAAGTAAGGAGTTTGTGAAAACTCACGTGATTGGTGGCTTTCATCATTGTTCTATTTTTGATTGTTCTGGACTCAAGGCCGTGGAATGCCTTTTGAGATTCACTCCGAATGCCAAAGGACTTAAAAATACTAAGGTCAAGCAAGAGTGGGTCGTCAAAAGTTGCTAACTCTAGGACCCGAAAAGGAATAAAGGGACCTGCTTAAATGTCTATATTTCAGGTTCTTTGCTTCATGGCTGGATCTTCAAAAGCTAGAACGTATGAATGGATTCTCGACAGTGGGTGCTCATGACACATGACTGGAGACGAATCCTTACTTGAAGATGTTCATGAAGAAAGAGGTCCCTGTGAATACGTGTGTTTGAAATTGGGATATTCATAGCAACATTTAAAAATATGAGAGTCGCCACGCCGTTTTAATTATAGCCAAAACATTGAGAAAAGCATGTTAATGGGTTCGGGGGTCAAATTACAACAATAGAAGTGTGATGATCATGAATTCTTAAAATTTATCATCACCTTATTTCAAAGATTCAACCTTCATCCTAATATTAAGTTTAAGGAAGTGTAAATTATATGTGACTAGAATGTCACTTGACATGATGAAATGTATACTTGATGTGTTAAGTGTGTTACTTGGGTTTGATAAGAAATTGTGTAAATGAGATATGGAGTAAGAAGGCTTGATGCTTCTCATTGTGTAAAAATGAAATGTAGAAAGAATGAATGAAGTATTGTGGATATGAACAAAAATGAGCAATAATAAGAGCATTGGGCCTTGGTGTCCATGTTTAAATGAGAATGAGATAATTTACATGTATACATGAGTGTTAAATTTAATTGGTGGAATTAGTCAATTATGTAAGATAACGAGGAAATGGGAAAGTTTATGATATTATTGGGTTGAGATTGACTTTGTTGACCTTGAGTTGACTTAGTGAAGCTTTGTTGACTTTAGGGGCAAAATGGTCATTTCATGTGAATCATAAAATTTTGGAACTATTGTGTAGTCTTTATTTGAATTATTGGAAATTATTGTAATTATGGGAGTTCTTATAAAAGTTGTTGACTTTTGAGTTGATTTGGGTCAACCTTAGTTAGACATAGTTAACACAATTAACCCAAATAGCAGAATTTTAACGGTAGTATAAATGATATTGCTAGCTTAAAATAAGAAGGGGGTATAAGGGTAAATTTAATGGTGACACTAATCAAATTGGGGAGGGGACTCTCATCCTTCCTCCACCTCCTCCTAATTCCTAACCCATCGATCAACAAAGAAGAGGAAAAACAATCAGTAAGTTTCTTTCTTCATTGTGGAAGTCTTTCATTTTAAACGCTAGAGAGAGAAAGAGGGAGAAGTAGGAGAGTTCAAGGCAGCAAACAGGGAGAAGAAAAAGAGGTTAATCACTCACTCTTTAAGGAAATAGTAAGAAAATTAAGAAAGGGGATGAAGGGAAGAAGAAGTAAATCAAGAATTCAAGTAGAAATTACACTCGTATCATAATCTAACAGGTAAGAATTCTCTTATTCTCTATGATTTTTATTTACTTGTAACTATCAATTTTGTTATTCATATACAATGATTTTGTATATATTATGCTATACTGATGATTTGGGGGAAATTACTAGGGTTAAGAACTCATAAGATGAATATACATCAAAGCTGGGTGAAATTCTGTGATCAATTTTTAAGCAAATTGTAGAGACTATAACTCGCAATCAATTGATTCATTTGGGGTAAATTTTGCAGAGAACTACCTTAAATGGTTAAGAACAAATCCCCCAAATTTTGATGCAATTGTCAAAGTGTGGAACAAGATATGAATTATTTTACAACTGCTGTTCTGAAATTTCTATAGCAGCAAATCTGTAATTTAGGGCTGTACTAAACTGATTATATCTCACTCATCCCATGTCCTTTAACAACGAAATTTGCGTCTAAATTGTAGTACTCTGAGTCTAGGTTTCATAAAAGTAAGTTTCATAATCATACTTGCTGTGATGAAAAAGTTATGTCATTTGAAGTGCAGAAAGGTCAAGGAATGATATTCTGGAAATCGACAAATTAAGAGAACTTAAAATCTTTGTAAAATACTCGTTTCAAATCCAAATTGAGTGATTCAAGAGCCTATCTTGTACACTTTTTCGATACCTTTACCAAGGAATTAGTTAAAGAAACTAATTTTGTACTCATAAACGCAGATTGTTGAGTTTAAATAGCAGCCTTCTATTGTTTGGGTATTATATGTTATAAATTAATATTTGCTTAATTTTGAATATTAAGTGAATTGTTTTTATAAATATTGGATTAATTTCCAATAGTTTTTGGAAATTCCCAATTAGTCCCTAAAATAGAATTTGTGAGTTTTGTTAACTCAAGAGTCAATGGAATATGAGTAATTAGTAATGGTTACTCATGTATTAGGAATAATCTAAGGTGATTAGTGAATTTGATATTGTTAATTAAGGTTAATTAGAGTTAATTAGCCTAACTGAGTTATAAAACTTAAGGGAACTTGGTTAAAGTTGCATGTAACTTGAGAGCAACACCTCGTGCTTGTGAGTAGGGGTATAAATACCCATCTCTATCAGAGTTTGAGGATTATCTCCTCCTACACACACAATAAAACCTTAAGAGAGAAAAATCATGTTTATCTTTCAATTGAAGGATAAAATTTGGGCATTTCATCAAAGTGTCTTCTTTGAAGTTATCCTACTCATCAAGAGGAGTCTAGAGGGCTGAAAATATTAAAGTTTCCATGGTGGAATTTCTTCAAGAGGTAGGAAATCTATCTTACACTAGTTTTCATGGTTTACATGAAACTCTTGGCATTTTAATCTTATAATTGATATGATTATGGCTTTAATGAGGTGAATTCATGAAATTCTTATGGTGGTGGATGATTTATGTTAGTGTTATAAGATATTATGATTTTGAAATTTAATCATGAGTTTATGTTAGAAATGATAATTGAGAGTATGAAATAGATTGAATTAAATGGTTGTACCTAAGAGTACAAGCATAGTGTAACTATTTACATAGTTATATTATTACATAGGGAAATTTATGTGAATCGGTAATTAAGAGTATGGAAATGATGATTTGGGTTATGTCTTGAGTAAGTACCCATTTATGGGTATTCCCATGAAAGAGTTTTGACTTACACTTAGAGGATTAAATGATTGCATGGTCATTGAATTGTTATGATTATATGTGTGCTACCTTGAAAGGAAAGTGATATTGGGTGATTGTTTACCCAAACAAAGTAGATGGATTAAGTGAGTACAACTTGAAGTTGTGAAGTAATTTCATGTAGAGAACCTAAGTATGGAAATATTGATACTATAAGTATCAATACTAATATTTGAGACAACCTTATATGAAAGGAGAAAAGTGAGTATCAAATTGTTATAAGCATTATGGTTTATGGTGTAAGTATGGTAGGAATGTATCCCCCATAGGATACATATTGGCTTAATATAGTGTGATACAGATGGAACCTACACCATCCAAGTTTAAGTACTTATAGTGTACAAGTATGAAATCTTAACTTCATTGAAGTCATGATATGAGATGAATTAATGATAAGTGGTTAATGTTATGGAAATGAAGTGATATAATCTTATGAAGTTATAATTCATAGTGAAATGAGTACATAAATATAATTGGGTGTCACGACCCAAAACCCCGTCTCTATTTTTCTTAGTAATAAATAATTATTTATTTGTTTACTTGCTTAATTATTTATTTAATTATTTATTATGTGTGCATTTGGCGTGTTATAACATTTTATGCCTAGCGTTTAATTGATTTTGTGCTAGTATAGAATTGTTGAGTCTTAGTTGTTAGTAGGAAGTATTAGTTTTTGGGTAAGTAGTGTAGGAGGGGGCTAAGTGTAAATGTTTGAATTATTCACCTTCTCCCTCACCTCACCTTACCTCCCTCCCTCAATCACTCCTCATTCTCAGAAATTTCCCTCTCTCTCCTTGGGCATTGAAGGTAAAACTCTCTTCTTCCTTCTCTCTTCATTTCATGCATCTTCCCCCCATTTCCTCTCATTGTTCATGTTGTACCAAATGTCTAGATCGTCGCTAGGTTCGTGGGAAGCTCATTTGAAGTTGATTTGGTTGAGTTTGGATTCCTTTGAGGTAAGTTACTAAGCCCCCTTTTAACTTAAAATTGGTCATTTATGTTTTGTGTGAACATTGGATGATGATTTAATGCTTAGTTGTGAGTTTAAATGTTGATTGTATCTTTGATCATATTCTTGGGAAATTTGGGTATTTGAATCCTCCTTTGGTTTGGGTTATTTAAAGGTTGCTAGAGGAGTTATTTTAGGCTTAGAAGTTGTTTTGGCACTTGGGTACATTAGGAGGAAGAGTTAGTGTCAATTTGGGGTGAAATGGTGAGATTTTGTGTTTATTTTCGGGTGGAAGAACCCAGGAAGAAGATCTGGGTTCTCTGTATACTCGTGGAGGCGCGCGCATCCCTTGAGGTGAGGCGCGCGCACCCTCCTCTTCACCAATCTGAACTTGCCCGCTGTTAGATGGAGGCGCACGCATCGTTTTGTCTGAGGCGCGCGCACCATTTCCATTTCCAATCTGCCATTTGTGACTGATCAAGGAGGCGCACGCATCCCTCCCGTAGGAGGCGCGCGCACTCCCCTCCCCTGTTCTGATAATTGTTCGTTTCTCGTCCAATCTTCGGTAAGTCATAACTTTCTCACCCGGACTCCGTTTTAGTTGTGTAAGCTATCGTTTTAAAGCTCCTTTTGAGTACTTTGAGATGAGCAGGTTTATTAAATGAAATGACTAAGTATTGGTTGAGAGTATTGGTTTGAGTCCGTTTGTGATCATGTTTGTAATGTGTTAAGGTGTGTAACCATTGTACTCTTTTTGAGTAACTTCAAGTGTGATGTTGTTGTTGATTGATCTCTTCATGAGAATTAGTTTGAATCCTTTGTGATGAACTTTGGCTTGGTTCCCTACTTTGGAATCATTGCCCGTTGTTGTTTCAAGCGAGTATTTATTACTATGTGCTTGTATAGAGTCCAGCTGGCATTGTTGTGTTTGTTTTGGGCAGTGATGTATATTATAATGGCACGAGCCGAGTCCAGTATAATGTACTTCACTGGTAACCCAGTTTCCCCATGTTCAGTGGCCTTGAGTGGGATGCCCCTTCCCGTGATCGTGGTTGGGATGAGCTAGCTCCTTCGGTGAGTATTCTAGCTATTCGCGTGGGGGGATGACTATGTGTTGTTTCTCCCACTACTGGTTGTTGTTGTTACTTGGTTCCGGAACCGGCTTCAGCTCGTTCATGCTGCTCAACGGACTCTTCTCAAAGGATGGTGTTCCGTTTATAGAACCTTGGCTCAGTATCCACTTATGAGTGTTTATTTCCGCATTATGTGTTATGTGATGAGTGGACTGTATCTTTGTGTTATACGCATATGTGACTGCCTATTGATTGTTCCTTTGTGATTATCATGTTGGCATGAAATGTAGTTGCATATTAGTAGCTTACTGAGATTTTATCTCACCCCTTATTTGTTTACTGTTTTAGATAAGGGCGTGCATCCGGGATAGGTCACTTATCACAAGGAAGGCGTCGAGGTGGTAATTTCTTTTGGGGTATGTTTGTAAAGGCTACATTATGTAAATGTATAACCTTAATGGGTAGTGTATCCGTGACTTGATCTTGTAACACCTATTTTGGATAATGTTGGTGTTCACTCTTTTGTATAAGTTAATGTAGGCCTTCGTGCCAAGTATTTTAGTTGTGAAAGTTATTTGGAAGTTAAGTGGAGGTTTTGCACTCCAATGTGGATTTCGTTTATCTTTATGATAGTTTTCGAAAAGTTTTTGTTAAATGTGATTTATGACGTCTTCCGTGCGCGTCCCGAGCGTGGGGCCATGTAGGACCACGGGTACGGGGCGCGACAGTTGGTATCAGAGCTAGGTTGTAGATAGTCTAGAGTGACTAAATGACCTAGGAGGGTAATCGAGTATGGAGTGAGTAACGATGAGTGTCTTATGCAGGTACTCGGTAATCATGGTCGGGTCTGATAATGAACAGGGTGGACCTGCCGAACAGGGAAATGCAAGGGAAGAAGCCCTAGCAATGTTTAAAGGGATATTTGAAGCGGCATTGAAAACCATGAATGATAACAATCGTAGAGAGGCACCATTGGCTCCGAGGACTGGACTGGAACAATTTCTGAGGATGAAACCGACAGAATTTGATGGAGGGTCAGATGTGGCTACAGCGGAAAGGTGGGTCGAGTCTATGGAAAGGATCTTTGAGGTCTTACAAAGCTCCGATGAGGATAGGGTAAGATTTGCGACCTACAAGCTAGTTGGAGGCGCAGAGTATTGGTGGAAATCGTTGAAAGCTAGTTGGGAGGAGGCACGGATACCCCATGTTTGGGAGACATTCAAGAAAAAGTTCAAAGAGCATTTCATTCCTAAGGTGGACCAAGATAGGAAGGAATCCGAGTTTCTTAGCTTGGAAAAAACTTGTTGACGGTGGCCGAGTATGTTGCCAAATTCACGGAATTGGCTCGCTATTGCAATTACACGGTTTCGACTGAAGAAAGGAAGACCTCGAGGTTTGTCAAAGGGTTGAAGACCGTGATCAGAACCCAACTTACTTCCCACAAATTCCAAGACCTACAAGATGCCATTGATCGTGTCTACCGGTAGAGCAGGACATAGTAGAGCATAAGAAGAGGACGGAATCAACAAGTGTAGCGAAACAAGGAGGTCAAGGGAAGCCACAACCTCATCGTGGTGACTCTAGAGGAGCACAGAACATGTATTCACTTTTCAGGGGAACTTCTCAAGGGCAACAGGGCAACAGGAATCAAGGTAACACCTCGGGGAGTCAGAATAATCGGGTTTGCAATTATTGTCAAAAGGGAGGACACTCCGAAGAGAAGTGTTGGAAAAAGCAGGGAAAGTGCTTGAATTGCGGCCAGTTGGGTCACTTTCAATTTAGTTGTCCTAAACCGAAGAATCAGTCAGTTGGTAGTGGTACCGGGTCGTCTTCGGGTCAGAAGAGGGATGCCTCGGGCAAGCCCAAGGTACAAGGTCGTGTTTTCGCCATCAACCAACAACAGGCTTCGAATGCTTCTAACGTGATTGGAGGTATTATTTCTATGTTTAATAGGAGGGCACGTGCACTAATAGACCCCGGTTCTTCGCATTCTTATGTGTCTGTGCATTTTGCATCTCAGTTGTCTTCTTTGCCTGAGTCTCTACCTTTTGTGTTAGAAGTGTCTACCCCTATGGGTAAGAGTTTGGTGACCGATAAGGTATTGCGTGACTGTGATGTGCATATACGTGAGCATGTTTTACTTGCTGATTTGATTATATTGCCATTGCAAGATTTTGATATCATTTTGGGTATGGATTGGTTGAGTCGATACCATGCTACTGTTGATTGTTTTAAAAAGGTGGTTACTTTTTCTGCCCCTAATGCCCCTGAATTTTCTTTTGAGGCGATTCCTTTGAGTAAAAAGGTTCATGTTATTTCGTATATAAAGGCTAGAAAGTTGTTGAACCGTGGTTGTGTTGGGTTTCTGGCCAGTGTTCTGGATACTACGAAAAAGGTTTCTAGTGTGGAAGAGGTAAATATTGTTAGGGAGTTTCCGGATGTGTTTTCTACCGAGTACTCTATGCCTCCTGATAGAGAGATCGAATTTTGTTTAGACTTGCTTCCAGGTACAACTCCTATATCGGCGGCACCTTATAGAATGGCTCCGGTTGAATTGAAGGAATTGAAGGAACAGTTGCAAGAGTTACTTGATCGTGGGTTTATCCGCCCTAGTGTGTCACCGTGGGGAGCTCCGGTATTGTTTGTCAAGAAGAAGGATGGATCTTTGAGGCTGTGTATCGATTACAGGAAGCTAAATCAGGTAACCATAAAGAATAAGTATCCTCTTCCCCATATAGATGACTTGTTTGATCAGCTCCAGGGGTCGGTTGTCTTTTCAAAGCTTGATTTGAGGAGTGGTTACCACCAGTTGAAAATTCGTTCTGAAGACGTTCCCAAGACTGCTTTCCGTAGTAGGTATGGGCACTATGAATTTCTTGTCATGCCTTTCGGGTTAACGAACGCTCCTGCGGTATTTATGGATATGATGAATCGGGTTTTTAAACCGTATCTTGATACTTTCGTGGTGGTGTTCATCGATGACATTCTGGTTTATTCGAAGTCTCGGGAGGAGCACGAACAACATTTGCGAATGGTCTTATCTATTCTGCGGGAGAAGCAATTGTTTGCGAAGTTCAGTAAGTGTGCCTTTTGGCTTGAAGAAGTTTCTTTTCTGGGGCACGTGGTTTCTAATGGAGGGATATCCGTAGATCCTTCAAAGATTGAAGCTATTGTGGATTGGAAGAGGCCGGAATCAGTTACGGAGATTCGGAGTTTCTTGGGCTTAGCCGGGTACTATAGAAGATTTATTGAGGGATTTTCCAAAATTGCTACCCCGTTGACTCAGTTGACCAGAAAGAACGTGCCGTTTGTGTGGGAAGAAAAATGTCAATTGAGTTTCGATGAGTTGAAAAGGAGGTTGACCACCGCTCCTATACTTGTGTTACCAAATGGGAAGGATGAACTGGTTATTTATAGTGATGCTTCTAAAGAAGGCCTCGGGTGCGTTTTAATGCAAAATGGGAAAGTGATTGCGTATGCTTCAAGGAAGTTGACTCGGAGTGAGCAGAATTATCCTACCCATGACATGGAACTTGCGGCTATTGTATTTGCGTTACATAAATGGAAGCATTATTTATATGGGGCAAGGTTTGAGATTTTTACCGATCACCAAAGTCTGAAGTATCTTTTCTCGCAAAAGGAGTTGAACAATAGACAGCGCAGATGGATGGAATTGTTGAAGGATTTTGATTGCACCATTTCTTATCACCCGGGTAAAGCAAATGTGGTCGCCGATGCCATTAGTCGGAAATCCTATGTAGCTTCATTGATGGTGCGTGAATGGAAAATGTTGGAAGATGTTCGAGATTGGGATCCTTATGAGTCCAAGCATGGGGCTATCTTTGCGAACATTAGGGTATTACCTGCCTTAATTCAACAAATTAGGGATGCTCAGAAGGATGATTCCGAGTTGATGAAGATTTCGAGTAAGATTGGGGACAAAAAGTTTGAAGAGTTTTCTCTTAGTTCTGAAGGGGTTTTGAGTTATAGAGGTCGTTTGTGTGTTCCCAATGTGGGAGGAGTAAAGCGCCAAGTTCTGGATGAGGGCCACAAGTCGAAGTATACTATTCACCCTGGGAGTACCAAAATGTATCGGGATTTGAAACAGCATTTCTGGTGGAGTGGCATGAAGCGGGAAATAGCGGATTATGTATCGAGATGCTTGACTTGCCAACAGGTGAAAGCGGAACATCAAAGACCCGCGGGTTACTTCAACCTCTTGAGATACCGGAATGGAAATGGGAACATGTGACGATGGATTTTGTGTCCGGATTACCGCGTACGAGGAGAAGGCATGATGCAGTTTGGGTGGTCGTAGATAGATTGACAAAGTCTTCTCATTTTCTACCCATCGAGATTAGCTATTCAATGGAAAGGCTTGCGACTTTGTATATCAACGAGATCGTGAGATTGCATGGGGTTCCAGTTAGTATTGTTTCTGATCGGGATCCTAGGTTTACTTCTCGGTTTTGGCAGGCGTTTCAGAAGGCTTTGGGTTCCGAATTGAGGTTTAGCACGGCTTTTCATCCTCAAACCGATGGTCAATCGGAGAGAACGATTCAGATTCTTGAAGACATGTTACGGGCTTGTTCGATCGACTTCGATGATTCTTGGGATACTCATTTACCTTTAGTGGAGTTTGCTTATAACAACAGTTTTCAATCGAGTATCGAGATGGCTCCTTACGAAGCTTTGTATGGTAGGAAGTGTCGGTCTCCTATTTGTTGGGATGAAGTCGGGGAAGCTAAAATTTGGGGTGTCGATTTGGTTAATGATTCGGTTGAAAAGGTAAAGCTTATTCGAAATCGCCTAATCACCGCTCAAAGTAGAGATAAGAACTATGCCGACCACCGGAGGCGAGATCTCGAGTTTCAGTCGGGTGACTTAGTGTTTTTGAAGGTGTCTCCGAAGGTGGGAATCCGAAGGTTTGGTAAGAAGGGAAAGCTTGCTCCAAGGTTTATTGGGCCTTTCGAGATATTGGATAGAGTTGGGAATCTTGCTTATCGTCTTGCGTTACCGCCTTCTTTAAGCCGATTTCATAATGTGTTTCATGTTTCAGCGCTTCGTAAATATGTGTATGATCCGTCTCATGTGTTGTCAGAAGTACCGGAAGATATTGAACCGAATATGTCTTATGAGGAGAAACCAATTCGAGTGATTGATACCAAGGTGCAAGAGTTGAGGAGCAAGAGCATTGCCCTAGTTAGAGTGGTATGGAGGAATCACGACGTTGAGGAGTCGACTTGGGAATTGCGGGATGAGATGGAACGGAAGTATCCGTGGTTATTCGAAAATCTTGGTAAGTGTTAAAATTCGGGTCGAATTTTCTTTAAGGGGGAGTGAATGTCACGACCCGAAACCCCGTCTCTATTTTTCTTAGTAATAAATAATTATTTATTTGTTTACTTGCTTAATTATTTATTTAATTATTTATTATGTGTGCATTTGGCGTGTTATAACATTTTATGCCTAGCGTTTAATTGATTTTGTGCTAGTATAGAATTGTTGAGTCTTAGTTGTTAGTAGGAAGTATTAGTTTTTGGGTAAGTAGTGTAGGAGGGGGCTAAGTGTAAATGTTTGAATTATTCACCTTCTCCCTCACCTCACCTTACCTCCCTCCCTCAATCACTCCTCATTCTCAGAAATTTCCCTCTCTCTCCTTGGGCATTGAAGGTAAAACTCTCTTCTTCCTTCTCTCTTCATTTCATGCATCTTCCCCCCATTTCCTCTCATTGTTCATGTTGTACCAAATGTCTAGATCGTCGCTAGGTTCGTGGGAAGCTCATTTGAAGTTGATTTGGTTGAGTTTGGATTCCTTTGAGGTAAGTTACTAAGCCCCCTTTTAACTTAAAATTGGTCATTTATGTTTTGTGTGAACATTGGATGATGATTTAATGCTTAGTTGTGAGTTTAAATGTTGATTGTATCTTTGATCATATTCTTGGGAAATTTGGGTATTTGAATCCTCCTTTGGTTTGGGTTATTTAAAGGTTGCTAGAGGAGTTATTTTAGGCTTAGAAGTTGTTTTGACACTTGGGTACATTAGGAGGAAGAGTTAGTGTCAATTTGGGGTGAAATGGTGAGATTTTGTGTTTATTTTCGGGTGGAAGAACCCAGGAAGAAGATCTGGGTTCTCTGTATACTCGTGGAGGCGCGCGCATCCCTTGAGGTGAGGCGCGCGCACCCTCCTCTTCACCAATCTGAACTTGCCCGCTGTTGGATGGAGGCGCACGCATCGTTTTGTCTGAGGCGCGCGCACCATTTCCATTTCCAATCTGCCATTTGTGACTGATCAAGGAGGCGCACGCATCCCTCCCGTAGGAGGCGCGCGCACTCCCCTCCCCTGTTCTGATAATTGTTCGTTTCTCGTCCAATCTTCGGTAAGTCATAACTTTCTCACCCGGACTCCGTTTTAGTTGTGTAAGCTATCGTTTTAAAGCTCCTTTTGAGTACTTTGAGATGAGCAGGTTTATTAAATGAAATGACTAAGTATTGGTTGAGAGTATTGGTTTGAGTCCGTTTGTGATCATGTTTGTAATGTGTTAAGGTGTGTAACCATTGTACTCTTTTTGAGTAACTTCAAGTGTGATGTTGTTGTTGATTGATCTCTTCATGAGAATTAGTTTGAATCCTTTGTGATGAACTTTGGCTTGGTTCCCTACTTTGGAATCATTGCCCGTTGTTGTTTCAAGCGAGTATTTATTACTATGTGCTTGTATAGAGTCCAGCTGGCATTGTTGTGTTTGTTTTGGGCAGTGATGTATATTATAATGGCACGAGCCGAGTCCAGTATAATGTACTTCACTGGTAACCCAGTTTCCCCATGTTCAGTGGCCTTGAGTGGGATGCCCCTTCCCGTGATCGTGGTTGGGATGAGCTAGCTCCTTCGGTGAGTATTCTAGCTATTCGCGTGGGGGGATGACTATGTGTTGTTTCTCCCACTACTGGTTGTTGTTGTTACTTGGTTCCGGAACCGGCTTCAGCTCGTTCATGCTGCTCAACGGACTCTTCTCAAAGGATGGTGTTCCGTTTATAGAACCTTGGCTCAGTATCCACTTATGAGTGTTTATTTCCGCATTATGTGTTATGTGATGAGTGGACTGTATCTTTGTGTTATACGCATATGTGACTGCCTATTGATTGTTCCTTTGTGATTATCATGTTGGCATGAAATGTAGTTGCATATTAGTAGCTTACTGAGATTTTATCTCACCCCTTATTTGTTTACTGTTTTAGATAAGGGCGTGCATCCGGGATAGGTCACTTATCACAAGGAAGGCGTCGAGGTGGTAATTTCTTTTGGGGTATGTTTGTAAAGGCTACATTATGTAAATGTATAACCTTAATGGGTAGTGTATCCGTGACTTGATCTTGTAACACCTATTTTGGATAATGTTGGTGTTCACTCTTTTGTATAAGTTAATGTAGGCCTTCGTGCCAAGTATTTTAGTTGTGAAAGTTATTTGGAAGTTAAGTGGAGGTTTTGCACTCCAATGTGGATTTCGTTTATCTTTATGATAGTTTTCGAAAAGTTTTTGTTAAATGTGATTTATGACGTCTTCCGTGCGCGTCCCGAGCGTGGAGCCATGTAGGACCACGGGTACGGGGCGCGACATTGGGTGTTTAAATTGATGGAACATGCACCATCCTATATTATGTACTCTTAACAAGGTTAAGAGATAAAGTATGTATATGTGAATATTATTATTGTATATATATATATATATACACAGGAAATGAGTATGTACACGAATCCAATGTGGGATTCATTATTAGTATTGATGGAACAAATATCATCTTATATTGTACTCATAGCAACATCGGGAGAGATTATATTGGTATGGATATGAGTGTACACGGATCCGGTGTGGGATTCACTGTATATGTGAAAATGAGTATGTACACGAATCCGATGTGGGATTCACTATATGAATAATGAGATATGTATATGTGTGTACTACTATGGGACAGAGATAAGTACTTGATGTAGTACTAAGTGAGTGTTGTTATTGCAACACATTTAATAATAATAAAAAGTGTATATCTACAGTTATGTTGAGATAAGATTGTGGAATAAATTATGATTTATGTGTTATGGTTGTTAAGAGTAAGTTGTATTTATTGGCATTGAAGTGGTATATGTGTTTGCTTTGTGTTGAACAGGAAATTGGAAATGAGGAAAAGATAAGGCTACGAAGTTGGTAACGTTGACTTACATGGGGCCTAAATTGTGATGGTTTCTTATGTTCTCTTTATAAGAGTTTAATACACTTGATTTTATGATTTGTATTTAATAGTATATTGTATGCTTCCGCATTTATTTAGCCTGAGTTTTCTTAGTGAGTTATACTCATTCTTATTTGTTTCAACATTGAAACAGGCAGTCTAGCTATAGAAGACCAAGACATCAAGTGAGAATAGAAGGGGAAAATAAATGGGTAGTTATTTAAAGTATTTGACTCAGATTTCATAGAAAAGGGATTTTGTGTATAAATATTGTTTAGGGTCATATGCATGGCTTAGTATTTGTATTAAATTAGTTAGCTCATAGTAAAGTCTATGGAGTTGTATATGTTGGTATAGGAGTTTCTTAAGACTCTTGACGTTCTAGTTGTTGTAGTCATGTTAGTGTGGGGTTCAAGAGTTGTATTACTCTTGGTTGTGATTGTGCAAAGAAATGGGATTTTTATTAGTCACTTGTTTTAAGAGTTGTGATGTCATGTGGACATCATTCAAACCTAAATAAGTTGTAAAATAGGATTCGATTTTTTTTTTTTTTTTGCGGTGTGACAAGAAGAATATTAAGCGTTATCACTCCTATTGCCCGAATGATCGGTCTTTCTATCATGATGCGGTGTATGTTGTGTGCGGTGTTTCGAGACCAAATCCGAAGATTGCCTACGTTCCTCTCAATGTGAGAAGCACAGGTCAGCGTAGTTCGAGAAGAATTTAGAATAGGCAGAAGAATCAGGATCATGCATAATGAGGGGGAAATTACCTAAAGATTAGGGTTTAGAAGTAGTTCCTAGATCATGTTTGGGTTGATGAACCCTAGATCATCATCGGCTATGAAATAACATGTTAACATGAAGATCGCAACCCTAAATATGGCATAAATAAGGTTTTAATCTAAGAACATGAAGAACATGCAAAGAACATATTATGAACATATGAATAATATGATGAACATATGAATAAACATGCAAGGAACATGAATATTATGAATCTACACTAAGAACATGGCAAGAACATGAACAAAAAGTTAGAAAACTTACCCATGTTGGCAAGAAATAAACCTAGATCTTCTTGTGATTCTTGAGAGTGTTCTTGGATGCTTGAAATGCTTAATTAGAGAGCAAATTCGTCACTTAGGGAGCCTAAGGTTGATCAAAATTCGGACCTTTGATTATGAGGCAAGAGGGCCTTTATATAGTAAACTGAGGGAGGGATCAGACGGCTGGGATTGGCTGAGGCAACCATGGCCGCGTGGCCAAGGTCGGATGTGGCCGCGTGGCCATCCTTCCTGGATGACGTGATTCTCAAGCTAGGGTTTGATCTTAAACAAGGAAACCCTATTTTGGCCATTTTTGGTACATTCTAGAATATTGAGATATATTTCGGGAATCCGGGACAAATCTTTGCAAGGTTTTTAATTCCTATAAAGTCCTCGTATATTTGGGAAAGCCCTAATAAACTCCTTATCAGATCGGGTACTAACAGTAGCCCCTCGACGACGCTTCTTGCAAGGCAATGGGGGTCGACGATATAAAAGAAGGATCCGTTCTGAAACATGAGTTTCGAAACGAAATAAGGATGATGAATAACTCTCGCGGGTATGGAGTTACAACAAAAGATGACCTAAGAGGTCAAATGGCTGAACCTTTTCAGGCGACCTACGTATCCCATGGGGAATCAAGCCGAACGTAGTTCAAATCTGCTGGGGAAAGTTGCGAACGATGGTCCTCTGATGGGAGTTACGCCTTCTCGCTGGGGATAATTTTCATGAAGGAAATTCTGCTGGGGAATGTGAAATGACCACGTCGTTCGGGTGGCTGAACCTTTTCAGGCTTCCTACGTATCCTCAGAGGAATCAAGCTGGTCGTAGTTCGGAGATGCGAACATGAAATGGTGCGAGATATAAATACGGCAAGGTCTAGGTAATCCCAAAATAACAAATGCTAGAACTTACGTAACGAGAAACGGCAGGGCTTCTGTGCATCACGATGATAGAACTTACGTAATGAGAAACGGCAGGGCTTCTATGCATCACGATGATAGAACTTACGTAACGAGAAATGGCAAGGCTTCTGTGCATCATGATAATAGAACTTACATAACGAGAAATGACAGGGCTTCTGTGCATCACGATAGAACTTACATAACGAGAAACGGTAGGGCTTCTGTGCATCACGATAATAGAACTTCACGTAACGAGAAACGGCAGGGCTTCTGTGCATCACGATGATAGAACTTACATAACAAGAAAGGGCAGGGCTTCTGTGCATCACGATGATAGAACTTACATAACGAGAAACGGCAGGGCTTCTGTTCATCACGATAATAGAACTTCACGTAATGAGAAACGGCAGGGCTTCTGTGCATCACGATGGTACTAAGCAAATATTGGGGCTTACACGATATGAAGACGGCAAAGTCTAACTAACTGCGATGGATAGGTGACAATTTAGGAATATTGGGAGGTTTCCTAAACCAAAGGCAATCAATTAATATGTTTCAAGGATAATGAACTCTCGGAGAGTCACAAGGCGGGTGGACTTACCATGAGTCGTAAAGAAGGTGGATTGTTATGAAGTCGCAAAGGGATGAACTCTCAGGGAGTCATAAAAGTGATAAATTTTTTAAAGGAGTCATAAAGGTAAAGGATTCTCAGGGAGTCGCAAAAAACAATGGACTCTCAGGGAGTCATAAAAGTGATAAATTTTTTAAGGGAGTCATAAAGGTAAAGGACTCTCAGGGAGTCGCAAAAAACAATGGACTCTCAGGGAGTTGCAAAAGAGATGGACCCTCGGGGGAGTCACAAGGGTGAAGGACTCTCGGGGAGTCACAAAAGGGATGGACTCTCAGGGAGTCGCAAAAGCGATGGACTCTCGGGGAGTCACAAAGGGATGGACTCTCAGGGAGTCACAAGGGTAAAGGACTCTCAGGGAGTCGCAAAGGTGACGGATTCTCAGGGAATCGCTAAGGTGATAGACTCTAGGGGAGTCGCAAAAGAGATGGACTCTCGGGGAATCGCTAATATGGGAAGCATAGTGTCTGGGCTTATCCTAATTTAGGAGGGAATTAGGCTACGAGCCATTGAGACCAAGGCGTTAGGTAAGGGACATTTTTCTTGGTTGCCTAGAGGTAGGACCTAAGGGAATAATAAAGATGGTAATCTCCTAGTTTTGAGATAGGGATGCCAACGATGTTATGCCTTCTTAAGGCTTTAGATTATGTCTCGGAGATAATGTGGGTTTCCTAGGCTTACAGGCTAGGGATTGATTTCGTTAAGTATGAACAGGGTATTGTATCCTAGGCTTAGTGCTAGGGCTTTTGAAGTTGAGGTTAATGATTGTGAATTTCCTAAATTTCAAGACTAGGGTTTAAAAATATCCTAGGCTCCGAGGTTAGGGTTTAGAGTTGTGGTAGGTTTAGAGGTTGTTTTATCTATTAGACATAAGGCTGGGAGTTAGAAAGGTTGTGTCTTCCTAGGATTTGAGACTATGGATTGATTTTGAAAGGTTCACTAAGATTTAGGGTTCACCATTTTCTGGGATTGGTGACTATGGCTTAGGAATGAACGTTGCAAACTAAGATTTGGGCTAGGGTTTAAGTCTAGGGATCGTAAGCTTCCTATATTTTGGGACTAAGGTATAGGAATTTCCTAGGTCTGAGACTAGGGTTTAAAGGGAATGTTGAATCCTAGGCTCGATGCTTGGGTTTGGAGAGGAATGCGACTAACTAGGCTTGAGGCTAGGGTTTAGAGCGAGCGCCTACCTAGGCTTGAGGCTAGGGTTTGGAGAGAATACGACTTCCTAGGCTTGAGGCTAGGGTTTAGAGAGAGTGCGACTACCTAGGCTTGAGGCTAGGGTTTGGAGCGAATGCGATAACCTAGGCTCGAGGCTAGGGTTTAGAGAGAATGCGACTTCCTAGGCTTGAGGCTAGGGTTTAAAGATAATGCGACTTCCTAGGTTTTAGGCTAGGGTTTGGAGAGGATGCGACTTCCTAGGCTTGAGGCTAGGGTTTAGAGAGGATGCGACTTCTTAGGCTTGAGGCTAGGGTTTAGAGAGGATGCGACTTCCTAGGATTGAGGCTAGGGTTTGGAGAGGATGCGACTTCCTACGCTTGAGGCTAGGGTTTGGAAAGGAGATGCGACTTCCTAGGCTTGAGGCTAGGGTTTAGAGAGAATGCGACTTCCTAGGCTTGAGGCTAGGGTTTAGAGAGGATGCGACTTCCTAGGCTTGAAGCTAGGGTTTGGAGAGGATGCGACTTCCTAGGCTTGAGGCTAGGGTTTAGAGAGAATGCGACTTGCTAGGCTTTGAGGCAAGGGTTTGGAGACCGGAAGTGTTTGATGGTTGGTCTTGGTTAAGTTTGAGGTCTAAGAGGGTTATGGTTTGGGGAAGGTGAGCTTGATACCTCAAGGATGGGTAGGCTTGATAGGTTAGACCTAGTGTGAATACCCTTTTCCATCATGCAGGCGACGCACGGGAAGTCTTTCTTTTTATTTATCTTTATTTATCTTTTCTATGGGATTAGGATATTCAAGTTGGCATTTAACTTTATTAAGATTTGCCACGTTGTTTTTATTGAGCTACAACATTGAGAAACAGCTAATAGAGAGGGTTCGGGGATCAAGTTACGACAAGAGAAGAATATCAAGTTATCACTCCTATCGCCCGAGCAGTCGGACTTTATATCATGATGAATGTGTTAGTAGTGTGTTAGTGATTGAGACCGGATCTGAAGATTGCCTACGTTCTTTTCGTTTGAGAAGCTCAGGTCAGCGTAGTTCACAAATAATCGAAATAGAGAGAAGAAGCGGGATCATGCATAATGAAGGGGGAGGAGAAAGAATCATACAAGATGATCACATCCTAGAATAATGATTATACCATTGATAAGGTCAACGTGTAGTCCTCATATTCATCCTTGGAGAGTTATTGATCATTGGGAATATTTACCTAAAATTTAGGGTTTAGAAGTAGTTCCTAGATCTCGTTGATCATCATCGGCTATGCATTATGAAAAGGGATTAAAACATTAGATCTAGCATGTTCAATCTAACATAATAATAAGAACATCATGAAACATGTATGAAATAACACATAAGCATAAAGATCTCTACCCTAGATATAGATCATATTAGAAATTTTAGTAAGAACATGAAGAACACGTTATGAATCATATGAATATAGATGTATAAACATAATGAAACTAGCATAAATCAGATCTAAACTAAGAAAACATGACAAATTCTCACCAATCTTGACAAGAACGAAGCTGAATCTTTCGCGCGAATTTGCCGGACCTTCGAGATTGCTAGAAAGGCTTAGAGAGAGAGTTTTGCCGTCAATTTTGGTTGTAGAACTCGGGGGAGAGAATTGTGTTTTAATAATGAACTGAGGTCACCTATTTATAGGAAATCTTGACCCGGAGGAAGTGGCCGCCCGGCCGGCCGTCCAAGATATTGACACAATTACCGAGGCTCTGATCAATCTGGACTCTGAAGGATGATGAGATAACGTCTATCTTCGATCCCTAATCTGATCAGTTGAGAATATCTTCTTATCTGGGCTTTTCAGGAAATCCTGGATAAGTCCTGCGCAGTTCATAAATACCTGGGAGGTCCCTGTGAGTTCTAGAATGCCTAATAACTCATTTTCAGGTTGGGTACTAACACCTAGGCTTAAGTAAATCATACTAGATTGCTAGGGTTTAGCTAGGGTGAGACTTAGATAGGTGCTAAGGAGACCGGGGCCTAAAGGGATGGTAGGTGTGAGATCTAGGAGATCGAAGGCTAGACAGGGTAGCCTTGGGACATAAGGTTTTGAAGCGGGTAAGTCTTTTGTCCTAAAGGGTCGCGTTATGGAGCAATGGATTAGGATTGGATGATCCTAGTACCTAACAGGTTAAGGGTTTATAGTGGACGCGACGGGTTTGGATCCTAAGGTGTTGAGAGTTTAGGCTAGGTGCAAGACATAGGAGCGGGAAATGGGTCTGATGTGTGACCATGTTCGCGCTTTAGGTGAGGAATTGAGTCTTAAAGACTTTACTCGAGTAAAATAGGTACCTAATTGATTGAGTACGCTTAGGACCTGTGTTTGTCCTAGAGGCCATGCGCGTGACCAAGCTCGTTTGGAAATGGTGGAGGTAGGTTTGGTATGGGACCAAAGGTGTCAAGGAAATAAGTTTTGACTGGATGGATTTTGAGATTTCTATGGCATGGCGCGGTACGCGGGAGATCCTATGTGCTTGAGCAGGTTCGAGGTTTGGACTCGTTAGGGGATCGAGGTTTGAGATCCATGGAGTTCAATGAGAGGATCGCGTAAGTTCGAGGTTAGGACTCGGCTTGGATTAAGTAGGTTAGAGACCTAATGGGTTGCAGGTCAGACTAGGTAGTCTCTCGAGGCTAATGGGTGACACCAGGTTGGTAGAGGGGTTTAGACCCAGGAGGTATGGACGGCATAGATTTAGTTGGTCGGACCAAGCAGGCTTGGGAACTAAAGAGTTTTAAGGGCCGAGATCTAAGGTTATAGACCTAGAGGGTAGACAGTCTTGTGATCTAAGGGGTTTAGGAGTCGAGACCTAAGGTGTGGATCGGATATTATAGAGAGCTAAAAGATAGGTGTTTGGTAGGTTTGAGTGGGCTTGGGATCTAAGGGATCGTTCAATAGGTTGGACTGGGTAGACTTAAGAGGTTGGACCTAAGAGGATAAGAGAGCCATGGCTTAGAGATGGTAAGAACGAGTATGTGTTGGTAGGTTTGAGATCTAGGAGATCGAGTAGGCTTGGGACCGGTAGGTTCGGGACCTAATGGGTCACTCTAAGGATTTGGCTTTGGTGGACCGGTTTAAGGTTTAAGGTTTTGGATAGGGCCGGTTTTAGGCCTCAGGAGTCGCACTACAAACTTGTAGAGGGTCGATCTAAGGGGTTATGATGTCACCTATGTAAGATTCACCGGGTAGGTTTGGGACCTTAGGAGTTATGGTGTAACCTAGGTAAGACTGACCGGCTAGGCTCGGGACCTAAGGTTTTGAATCAAGTAAGTTTGGGACCTAGAGAGCTGGGGGTTTAGGTCTAGAGGTCTCCTAAAGTGTAGGAGATAAGGTGAAAGACCGAGTCAATTCAAAAATCACAGAGATGGGTCTGAGATGGACCGAGGATGTTTTCACAATTTTGTGGAGACCGAGAGTGCGGGTTTATAAACAAAGTGTCGGGGAAGAGAAAACTTTTGAAAGTGTTATGATTTTATAAAAATGCCTTATAATTAATTATGATTCTAACAAATTCAAAGAGCTCGTCACGTGCCGAGCTTGACGATGAGGGATGCCCTTCAGTATATCCTTGTTGAATCTCCGGTGTTCTCCGAGAAACCACATAGTCGACCCATCCTGTTGGGGATTCTCTAGTTTGGTGAGCGGGTATCCTCCCTCCTTTGAGAAATTCTACGTCGAGATTGATGATGAGGGATGCCCTTCTTCTAAGTATGTGCTTGTTGAAGCCCCGGTATTCTTTGAGAAACCACGTAGTCAGTCCTTCTTTGTTAGGGAAGCCCCAGTTTGACGAGGGCATAGAGCGGGGTATCCTACCTCCTTTAAGACGCACCTTTTTTTTTCCTAGACCGCCCTTACGGGTTTTCAATCTAGCAGGCATCTCTTTTGCGTCATTTATTTATTTAATTTTTTTTGAAATCATTCAATCGACTCAAAAAAAGGAAAAAGAATTGTTTGAAAACATGCAGGGGCGTTTTGGGGAGAGTAAGAGAGAGAGCTCGACTCTTTGGACAATTTATGAGAGGTGTATGTACCAACGGAAGGAAGCCCCTGCTTGACAGAAAATAAGTGTTTGGCTCTTCCTAGATTGTAGAACAGAAGACTTGTCGAGACATTTGAAAATTGTTTTATTCAAGATTCTCATTTGATTGCTCGAGAATGGACCTCGTTGATTGATTAATGAGTTCTGGTTAATGGGTACACAAGTAGTCTCAAAATAATAAATGTTTTGATCAATTGTGAGTGAAGAAACCAAAAGTTTTGAAATATGGGGGAAGAGAGAAGAGAAAGAAGATGGGCTACGAGGTGGGTTGTGTATATTTTGGACCAAACCCGAAGGCTGTCTACGTTCTCCTCAAGGTGAGAAGCTCAGGTCCGCGTAGTTCGGGGGTGGCCCGGCTGATAATGAAACCGGGTTTTTAGGAGTGTGAGATCTGGTGATTTGTTGCTCGTCGAGGTGGGTGGCTCCATTGTTGCTTGTTACTTTGGATTGCTTCGTTGTAGCTGGTTGCGGTGGATTGCTCCATTGTAGTTGTCATGGGCCGCTGCTGCCGTGTTAATCTTCTTTGTAGGGAAAGAAAGAAAAATAGAACATTTGAAGTGAAAAGAAAATGAGACTTTTACTTTTCCATGGTGATAGCCCCTTTTATTTTTATTTTTTGTGCACACCTTTTTTTTTGCCTAGGTCGCCCTTTCGGGTTTTCAACCTAGCGGGCTTCTTTTTTGTGCAATGCTCTAATTTTTGCGTAGGTCGCCCTTTTGGGTTTCAACCTAGCGAGCCCCCCCCCCCCTTTTTATATATATATTTGTACATGAAACATTGGCAAGACGAGCCCCTAGTTTACTTTCGCATTTTTCCTATTGCGAGGTAGCCTCCTTATAGTTCAAGCGACCTTTTGCTGGCGAGGGGGATCCGTAGCCCCTTGATTCTTACCGGAAAAGCTCCATTGGATTGTCAAGTGCACCTATTAATGGAGTGAACAACTTTATGCATTTCTTTGATATTTACGATGGGATATGGATAGCCCCAGTGTCTCGGCATGTAGTACTCACGAACGGAACAAACAACCTCTTGAATTGTGGCAGCATGGATTCCTATTTGATGATGAGCAACTGCAGTCCACGTCTTCGTCATGACCGTATGGAAAAGGGGTCCAATGGTGAGATGGGAGGTGTATGAGGATAGTGTATGGGAGAGGGAGAGAGAGTATGTGAAGGATGCACACGGGGTGAGTGTATGTAGAGAGTGTATGGGGATAGAATGTAGAGAGAAGAGAAAGTGATTCGTTCATCCCAATTGATCAAAGTATTTGTTATCATGAGATTAATTGTTTACTTAGTTATGTGAATGGTTTGTGGGTCCATGTACCTTTTAATGAGTCTTCATTAATGAGCAAGATTAAGATTAATTCATCATATAAAGATATAGCAATCAAGTGAAAATGGTGAATAAGACAATTTTCATGGAATTGATTTATGCAAGATTATGTCTCAAGTCTAGAGAGAAAAGAAATAAAGACTCTTTTATTATTTGAAAGAAAAATGACTAGTCCGGGGTGGACTTTTACTAAAGAAACAAAAATCGTCCAAGATGGACTTTTGACTAAGGACACTCTAGAACCTACGAAGACTGAATGACCTTTTTTTATTATTATTTAAAGGAGGTAGCCCCAGTTTGCTCATTCTGATATCCAACCACATTCCTTAGGCGCGTGGAGGCGTTGGTTTGAGTTGTCGGGGCGTGACCTCTTTGCATTGCTTCCCTTGTTAACACTGCGGGATTCCTCTTTATTAATGTCTACATCGTCCTTGGTATGTTGAGGTGATCTGAAGTGAATTGATGAGAGATTTTTGCTAGCACAGTCGGAGATCTCTTGTCGTTGATCCCAAACACCACCTTGGATTATCGTGGCTAGTTCTTCGAGCTTCTCAGAGATTCTTTGTCTCTCCTTCGAGTGGCGGGTCTCTTGTTCCTCAAGTACTTTGGCCATCTCCGTCCTATGGCGCTTCTCTTGGGCTTCTAACGCCAAGTGTAATTCTTCGGCATGACGTCTGTTTCTTATGTTGAGGACCATCTTCAAGTCTTCTATGTACCTTTTCTCTTGGGCGTTGAGTCGTTCGGCCACGCAGGCAAGGGATACCTCGAAATACTTTGCAGACATGTGTGGGCGAGCTATGATAGCGGCATTAAACATTTTGCATTTAGTTATTCATACAATTAATGACAAGGCATCATTATAAAATCACTTTTGGAAAATAGTCGGTCTCCACATTTTTGAAATTCATTTTTTTGACAAAAATTTGAAAGTTTGACCGGGCCGAAGTTGCCTACGTTCCCCTTACCATGAGCGAGAGGTCCCACACAATAAGAGGCTCAGGTCGCTGTTAGTACCCAACCTGAAAATGAGTTATTAGGCATTCTAGAACTCACAGGGACCTCCCAGGTATTTACGAGACACGCAGGACTTATCTGGAATTTCCCGAAAAGCCCAGATAAGAAGATATTGACGACCTGATCGGATGAAGCTGCAAAGATAGACGTTATCTAATCCTTCTCCAGAGTCCATATTGATCAAAGCCTCAAAAACCGTGTCAATCCCTTGGACCGGCCGGGCGGCCACTTCTTCCGGCCGGGCGGCCACTTCCTCCAGGTCAACTTTTCTTATAAATAGGTGACCTCAGTTCATAATTTCGACACACAATTCTCTCCCCCGAGTTCTACAGCCTAAACTAACGGCAGAACTCTCTCTCTCTAAGCCTCTCTAGCAATCCCGAAGGTCCGGCGAATCCGCGCAAGAGATTCGACTTCGTTCTTGTCAAGATTGGTGAGAATTTGTCATGTTTTCTTAGTTTAGATCTGATCTATGCTAGTTTCATTATGTTTATACGCCTATATTCATATGATTCATAACGTGTTCTTCATGTTCTTGCTAGAATTCATAATATGCTCTATATCTAGGGTAGCGATCTTCATGTTTACGTGTTCATTCATACATATTCATGATATTCTTATTATTATGCTAGATCTACGGCTTATCCCATGCATAACATGCTAGATCTAATGTTTTAATCCCTATTTATAATGCATAGCCGATGATGATCCACAAGATCTAGGAACTACTTCTAAACCCTAAACTTTAGGTAATTACTCCCATGATCTGTAACTCTCCAATGATGAATATGATGACTACACATTGATCTTATTAATGGTACAATCATTATTCTAGGATGTGATCATCATTGCATGATTCTTTCTCCTCCCCCTTCATTATGCATGATCCCGCTTCTTCTCCCTATTCCGATTATGTGCGAACTACGCTGACCTGAGCTTCTCAAACGAGAGGAACGTAGGCAATCTTCGGATCCGGTCTCAAACACTAACACACTACTAACACATTCATCATGATAGAAAGTCCAACTACTCGGGCGATAGGAGTGATAACTGTATATTCTTCTCTTGTCGTAACTTGACCCCCTAACCCTCTTTGTTAGCTTTTTCTCAATGTTTTAGCTCGATAAAAACAACATGGCGACTCTTTATAAGGTTAAATGCCAATTTGAATATCCTAATCCCATAGAAAAGATAAATAAAGATAAATAAAAGAAAGACTTCCCGTGCGTCGCCCGCATGACGGAAAGGGGTATTCACAGTGGCGACTCTGCTGGGGACTAGCCTTGAACATCTTCAAGCATATAGGGTCAAACTTTCGTCAATATCATGATTGCACTTACTTGTTCATTTCCCCCTGTACTTTATCTAACTGTACATATTTGCTTCCCTTGTACTTTAGTGCGTTAATATCTTAACTGTTTCCTATTGTACCCTTTCTAACTGTTTTGTATTGCATACATGTAAATACAAAAAACTCTCTGTTTTCTCCCTCAAAAATAACTAGTTTTTGTCCGCACACTACCAGTAGGTCCGTGTCACACTGCACACCCTACTGGATACTCCGCTGAGTGCACTGATTTTGGTGATCATGTCGCCTCTATCTTCGTGGCACCCGGGCTATCTAACTCACTATTTTTACTTGTGGATCAGTCGAGGTTAATCCCTTGTTCATTTCGAAACCATGCACTCACAGAGTCTAGGACACTCCAAAGTTGACTGGTTGGTTTGACTAGCTTTTCTTTATAGACAATTAATGTGTCGTTCATGCCGTCATCCGTTAAGTCTTTAATGAGTCGAGATCCTTCGAGAGAAAAAAGCAAAAATAAAAATGAAATTCCCTACAAGGGTGTGCATATGGTAAGCCGAGTGATATTTTGTAAAAGGATCTCAACTCGTTAAAAACTTAACGGAAGTAACATAAATGTTACATTAAATGCCTTTAAACAAGGGTTAGCCGCTAGGATCCGTTAGGTCGGTGGAAGTCGCTTGCCCTATAGGACCCTCGCCCAAATTGTCCGTTTAGGAGGTGCAATACAGGTGAAAAATGAGGGGTCTATAGACGTTGTGATGACCTCCACTGATCCAGGTTTCGTAGATAGTAACCCAAAAAGGGGTACCCCTTCCAACCATTAGGACTAATAATACATTGTTTTGTAAATAACAAAATACATTGCATGAGCCTTGTCCCGTCCTAAACCGCTCATCCCCTATGGTGGTCGTCTTCAACGGTCAAGCCTTCCGCAAGCTCAGTCTTCAGTCTCTGCATCAGACATGTCTCCATCATTAGAGCCTACGACTCCTAATGTCTCCACTCCACCAGTCTCCGTTTCTGCCGATCCAGAAATCTCCGCCAGTATCAATCCCTCAGACATTCTGCCACCTCTCTATGCTTTGTTCACCAACCTCATGCTACAGATCTCCAAGCTTGAGGATAGAAGCAAGTATCTAGAAAGGGTCAACCAAGAGCTCAAAGATCATCTTCATACTGAGATGAAAAAGAAAGGTGTGGAAACTAGCTTCCACAATGAAGAAGTGATCTTCGTCCAAGACGAAACAGTGCCTGCTACCTACCCTTCCAACAAGGATGCTATCCCTCTCAAAGTGCCTAACTACCAAAGGGCTCTTCCTCCTGATTTCGGTACTAAAGCAACCTCCAGCAAGGGTCCATATGAGCCGTCACTAGAATTGATGGGTAGTTACTTGTCCTCTACCAAGTTGCCACCGCCTTCACTACTATTGAGTATTGGTGCCGCCATGCCCACAGTCTCCACTACTTCTCCCGCTGCCTAAGCTTATGGTAGCGCGGATTTCTCCAACCATCCCCTAGTAGTTGCCATGCAAGAACAGATCCGCAAGCTCTCCGACACGGTTTCCAAGCAAGCCACTCCGATTGTCAAGACCATTGACCCAAGTAACGTGGGTGCTCTACCTAGAGATTTTAAGACCGAAGGTCTCTACATTCCATGGTATTACTTGTCCCAAGACTCATCTCGACAGTTATGTGCTAGCCATGAGAGCTCACGACTGTACCAACGAGCAAATGGCCCGAGTCTTCCACACCACTCTGGACAAAATCGCTCTCCGTTGGTTCTTGAGTTTGGATCCCTCCGAATGAGAGACATGGGAACAAATCACCACTACTTTCTGCGAAAAGTATCAGTCGAACCTAGACTGGCACGTCAACCATACTAATTTAGAGAACACGATGCAGAGGCCCGACAAGCCTATCTATGACTTCTACAAGAGGTGGAACCACAAGCTAGCAGAAGTTCAATACCCTCCTAAGGCAAAGGAACAAAATCAAATATTCTTCAAATGCTTGTTACCCGAGCTTAGGGTGGCGATTGGTAATGGTTACTTTCCCGATCTGCGGGAAATGGTTGACGCTGGGGTCAGACATGAAGCCAGTATTATTGGTGTGGTTAAAGAAACTGCTAAGAGTGTAAATACCTCATTCCACTATAAAGCTCCAACAAATGCCGTTCCTAAAGCAAAAGAAGTGGCCGGTCAAGTGAGTATGGTCCAAGACAACTCCGCCTTCGATGTCCAAGCAGTTACAAGCACCTTTCCCCCAGAAAGAAGATCATTTCGACGACTTCGGCATGCCTACTAGTAAAGTCTTTGAAGTGTTGATAAAGAAGGGTTTGATCAAGACGCTTGAGAATTATGAACCATTGACTAAAAGGGCTAACCTCGATGCAAAGAAGTTCTGCAAGTACCATAACTACATTGGCCATACCACTGATGATTGCATACAGCTCAAGCGTGTCATCCAAAAGCTCATAGCCGATGGGAAAATTGAGAAACCTAAAGGTCCGAACACCGTAGCTAACCCACTCCCAAACAATGGAGGTGTGAATATGGTCGATGCCGATAAGATAGGCTTGTTAGAGATGATGGATGCCTTTGAACAATTACAAATCACCCTGGATCTCATGTACAATGGTCTGATAGCAATGAGGATGATTCAGCCGTTAGAAGAATATCATCCCCGCCCGGACAACAATCAAGAAAGGTTTTGTGATTACCACCAAGTCACCGATCATGACATTGAAGATTGTTTCGCTCTAAAGACTCTTATTCAAGAACTTATACATAATGGTCAAGTAGAGGACCCTAGGGAGGCTCTCATTAGAGTTAGAAACGGGACAGACCTCGCCAATCTGACCGAAATAGCTGTGGCAGATGGCGAGGCACCCGATATTGACTCGGATTGTGCTTCAGAAATTATTAATGATAGTGATTTTCCTTATTACTCTCTGTCATTATATAATTTATCTCCAAATACCGCATATTCATCATCCTCCGACAACTTCGTATCCATGATCGAAGATCAGACAAACAATGTTGATCCAAAGACGTTGGTCTCACCAATGGTTGGCAAATTGAAGAATTGGTGCACATATAGCGGACCCATAGCAACGACAGACTTCATGATTCAGGAGCTTGGACTGACTGCTCCCCCTATAACCTCCCCTATCGAGTCTCCTGTTAGCTCACCAAAGTCGTCTAGGTCTTCTAGGTCTTCTAGGTCTGATGTCTTTACCTATGAATTCTAGTCTTCTTCCAAGTCTAACGACCTCACGTCGGAAGACTATAAAATGGTCGCTAACGCCATCTTTCCTTTTGCACTAAATGAAAACCTCGACCTTTCCGAGTATCCCATCATAGCCGCTCTTATAAATGATAAATTAACTAATCAATCTAATGATATAGAAATAGTTAATAACGATTCATTAAAATATGCAGACACAGACAAACTAAATAACGAATACATCCGAGAAATCTCAGAGCAGGTTATCAATCAAAGGGAAAACCGAGCCCAAGCTGCCGATAAGGTGTTAACATGTGTGAATTTGGGGAGAGACGATGTGCCTAAGGAAACGCAGATTGGAAGCTTCTTTCAAGGAGAAGAGAGAGAAGCACTGATTGGGTTACTCAAGAAGTATGTCGACGTATTTACGTGGTCTTACAAAGATATGCCGGGGCTAGACAACACCATTGTAGAGCACAGAATTCCGATAGCACCAAACGCCAAGCTGGTGAAACAGAAACTTCGCCGCATCAAGCCAGAATGGTCTCTACAAGTAAAAGAAGAAATCGAGAAGCTACTTAGAGTGGGTTTCATAAGGGTGATTGAATATTCGACGTGGTTATCAAACATTGTTACACTGAAGAAGGCTAATGGCAAAGTCAGAGTTTGTGTGGACATCCGTGATCTCAACAAAGCAAGTCCTAATGATGATTTCCCGCTTCCCAACATATATATGTTAGTAGAAGCAACGGCCAATTATGAGGTCAAGTCGTTCGTGGATGGTTTTGCTGGGTACAATCAGATCAAGATGACTGAAGAAGACCAAGAAAAGACTGCTTTCACTACTCCGTGGGGCACGTATTGCTACACCGTAATGCCGTTTGGACTTAGGAATGCTGGGGCTACTTACCAACGTGCTGTAACTACCTTATTTCATGACATGATTTATAAAGAGATCGAAGTCTACGTAGACGATATGATTATATACTCCAAAGGTTCCGACGGTCAACACCTAATTGACTTACGGAAATTCTTCAACAGACTGAGGGAACACTCCATGCGCCTGAACCCTGCTAAGTGCACGTTCGGGGTTGTTCGAGGAAAAGTGGTGGGATACATGGTCACGGAGCGCGAAATAGAAGCCGACCCAAGGAAGATTCAAGCAAATATGGATATGAAGCCACCCCGTACAGAAAATGAGGTCAAAGCATTCATGGGAAGACTACAATACATTAGTCGCTTCGTCAACCAGTTGACTACATTCTGTGAACCAATCTTCAAGCTAATGAAGAAAACTGCCAATGTTGAATGGAATCACGATTGCCAAGAAGTCTTTAAACAGATTAAGAGGTACCTGGTGAATACCCCAATCCTACGTCCGCCACACAAGGAGAAGCCGCTACTGCTATACTTAACGGTAACAGACACTTCCGTGGGAGCCATGCTGGCACAAGAAGCCAAGGATTCTCGAATAGAAATCACCATATACTTCGTCAGCCGAAAGCTACAAGGCAGTGAGCTCAACTATTCAGCGTTAGAAAAAACATGCACTGGACTGGTATGGGTAGTTTCCAAGATCAAGCATTACATAGTATCTCACCCCATATGGCTAGTATCAAAAATGGACCCGATCAAGTACTTGTTTGATAAACTGTCAATATCCATGAGACTCGCCAAGTGGTCGGTATTTCTGGGAGAGTTCGACATTACGTATGTTCCAAGAAAGGCAGTTAAAGGGAGAGCTATGGCAGATCAGTTAGCAGATTCTCCAGGCACCGAAGAACGAGGATCAGACCCCGAATTTCCGGAGGACGGTATTTTCGCAATGAAGACCATAAAAAAAAGGAAAGGATCAGAAAAATGGCCATAAAAGGAAAGGATTGGCCCGAAAAATTACCATTGGCACTCTGGGGCTACAGAACGTCAGTATGCACCGCCACCGGGGAGACTCCTTACGCTCTTACCTACGGTATGGAAGCAGTCCTACCTATCGAGTTGTAAATACCGTCCTTAAGGATATTACTCGAGAACCAAGTAAATGAAGTAGAATGGCTCCGCAGTCGCTACGACCAATTAGCTACCCTGGACGAAAGGAGACTCAAAGCTATGGAACACATCAGAGCCTATCAGAGAAGGACCACAGATAGCTTTAACAAAAAGGTGAAGCCAGTAGACATTAAAGAAGGAGATTTAGTGCTCAAAGTACGCCTCCCAAATAAGTTCAACCCCTTGGGTAAGTGGACACATGGACTGGTCCTTACGTCGTATAGAAGATCTTCTCCGGAGGTGCAGTCAGAATGGCAGATTTGGATGGAAATCAGTTCAAAGAACCAGTCAACATCAGCAAGCTCCGCCGCTACTACAACTGACTACTACGGTCCTTCTCCACAAGCAGTTCTCTCCAACAGCGGTCTCTCTCCATCAACGGTCTTCTACAACGGCCGTCCCCCTTGTAAAAAAAAATTATTCCTCTGTACTTCCCCTCTTCTATCTTCCTTTTCTACAATCAGAAATGAACTACGGTGACCTGAGCCCCTTAGCCCTACTTGTAAAAGGGGAATGTAGGCATCCTTCATTGGTACGGTCTCAAAAATAAATAAAAATCCAAATCTGGTTTGAGCAAATTTCAAATAAAGCAAACAATTTGTTTATTACCAAAGCAAAATCTCTATTTCCACAAGTCACTACACGTTAACATTTATTTGATGAGTCTAAGCTCGAAAGAACCTGCGAATAAATAACCTGCTTTGAAATTTAAAGAAACTAAAACAAACTAAAATCTAAACTATGTGTCTCCAACGACTGTGGTTGGATACTCGGAGTCACTCCTCCTCTTCCTCTTACTCATCCTTCTTCGGTTTCTTATCTCTTCATCCGCGTCTAGCCCGTCTGGTAGGATCCGCAAACAAGTCCTTCCTCAACTGAGTCAGCCCCATTGAGCCTTCTCTCTTTCTTTTCCTCTCAGCAGGTGCTAATTGAGCCAACTCGGTTTCCACCTCCCGTTGCACATTCTCGTCCTCCCTCAAGCGTCTGCTCAAGACATAAGGGACTACTACCCTACGTCTCAGTCTTCTCAAAGTCTATCCCATGTTCCCCAAGGTCGTCTGGTACCAGTCCAAGTATTCTCGAGACAGAAGTATGTACGTTGTCGCTGTATATAGAGAGTGTTGGGCATGAGATCATAAGAACAGCATCGCTCCAAAATCACTGCAACCCCAGCAGTCATAGAGATTATCCCGGCATTAACATGCTACCAGCCTCATCCCATGAGAAAGGTACAATCTGAGGCATCCCGTACTGATGGCACACTTGTACTGCATAGTAATAAGTAGTCTCATCAAAGGCGGGGACCCGAATCATACAGAGACCGCTCTGAGTCCACCGCACTCTGATAACCCCCCAATGAGGTACCATCCATTTGATCTGAGCCGTACTCAGCTGTGCCATATATGTCACCCATGCGGAACGAGCCATCCCTGCAAATCGCTGCTTTATGCGCTTACTCTGGCAAACCCAAGGTGATACTGGTCCAATAGGTTCCTCCAAAACTCGAAGTCTCTCCTGCAACCATAAGGTTAACAGTCAGGTACTTCCTCTGGTCATCTTTCGAGCTCCCGAGGCCAATTCTCCAATACCATGCAAAGTTTCCCCAAGCAAGCAAGGGACAATACTGCGATTGGCTCGAGCCTGGTCCACCATGTCAAGACAACCCATAGTAGCTACTCCTACGTATGGTGGAAACAATACCGAGGCAAATAGACAAAGTGCTAGACAATCTAGAGCCGTGTCGGACTCTACTGTACTGTTAATAAACCTAATGGGAAGCCCACAGAGGTTAACATCACCATCCAACAACAAGCCTCTGGCATCTTCAACAGAAATCCTCAACAATTGGGAAACCTGAAGTTCTGCAGGCACTTGATACTGCGGCATAGCTACCCTATCAGTCACTGTCGCACCACAAAGAGCCACAATGTCTTCGTACGTAGGAGTGATTTCATTGTAAGAAAAGTTGAAGACATGATTCTCATTGTCCCAGAACTAGACAGCGGCACGAATCAGGTTTTCATCAGACTTAACCCTATACAAAGACCAAAGACACTTAATTTCGAATCTCCTATCAAAGTTGGCATGAGCTGTCCTCGAAAGCTTCCCAACCCAGATCTTCAAACTCTTGATGAAGTAGTTTTCTCTCCTCAGAAATCCTAGGGTGTCTATCCATCAGAAAGGCGTGAAAGAACCGAAATCTAGAGCAAAAAGAAGAAAAACTGATGTCTGCCTCGTCTGTTTACGCAGGCTGTTATTATATAGATAAGGGAGTTCAAGTCCTGATCATACAAGGAGAAATCTGACCAAAATCATGTCAGACCAAGGATTAGCCGCGCGGCCAGTCCTTCCCCATGGTTGGCAAGTCCGTCCCCAACAAACGCTGGAATGGACCCATCTCAGACATTTCGAAGTTCACAAGTCACAAGAGAGGTCCGATAAAGAGGGCAAAAATGCCTGACGGTGTGCAATCCCTATTTTGCCCCTAAGGCTCATGCAATGTACTGAATGTAAAAACATGTAAATAAAATACTAATCAATTACATACCAAAAACCAAATAAAATATTGTACATAAATATGTTCGTCTGTTCCTCTCCTCCCTCTCTAACAAAATGCAGGAAATAAAAGGAATACATCTAGTTCGAGTCAGAATACTCGATGTCCACATCATCATCCTCTCCACCCTGCTCCGTACGGCGGGACCCACCAGCTCTCGAGCTCCTACTCCGGACAGACCTCGAACTCTCAGCCTCCATGGGGGATCTCTCTCTACGCTGAGGCAGCACCACATCATCCCGACGGTAGGTGCAAGCAGCGGCCAAGCTCCGGAATAGCCTCTCAAAAATATTTCCCCAACGAACAGAGCGGATATAAGCCTCCCGAGTCACCTAAGACAGATAAGTACAGTTTAGATACAAGTTTAAAGTGTGTGTGTGCAAGACAGAAATCAAAAGGTATCATACCGTAGCTCCAAGCGGAGGAAGCTGAGCCCCAGTGACCTCATTAGCCTCAGTCGGAGTCAGATCGAAATCTACCTCGGCACCACCCCGCTGCATCCGAATACTGTCCGGGAACCGCAGCATATCCATACCATATCTAGCCCCTCTACTCGAGCTAGCCGGATAGGCACCCGCCTGCCTCCTCGCCAAAACCTGCGGACTCAGCAGTACATGCTCCACAAACCATGCATAGTCAGCCCCACTCTGGTACAAATGGGCTGGAGTCCTGACCCGGTAGTCACCGCTCCTCCCCAGCCTAGCTGGATATAACATGTCTCTCGGAGGCTCACTTGGGGCCCACAACATAGGATGTCTGCTATGCTACCGGCAGACTCTCTCGCCAAGATACATGGCGTCCCCAGTCAACCCCGTCAAGAAGCAGCGGGAAGTAGTAAACTCCGGAGCCTGACCGACCCCTGCCAACACCTGATCCGACCAAGGAAACAGCTGAAAGTCCTCATGCAGCGGACCACTCAACTTTGCAGTAAAAATCCCCAGATCGGGAGTCTTCCTGGCCTTACCGCGGCCCTCCAACCGGTTGCTCTTTGCCCAGAATCGTATAACCGGGACTTCCTTCGCCCCCTGCACGCCAAAGGGAGCAATGTGGAATAACTCGTAGACCCACACCTGTGGAGAAAAACAATATCTGCAGTCTATACAGTTCTAAACAATAGACAGACATGGAATGAAATAGATTGAGTCAGAGACATACCTCGAAAGCAAACTGAAAACAGTCAAAAGACGAGGTACTAGACCTCGAGCAGACATCAAGGGCTCTATACATCTCCACCAGCTCAGCTCCGCTCCGCCCTAAGAAACCTGGCTCGCCTGCTCCAAATCAGCTAGAGCACCCAACAGAGAAAACCGACAAAAAGTCCCAGCGCTCGGGAACAGAGTCTGCAATAAGCTATACCACAAGATGGCCCGCACCAGGTATTCAGTATCATGGATACCCTCAACAAAGCCCTAGATAGCCTTATCCACCAAGGTCCTCAGGCGACCTACCTCAAATCCATTCCCCTTCACACCCCTGCCAAGCTGTATCCCAATCAACTCCACCTAACGGTGTGGGTCCGCAGACAACGACTCGTCAAAAGGTAGCTCCACGTCCGTGAACATGAGCCCCGTAATAGCAGCAAAGTCGGTCGGAGTAACAGTCACCTCTCCCCAACTAAAGTGGAATGTGTGAGTAGTGTCCCACCAATACTCCCTCATCGCCTCAACAAGACCCATCACCTTCTGGGTCCCCTCTACAGCTCGAACTGCATCAAAAAATGGACCGAAGCCCAGAGCCCGGATCCTCTCCTTTACCATCCCAGCCAGCAGCAATCTCCCCCATATCTCTGCCACCGCCCTCGTGGACCCGCGAGATTTCATTCTCTGCAGGTAAACACAGCAAAGGTACGTTACCCAACTAGCAATATAAATGTGTTATAAATTAAAGTGTACATGCATGCTTTATTTTATCTACTTGCGCATATATTTTGCCGTCCCCAAAATAATCAACAAACTCAGGAAATTAAATAATCACGAACGATTAATTTAATTTAACGCGGTCTTAAAATAATACAACAAGTATGAAATAAAAGACATAAAAATACCCAAAAGAAATAACAAAAAGCGAGACCGTTACCTATTTCATCTCCATCAGTCTCCAGCCAGACCAATGTTTGTCGATGCCCGCGTACAAGTCAAAGTGTTGTCCCACCGTAAAATGCCAGTCATCGAGATGGAAGTTGCGAGAAGTCATCCTCGCTCGTAGGATGTTGCCCCTCTTGTTGAGGCGGGTCCGCTCCTTCACCTTGCTCAAACTGCTATCCCGCACCTTCGCCTTGCTCATAGGGCTGCTCTGCGCCAAATATATAATTGAAATCCATCTCAAATATAGCAAAGGAATCTCAAAATCTCTCTTTTTCTCTCAAGAATCGACAAGGAAGGAAGGAAAAGTGGAGAGGAAAGCAACAGCCGGCGGCTGTTTGTAGGGTCTGTCCAGCGAAGGGACTAGCCGCGCGGCCAGTGTCTCCCATCTCGCACGCCCATCAGCGATCCTCGTCAACAAGGTCCAACCAATCAGAAGGACTGGCCGCGCGGCCAGTTATTCCCCCAGAAAAAAAAAAATCAATGTAACCCCTCGGCTTATTTTTAATCCAAAATTGGACCCCTTAGCCAAATTTAACCAGAATTTGACCAAAAATTAACCAATTGGGTCCAGAAGACCTCTATAAAAATTACTACCAATTGGGTCCGGAAGACCTCTATAAAAATTACTACCAATTGGGTCTGGAAGACCTTTATAAAATTACTACCAATTGGGTCCGGAAGACCTCTATAAAAATTACTATCAATTCGGTCCGAAAGACCTCTATAAAAATTAACCATTTGGGTCAGGAAAACCTCTATAAAAATTCCAAATCAATCTATAATTAAAAGGTCGGAAACATCCTTAAACCCTAAAGATTATAAATTGAAGGTCGGAACCTCCGTAAGCCCTAATACCTAAAATTAATCTATAATTAAAAGGTCGGAAACCTCCTTAAACCTTAAAGATTATAAATTGAAGGTCGGAACCTCCGTAAGCCCTAATCTTCCAAATCAATCTTTAAATCGATTACACGCGCTCTATAGGAAGTTAGAATCCATCCCTGTTTCTGTTCTCGATTCTTAAAAATCTTTTTGTCATATCGTGCGCATGGCCTTCTTTCTTTTCCCCAGTACAGTTTATCTGCAATGACTTTATTGTCTGACGAACGCTTGACTATCCCCAGCGAAAGACGGTGTCTCGTTTCTTTCTTTCCCCGCGGGTCTCGAACTACGATTGGCTTGATTCCATTTGGATACGTAGGTAGCCTGACGTAGGTTCAGCCACCCGACCAACCTGGTCACTCTCTTACCACTTCTCCCTCGATTTGAAACTCATGTTTCAGATCGGTTCCTTTCCTAATCGACGACCCTCCATGCCTTGCAAGAAACGTCGCCGAGGGGCTACTGTTAGTACCCAACCTGAAAATGAGTTATTAGGCATTCTAGAACTCACAGGGACCTCCCAGGTATTTACGAGACACGCAGGACTTATCTAGAATTTCCCAAAAAGCCCAGATAAGAAGATATTGACGACCTGATCGGATGAAGCTGCAAAGATAGACATTATCTAATCTTTCTCCAGAGTCCAGATTGATCAAAGCCTAAAAAACCGTGTCAATCCTTTGGACCGGCCGGGCGGCCACTTGTTCCGGCCGGGCGGCCACTTCCTCCAAGTCAACTTTTCTTATAAATAGGTGACCTCAGTTCATAATTTCGACACACAATTCTCTCCCCCGAGTTCTGAAGGTCCGGCGAATCCGCGCAAGAGATTCGACTTCATTCTTGTCAAGATTGGTGAGAATTTGTCATGTTTTCTTAGTTTAGATCTGATCTATGCTAGTTTCATTATGTTTATATGCCTATATTTATATGATTCATAATGTGTTCTTCATGTTCTTTCTAGAATCAATAATATGCTCTATATCTAGGGTAGCGATCTTCATGTTTATGTGTTCATTCATACATGTTCATGATATTCTTAGTATTATGCTAGATCTACGTCTTATCCCATGCATAACATGCTAGATCTAATGTTTTAATCCCTACTTATAATGCATAGCCGATGATGATCCACGAGATCTAGGAACTACTTCTAAACCCTAAACTTTAGGTAATTACTCCCATGATCAGTAACTCTCCAATGATGAATATGATGACTACACATTGATCATATTAATGGTACAATTATTATTCTAGGATGTGATCATCATTTCATGATTCTTTCTCCTCCCCCTTCATTATGCATGATCCCGCTTCTTCTCCCTATTCCGATTATGTGCGAACTACGCTGACCTGAGCTTCTCAAACGAGAGGAACGTAGGAAATCTTTGGATCCGGTCTCAAACACTAACACACTACTAACACATTCATCATGATAGAAAGTTCGACTGCTCGGGCGATAGGAGTGATAACTGTATATTCTTCTCTTATCGTAACTTGACCCCCGAACCTTCTCTGTTAGCTTTTTCTCAATGTTTTAGCTCGATAAAAACAACGTGGAGACTCTTAATAAGGTTAAATGCCAATTTGAATATCCTAATCCTATAGAAAATATAAATAAAGATAAATAAAAGAAAGACTTCCCGTGCGTCGCCCGCATGACGGAAAGGGGTATTCACAGTCGCTGTAGTTCGAGTCAAGTTAGACTTTTAAAAAGAGGTAAGAGATGACCATAGGGGTCAAAAAGAGGGAGATGACTCGGTCCTTGGTCAAGCATGGGTGATGAAGACCTATAGGAGTCGGGTAAGGTTTAACCTAAATAAGCCGAGAGGTTGGTCAAGGAAGATCGCGTCGATAATGGTGGGTTGACCTAAATGGGTGAAGGATAGGTCGACCTAATTGGGAAAAGGTTGGATTGACCTATATGGTGAATGGATCAAGATAGCGGGTTGTAGCGGGTCAAGGATGGTGAGTTGATGATGGGTCAAAGGTAACGGTTTGACTTAGAGATGGGTCAAGGTAGCGGTTTGAACTAGACGGGTTGACCTAGGAGGTCAAAGGTAATCGGGTTGACCTAAGGAATCAAATATTGACCTAAGAGGTCAAAAGCGGATAAGGTCGACTTATGGGGTCAAAGGTTGATAAGGGTTGACCTAGGTGGTCAAGGGTTTAGAAGGTTGACCTAGGGGGTCAAAGGTTGACCTAAGAGGTCAAAGGCAGATGGGGTTGACCGAGGGGGTCAAAGGTTGACCTAAGAGGTCGAAGATGATAAGGTTGACCTAGGAGGTCGAGGGTTGACCTAAGAGGTTAAAGGTGATAAGGTTGACCTAGGGGGTTAAAGGTTGACCTAAGAGGTCAAAGGTAGATAAGGTTGACCTAGGGGCTCAAAGGTAGACCTAAGAGGTCAAAAGTGATTGGGTTGACCTAGGGGGTCAAAGATTGACCTAAGAGGTCAAAGGGTGATAAGGTTGACCTAAGGGGTCAAAGGTTAATAAGGTTGCCCTAAGGGGGCAAAGGTTGACCTAAGAGGTCAAAAGGGTGATAAGTCTGACCTAGGGTTCAAGAGGTTGATCTAAGAGGTCGAGGGTGATAAGGTTTACCTAGGGGTCAAAGGTTAATAAGGTTGCCCTAAGGGGTCAAAGGTTGATAAGGTTGAGAAGGTTGACCTAAGAGGTCAAAAGGGTGATAAGTTTGACCTAGGGGGTCAAGAGGTTGACCTAAGAGGTCGAGGGGTGATAAAGTTGACCTAAGGGGTCCAAGGTTTGACCTAAGAGGTCGAAGGTAGATAAGTTTGACCTAAGGGGTCGAGAGGTTGACCTAAGAGGTCAAAGGGTGATAAGGTTTTGACCAAAGTAGGTCGAGATGAAGGGTAGACCCAAATAGATCAGAATGATGGGTAGACCTAGACGGGTCAAACGTAATGGGTAGGTAACCTAGATAGGTCAAGATGACGAGTTTTGATAGACGGCTCAAGGGATGGGAAATTGGCCTCGGAGGGTCCTAGAGGTCTCCTAGATGCAATGCATGTTTTATTTTACGAAAATCTTTGCATTATTTACATCCTAATTGGTTTGTCCAAGGAGTGTCCTAATCTCTACGTGTGGGTTGACACGGGTAGGATAAAAGGCTCCCACCGCTCGCAAAGCGTACACGGTGTGTGGAGGAAACGAGTGACTCAAAAGAGGGCGTCAATAGCACCACCAATTTCTTCACATCGAATGCTCCGAGGGTAATAAGGGACATGTGTAGTGCTGACACGGACTAGTGGTAGTGTGGCAAGAAAATAATTCTTTTTAGGGAGAAAAAGAGAAGTTTTTTTTTTTTATGCTTGCATATATGCAATGCAGTGCAAGAGATAAGAAAATATAAGAATGTACAAGGGAGCATAACAAAGTTTTGTTTGTCTTTAGTACTAGGGTGAAGATAGCGAAAGTACAAAACTACATGTATTGACATGGTAAAAATACAAGGCACAAGTGTTAACATGGCAAAAATACAAGGTACATGTGATGAAGTGATATAGTACAAGGAGCATATGAAAGCATAGCAAAATATGAGGGGCATGTGTGAACATGGAAAAATGTGCGGTGCATGCAAGAACATGGCTAAAGTGTAGGGGGCATGGAAGAACATGGCAAACATCATGATGTGAACGAAAGTTAGACCCACTAAGTTTGAAAAAGTTTCAAAGTAGTTCCCCAGCAGAGTCGCCACTGTGAATACGTGTGTTTGAAATTGGGATATTCATAGCAACATTTAAAAATATGAGAGTCGCCACGCCGTTTTAATTATAGCCAAAACATTGAGAAAAGCATGTTAATGGGTTCGGGGGTTAAATTACAACAAGATAAGAATATTAAGCGTTATCACTCCTATTGCCCGAATGATCGTTCTTTCTATCATGATGCGGTGTATGTTGTGTGCGGTGTTTAGAGACCGAATCCGAAGATTGCCTACGTTCCTCTCAATGTGAGAAGCTCAGGTCAGCGTAGTTCGAGAAGAATTTAGAATAGGCAAAAGAATCAGGATCATGCATAATGAGGGGGAAATTACCTAAAGATTAGGGGTTTAGAAGTAGTTCCTAGATCATGTTCGGGTTGATGAACCCTAGATCATCATCGGCTATGAAATAACATGTTAACATGAAGATCGTAACCCTAAATATGGCATAAATAAGGTTTTAATCTAAGAACATGAAGAACATGCGAAGAACATATTATGAACATATGAATAAACATGCAAGGAACATGAATATTATGAATCTACACTAACAACATGGCAAGAACATGAAGAAAAAGTTAGAAAACTTACCTATGTTGGCAAGAAATAAACCTAGATCTTCTTGGGATTCTTGAGAGTGTTCTTGGATGCATGAAATGCTTAATTAGAGAGCAAATTCGTCACTTAGGGAGCCTAAGGTTGATCAAAATTCGGACCTTTGATTATGAGGCAAGAGGGCCATTATATAGTAAACTGAGGGAGGGATCAAACGGCTGGGATTGGCTGAGGCAACCATGGCCGCGTGTCCAAGGTCGAATGTGGCCGCGTGGCCATCCTTCCTGGCTGACGTGATTCTCAAGCTAGGGTTTGATCTTAAATCAGGAAACCTTATTTTGGCCATTTTTGGTACATTCTAGAATATTGAGATATATTTCGGGAATCCGGGACAAGTCTTTGCAAGGTTTTTAATTCCTATAAAGTCCTCGTATATTTGGGAAAGCCCTAATAAACTCCTTTTCAGATCGGGTACTAACAGTCCCTCAGTAACATTTGGTGATAATAACAAAGGTCAAGTTGTTGCATATGGAAAGCTCAAGAAAGACAAAGTGTGCATTGAAAAAGACTCTCTCGTGGAAGGACTCAAGCACAACTTATTATCCATATCTCAATTTTACGACAAAGGATTAGAATGCCATTTTTCTTCAACGCAATGTCTTATCAAGAATGGCAAAACCGGAGCTATACTACTCACGGGATATCGTAAGACAAATATTTATATTATTGATTTCCATAGTATGAACTCGAGTACTAATCTTTGTTTTGTAGCTAAAAGTGTGAGCGAAAATAGTTGGCTATGGTACTGTAGATACCCCGGGGAACCACGGCTTGGCTAGAGCGCGCGAATTATCCTAGGATGTCTAATTGTGTTTTAGGGTCGCCACCCACGTTTTTGAGGAACGTAAGAAAACCTAATGTTTATGAGCCTAAGTTTGATTTACGAAAACAGAGATTCTTTGGGATGAGGGGTTCGGGGGTAAGGTTATGAAATGGGAAGTACTTAAACACCCATTTCGCCCGAGCAAAGTCGGTCTTGTTTGTTCATAATTCACTTTTTAAGATAAATGTGTTCTTCCTATTAAAATGATGATAAAAAGGGGTTTTAGAGTTTGAAATGTAGGGAGATGATTCCTAGGCCAATTCAATGTAATGAAAGGACCGTTGGTGTCATGTCCCAAATGGTTTTGGGTGATTGCACATTTGATTGAAGAAGAAGAAGAAGAAGAAGAAGAAGAAGAAGAAGAAGAAGAAGAAGAAGAAGAAGAAGAAGAAGAAGAAGGAGAGGAGAAATGTTTAAGACCTTTACCTATAGTATCCTTCAAAAATAATCTCTTGTGAAGCCTTGAAGAAGAGATTGAATACTTTGTTGAAGAAGTCCCAAGAAAAGTCTATGAAAGAAGTGAGTAAAAAGGTTTGAAAGTAATGATTTTCCAAGTCCTCTTCCAATGATGGATTGGAGGGGTTTTTATAGTTGAAAAGTGACTGTTTTTGGAGCCAAACGGAGTCTCCAAGAAATCTTTCCCGGGCAAAATCATGTATAATGAGTAAGGGAGAGATTCTTGGGCAGAATCTGTAACTGACACGCCCCAGAAGCGCGCGCATCCCACTTAGGCGGCGGAAGGCGCGCGCGTCTGGCCTCAAGGGGCGGAGGCGCGCGACTCTGAGAAGCAATTTTTGACAGAATGGACTAGAAAGTTAGAACTGTTATTCAGTTTAGCCCCGGGACTTAAGGGAGTCCGTCTGGAACTTAACCAAAGTAACAGAAACTAACAGGAAACACTTAAAAGAGGGAGAAACACAAAATCAAGTGTTCAATCGGGGTGAGCGGTCCAAGGCGGGGTGTCTACAGAGCCCCTCGGCGGCGTGGATTGCGAAGCAAACGCGCCGATGAAAGACAGACATCCGCCTAGGACATCACCAAGAAAAGGAAAAGACTCGATAAAAACAGGAATTTGAAATTGCGGAGGATAGAGGTGCGCTCCCTGTGTGAGCGGCTTTGAGAGATAAGGGTGCGCTCCCTGTGTGAGTGGATTTGCCAATAGCGGGATCCGTTTGCTGGAAGCGGGATCAATTTGCTGGAAGCGGGATCTGTTTGCTGATAGCGAGATCCGTTTGCTGGAAGCGGGATCTGTTCGTTGAGAGCGAGATCCGTTTGCTGGAGGCGGGACCTGTTTGCTGAGAGCGAGATCCGTTTGCTGAAAGCGGGACCCGGAGGACCGTCTGCTGGAGTGCGGGACCCGGAGGACCGTTTGCTGAATTGCGGGACCCGGAGGACGGTTTGCTGGAGTGCGGGACCCGGAGGACCGTTTGCTGAAGTGCGGGACCCGGAGGACCGTTTGCTGGAGTGCGGGACCCGGAGGACCGTTTGCTGGAGTGCGGGACCCAGAGGACCGTTTGCTCAGGTGCGGGACTCGGAGGACCGTCTGCTGGAGTGCGGGACCCGGAGGACCGTTTGCTGGAGTGCGGGACCCGGAGGACCGTTTGCTGAGGTGCGGGACCCGGAGGACCGTTTGCTTTGAACGGATGTAGATCTTGTTTGATGAAGAAGCATTGATTCCGTGGATCATCCCGGACCAAGTTGTTGTCGTGAGTCATACTTGACTGTTTGACTTTTACTTTTGATGGGGTACGGGCACAGTTGACTGCGGAATACTTTGTGCTGGGGATGAATTGAAAGACACCCTACTTTGAGTGTGAGTTTCTATCCTATTTCAGTTTTTAGACCTGCCTTAAGGGCGGACCAAATTAATGTGTGCCCTTCCGAGTGCTTGCTGCCGTCGTTTTGAGCTTCTCTTGTTGGTGGGATTGATCTTTTCTGTAGATAGAAGGCGTTTGAACGTGCCTGGGCTTCTTTCTTGAACTGACAAGGGCATGTTCTGTTTCTGTCTGCTGTCAAACACGTGCGCGTCTGGCTTTGGTAGCGGGAGGCGCGCGCATCTGGAATCGCTTGTCAGAGGCGCGCGCTTCTGGCTTGCTGAATTCCAGCCCCTTTCTTTTCTGAGCAGGGCACTCCAACAGCTATAAATTCAAACCATTTTCGATCAGAATGATCACACAGCAATATTCTGCATCCTTTCCCTTACTCTATACCTCAAAATTCTTGTAGCGATGGCCCCGATGACCTTTACTTTTGAAGTCAAGGTTTCCGTCCCCGAGGGTGATAAGTCCGTCCCTATTGCTCCAATTGTGAAGACACGTCCTAGCGTTTTTGATCGTTTGGGAAGACCAAATGAGGATGTTGTTGCCGTGGATTCTGTGAAGCCGGTGGTCCACGTGAGGGATTATAGGCCTCGTTATTTGCCTAAGAAGAAGAAAGGCAAAGGGAATTCTTCTCATGTGTGGAAGCGTCCCGTGGTTGTTCCGGTCAAAGCCCCCTCTAGCAAGGGCAAGGAGAAGGTTGTTGATGAAGCTCCGTCTCGCCCGAGTGTCTTTTCTCGTCTTGGTGGTCTCGAGAATGCTCTGCCTCCATCCAAGAAGACTAAAGGCCGTCCCCAAAAGCGATGGGTCCCCAAACCGAAGAAAGATTAGATATTTCTTTTGTACCCTCGAGATTGCAATTAAAATAGACCACTTGTTTAGGATTTAATGTTTTAAGTCTTTTAGTAGCTCAACATCTCCATTGTAATGGCAAAATAATTCAAGAAATGAATAAAAAATTGCATCTTGTTAATTTGAAATGATTTGGGTATTTGTTTATGTTTTAGACCGCACCCAAAGGTTGCCTACGTTCCTCCAATGTAGAGGCTCAGGTCTCCGTAGTTCAAACAAACGAAGACCATTTTTTTTATTTTTTTTTTTTTTTTTTTGTGTGCACCCTGTTTTTTTCCTAGACCGCCCTTTCGGGTTTTCAATCTAGCGGGCTTCTTTTTTGCACGTGCTCTAATTTTTGCCTAGGCCGCCCTTGCGGGTTTTCAACCTAGCGAGCTTTTTTTTTTTATGGTCTTCGTTTATTAGACGTAAAACCTCTTCAATTTGTCGAGGTTGACTTCCTTTGGCAGTTGATCTCCGTCTAAGTCCACGAGTCGGACTGCACCGCCGCTTAGTATCTTCTTGACTACGTACGGACCAATCCATCGGGGTCCCCATTTTCCAAGGGGGTTCATGGAATTAGGAGGGTATTGTCTTAGGACCAAATCTCCCACACTGATGTTTCGGGGCTTCACCTTTTTGTTGAAAGCCCTAGACATTCTTTGTTGATAGGCCCTCGTACGTTCGATTGCCCTTAGCCTTTTCTCGTCGAGTAGGGCTAGCTGCTCATATCGACTTTGCATCCAATCGACTTCATTGACTTGGTTCTCGAGGAGGACCCGCAGGGACGGAACTTCGAGCTCTATTGGTAGCACAGCTTCGGAACCATATACCAGTGCATAAGGAGTTTCTCCAGTTGCTGTCCGTATTGACGTGCGGTAGCCCCATAATGCTAGAGGTAACTTTTCAGGCCAATCCCTTCCAGTGGAGGGCATTTTCTTCATAATGGTCTCGATTGTCTTATTAGCTGCCTCGACCGCGCCGTTTGCTTGAGGGCGGTATGGAGATGACTTGTGCTTAGTAATCTTGTATTCTACCAGGAGTGTGTCCATCTCTTTCTCGAAGTGAGAGCCATTGTCTGAGATGATCTCATGAGGAACGCCGTACCGGCACATGATATGGGTTTTTACGAATTCGGCCACTTTCTTGGCGTTAAGAACTCGGTAAGCTTGTGCTTCGACCCATTTTGTAAAATAGTCCACGGCCACTAGGACGAAAGATTGTCCATTGCTTCCAGTAGGGTGAACTTTGCCGATGATGTCTATGCCCCAACAAGAGAAAGGCCAAGGCGTGGTCATATTGTAAAGCTGTGAGGGTGGAGCGTGCTGTAGATTGGTATGGAATTGGCATTTGGCGCACCTCTTGACTTTCTCGATGCAGTCCCTTTCCATGGTACTCCAATAATAACCCATGCGGAGTATCTTCTTGGTCAACATAAACCCGTTCATATGAGGCCCACATTCACCTTCGTGGATCTCATGCATTATTTCTTGAGCTTCGGTCTCATTGCACATAGGAGATTGATCCCTTCGTGGTGCCTTTTGTAGACTCTGTCCCTAATCAGTACATATCGGGAGGCTAGTCTTTGCAATGCCATTTGAGACTTCTTATTGCTGTTCTCGGAGTAAGTACCATCCTTGAGGAAATTCATGATATCTGCGTACCACGGGGAGTTTGTTTGGACCTCGTTGATCTCGATACTCATGCAGTATGCCGGACTGTTTTGTCGGGAGATTTTGAAGGGTTTCACCATTTTACCCTCAGGTATTTCAACCAGTGAAGCGATGGTAGCTAGTGCATCAGCAAAAACGGTTTTTGTCCCTTGGCAGGTAATTGAAGGTGATTTCTTGAAATTGTTCAACCAACTCCTCGAGATGTTGACCATACCGTTGCAGGGTCGAGTCTTGAATCTTCCATTTTCCAGATGTCTGATTGATGATGAGCAAGGAATCACCGAATACTTCTAAACTTGTGACATTTCTTTCGAGGGCTGCTTCGAGCCCCGCTATGCAAGCTTCGTACTCAGCGGTGTTGTTAGTGGCTTCAAATTCAAGGCGGATGGCAATTGGAGTATACATGTCCTTTGGATCAACAAGTAACATCCCTGTGCCATATCCATGCTTATTGGCTGCGCCATCGAAAAAAAAGTTGCCACTTATTTTCCTCTGTTGTAGCACAAATTAAATGCTCGTCGGGGAACTGTACATCTTCCCCCTTCACTTCGTCACACAGAAATTCAGCAAGCTGATCACTGAACACCTTCCCCCTGATGGATTTGAGTGTGACGTAAGTGATATCGTAGCCGGCGAGCATGAAATACCATTTGTCTATTCTTGTTGACATGAAAGGCTTCTCGAAGATGTAGCGGAGCGGGTCCACTTTTGCTACCAACTTGATTGGGAAGGCCTCCATGTAATGCTTGAGCTTTTGAGTAACCCAAACCAATGCAGCACAAGACTTCTCTAAGCCAGAGTAGTTCTTTTCAGCTCCTTGAAACCGTCGGCTGACAAAGTAGATGGCATTTTATTTTGTGGAGTCTCGCTGTTCTTGTGCTAACATAGCCCCTAGGGCTTCATCATTGACAGTGAGATAGAGCAAGAGAGGCTTCTCTTCGTGTGGTGGAACCAAAACTGGAGGGCCTGTCAAGTAATGCTTCACTTGGTCGAAGGCTTCTTGGCACGCATCGGTCCATTCTAGAGCCACGTTTTTTTTGAGTAGCTTGAAGATTGGCTCACACATGGAGGTGAGTTGGTGCACAAACCGACTGATGTATTGAAGTCTGCCCATGAAACCTTTGATTTCTTTCTGCGTCCTTGGGGGAGGCATGTCAATGATTGCCTTGATCTTGGAGGGATCGGCTTCAATTCCTCTTTCAGTGACCATGTAACCAAGAACCTTTCCTCTGATGACCCCAAAAGTGCACTTTGCGGGATTGAGTCTCATCTTGTGTTGTCGAAGCCTTTCAAAGAATTTGCGAAGATCAATCAAATGTTGACCATTGGTTCCCTTCGAATGGATGATCATTCGTCTACATAGACCTCGATCTATTTATGAATCATATCGTGGAATAGATCCGTAACAGCCCTCTGGTAGGTAGCCCCAGCGTTCCTTAGTCTGAACTGCATGACTGTGTAGCAGAAGGTCTCCCACGGAGTTGTGAAAGTTGTCTTGTGTTGATCCTCTTCGGACATGAGAATCTGATTGTAACCGGCAAAACCGTCCACGAATGAGCGGACTTCATAGTTGGCAGTTGAATCGACGAGCATGTCGATGTTTGGTAGTGGAAAATCATCTTTCGGGGAAGCTTTGTTCAAATCCCGGAAGTCACACAAACTCGAACCTTGCCGTTTGCCTTTCTGACTGTCACAATGTTGGCTAGCCAAGTCGGATACTCAATGACTTTGATGAAACCCACACTGAGGAGCTTTTCAATCTCTTCTTTGACTTGTAGAGACCATTCTGGCTTGATTTTTCTGAGCTTCTGCTTTACTGGCTTGGCGTCCTCTCTGATCGGAATTCTGTGCTCTGCGACCTTTCTGTCCAAACCCGGCATGTCTTTGTATGACCATGCGAATACATCCACAAATTCCCTGAGCAGTGTAGTCAATCTGTCTTTGTCTTCCCCCTTGAAGAAGCTGCCAATCTTCGTTTCTTTCGGCTCTTCTTCAGTACCCAGATTAACAACATGCAATTCCTCATCAGCCCCTGGACCATTTTCACCACGACAACGAACCTGTTGAGCTAGTTCATTTAGGTATGTTATGTTTTCGTGGTCTATTTCATCATAATTTGAATCGTTATTAACTTGTTCATTAAGTTCGTTATTAGTTAATTCATCATTTATGATGTTTGCAATCTCGGGGTACTCAGAAATATCAAATTTTTCATTAGCAAAGAAAGGAAACACACGCTCGGCTATGGCCTCCATATCCTCTTGGGTGAGGGTATTAGAAACACTCTCGGACTCGAAAGTAAGTGTGAGCCGCTCTTCCTTTGTTACTGTGCGGGGTATGCAACCCATTTCTCGGACCAAGAAATCTTCGGACACTAAGGGCCCCTTCGTTGAATACCAGTTGTTGATTGGCTCGGAGCTTGGCTGGATCTTGCTAATAGATGGGCTCTCCATTTTTGTGTTGTCGGAGATGGCGTTGACTTGACAATCGTCCATGATGGCCAATTCTTCGAACATGGAGGCTAGATCGGTTAGTTCTTCCCCCACGGTAACCTCTACCTCGGACTCTATAGTCACTTTCTTGCCCCACCACTCTCGGGGTGACATTGGAGTAGGTTCCCTTTCATGCGTCGGGAGTTCACAGTCAGTGAAGATCTCGAGACCGGGCTTTCTGACGCCCTTGTCATTAACCCTCGGTTCGGGAAAGATCATGTACGGGACATCTTCCCCTTGGCGAACAAAATAACCGTTTAGTGTGTTGCGGTAAGTTCTCAAGTCAGGGATTTCATATTGTCGACCTTCTTTGCGAGCTTGGGTCCTTTGATTCTTGACTGCTTGCTCATATTTCAAGTCATCCTTGGTAGGCTCGTATCCCAGACCAAACTTGTTCTTGACAAAAGTAACTACCACGGGGTGCAATATCCCTTGTTGATCCTTCCCCAGGCCAAGACCGGGAAAGTGATTCATGTTCCTCATCATGCGGAGGACTTTAGGATTGCCGGGGGCCCATTGTCTGTTTCCCCCTTCTTTGTCAATGGTGTTGACGCCGGAGAGAGTGGCATCTTCTATCCCGTGTTGGACTTGGTGGACTGGTTGTCCCCCATTTCTGTGGATGGTGACATTCTCGGCCATGATAGTGACTATCTCGTCCCCATTTCTGATCTTGACACACTGATGGAGAGTGGAAGGTACCGCATTGGAACTGTGGATCCAAGGTCGGCCCAGAAGTAAGTTGAATGAAGCGGGGACATCAAGTACTTGGAATGGGACGGACATGATCATGCTTCCAAATTCGATATCAACTTCTAACATTCCCATGACTGTACGGGCAGTGCTGTCGTACCCTCTAATGACTTGTGCGGAGGGTTGTAAATCGGAGATTTTGAGCCCCAGTATGCCCATGACTCGGCTAGGCATTAAGTTGAGTGCAGAGCCACCGTCTACTATAACCCTTGAGATGGGTCTCCCCCTTGCCCTTACTTTGAGGTAGATGGCTTCATTGTGTTCGGACCCAAATGGCGGGAGGTTCCATGTCGGCAAAAGTGATGACATTACCGAAGTGAATGTAACCTATCATTGCTGTGAGGTCCTTAGGAGTCGTGTCGGGAGAGACTGATGTGTCATCCAAGTTCTTAATGATGAGGTCTCGGTGTTTCTTTGATGATGCAATAAGGTCCCAGATGGATATGTTGGCTTGCGTTTTCTTGAGCTGTGTTAACAAAGGATCTTCGGGTATGTCGCGTGCTTGCGATCTTTGAGAAGAGGTGCTGGTTGCTTCAGTATTGGGAGGGATTGTGCTCGTTGTTACTCGACCACTGCGAGTGAGCACGTTCACGGTCCCTTGTAGCTTCTTCTTCCTATTCTCTAAGACTTCCCTCATAATCTCATCATAAGTCACAACATAACAAGAATTATCAAGTTTATTCATATCATCGGAGCCCTCATTCACAATTAGGATCGAATGAGTGGTTCCTTCAAACTCTCCTACCTCTATTACATTGACACCACCCTCATTAGGGATTATGAATTCCTTCTTGTCTATGAGGTCTTGGATGGTGTTGCGGATGGAGAAGCAATCCTCGGTGAGGTGGCCGGTGCATTGATGGTAGTCACACCATTTGTGGTGAGCATGATTGGCACGGAGCGGTTGTGGTTGCTTGTACCCTTGAAGAGGGGTGATTTGTCCCTTGGACTTTAGAGCTTCATAGGCCTCGGTGATGGTCATGCCGTTGAGAGGAGTGTAGACGCGGTCGTTTTGGAACCGCTTGCCTTGTGGTGGGGGAACCTTCTTGTAATTCCCCTTGTCAGTAGTAACGGCATTGACAGAAGCCTCTTTGTTTGAACTAGAGGCGGCCTTGTATCGGTAAGTAGGAGTGGCCTTTTTTAATCTCGTTGAGGAAGTCATCCATGCGTACCCCCGCCTCATACATTTGGGAGAAGTCAGAGTAGCAAGCCCCACTTAGGTGGGTGCGGAGATCAATCTTGAGACACTTGAGAAAGATGTCCATTTGCTCTTTTGTGTTTGGCCTTTCAACAATTTCAGAGAGCTTGTCATTCCATCTCCTTGTGAAGTCAATGAAGGATTCGTTGTCTCTTTGAGTGGTGTTCTCGAGCTCTTTCCTTGTAGGCCGGTGAGTGGTGTTACCTTGATATTGATTCTTGAAGGCAAGCATAGCAGCATCCCAATCAAGACGGACAGTGAGCGGGAGTGTTGCATACCAATCCTTGGCCGCCCCCTCGAGGGTGAGAGGAAAGCATTGAGCCATAACTTTTGGGGAGACCTTCTTCGGAACCATAGCCCAAATGTAAGTCTCGATGTGGGCCATCGGGCATGAGTTGCCCTTAAACTTGCTAATGTCGGGCATCTTGAATTTGTCGGGAAGAGCGGCCATCGTGCTCATGAGGATGGATGACTGATAAAGGCTTGTGTTGGAGCCTTTTCCCATGTTGAGGCCGTCAAATTTCTGATCAATGTAGGCCATGATGGAATCGACCATTTTGGGGTCGTTGTTGTCGGTGCTTGGTCCCCCCACTTTTTTGGTGCGGGCGCTGACATATGGGCTTTCAAACAAACCCTTGGTCCACTCGGATTCCTCATTGTCATTAACCCCTTTGTTCTTGGAGAGCTTGAGGAGCTTATCTTTCAGTTGGTCAACCTCGGCCTCGTGGGCCTCCCTTTGACTGTCGACATGAGCTTGCCACAAGGCTTCTTTGGTTTGAGCCTCGTTGTTGAGAGTGGTGACTTGTTGTTGGAGTGTTTGAACCATGGCAGAAAGCTGTTCGAGAGTCATGGCGTTGTTGGTGTTCGAGTCGCCGGCCATTGATGATGTAGAAGCTGTTGGAGTGATCGGTTCACGGACAAGCCTATTGGATGAATCTCTGTAGATGCGGAGAGTACCAATCGGACCTATAATTGGAGAAGTAGCCCTTGTCAGTCTCGGTTCACACTTTCGGTCCATGAGGAGGTTGAGAACATACAGTTGGGCACACGACTCGAACCACATAAGAAAAAGACTTTTTTTTTTTATAAGTCGGAGGGAGTGGGTCCCTTTTGGGGTTTCTAAGAAAATAATGGAATCGTCACACTAGTATATAGACCATCTCGCGGTCCCATATACTCATCGGATTCCATCGCGCTTGTGAATCCTATATGTGTCGGGATTAAACTAAATTAATGTAGTAAAGCATACATGCGGGGACGGATTTTTATTTTCGTCCAAAATAACCACTTTTGGGGACGGATTTTTATTGCGTCCGTTTCAAGTTGGCATGTATGATTTGAAGACATTAGTTTAGGGAAATCTCGGTACATGGAAACCGACTTGAGTCACGGAGTATTAGACCCTAACTAGAATTTTGTGGTTTGTGCTCGGCTTGAATATGAGGCTTAAAGGTCACCCCCGGCATGTAGTCATGAACTATGCCACGGGCTGAGGTTTACCGCTTCGAAAGAGCCAAGGTCGAGTGGAGCTTGAAACTTTCTAGGACGGGCCTCGACGGGTTTGGGGTTGGACTTGTGCGACTCGATAGTGAGCAGTTCATAGGAGTAATATGCACGTAGTGTGAGGTCTATCACGTGACAAATTTTTTTTTTTTTTTTTTTTTGAAAAGAAAAGATAAGAACACATAAATTACAACTCCCGAATCACCCGTGTGACCGGTAAATAAAACATAAAAATAAACAGTCCAAGGGTTCAATTCTGTTCTGATGCAGGCAACTGTGCCCACACCCCACTGTTCTGTTCAGTCCCTGAAACCTGTTCTTGCCCTGGAAATTGGCCCAGAAGCGCGCGCCTCGGGTTAGTGTTGTGGGAAGCGCGCGACTGGCGCATAGAAACTGGGAGGCGCCCGCTTCTGGGCTCACCTGTCAGATCATCAGAAACTTATGGACTCAGGGGATTGCCCTGGTCCTGGTTGTATGATGGAACCCCTGCAATGTTTGTTAGCACGAAATAATAGGAAGAATAGGAAGAACACATGGAAGGCGGGCGATTCTGGAATTTGACGCGGGACGCGCGCGCTTTAGACCATGAAGGTCCGAGGCGCGCGCTTCCCATGTCAATTTCAGAATGCCCAGAACAGTGAATTATGAACAGAAACACAAGTTTAACCCTCAAGAGTCCCCAGCGGAGTCGCCACTGTAGATACCCCGGGGAACCACGGCTTGGCTAGAGCGCGCGAATTATCCTAGGATGTCTAATTGTGTTTTAGAGTCGTCACCCACGTTTTTGAGGAACGTAAGAAAACCTAATGTTTATGAGCCTAAGTTTGATTTACGAAAACAGAGATTCTTTGGGATGAGGGGTTCGGGGGTTAGGTTACGAAATGGGAAGTAGTTAAACACCCATTTCGCCCGAGCAAAGTCGGTCTTGTTTGTTCATAATTCACTTTTTAAGATAAATGTGTTCTTCCTATTAAAATGATGATAAAAAGGGGTTTTAGAGTTTGAAATGTAGGGAGATGACTCCTAGGCCAATTCAATGTAATGAAAGGACCGTTGGTGTCATGTCCCAAATGGTTTTGGGTGATTGCACATTTGATTGAAGAAGAAGAAGAAGAAGAAGAAGGAGAAGAGAAATGTTTAAGACCCTTACCTATAGTATCCTTAAAAAAGAATCTCTTGTGAAGCCTTGAAGAAGAGATTGAATACTTTGTTGAAGAAGTCCCAAGAAAATTCTATGAAAGAAGTGAGTAAAAAGGTTTGAAAGTAATGATTTTCCAAGTCCTCTTCCAATGATGGATTGGAGTGGTTTTTATAGTTGAAAAGTGACTGTTTTTGGAGCCAAACGGAGTCTCCAAGAAATCTTTCCCGGGAAAAATCATGTATAATGAGCAAGGGAGAGATTCTTGGGTAGAATCTGTAACTGACACGCCCCAGAAGCGCACGCATCCCACCTAGGCGGCGGAAGGCGCGCGCGTCTGGCCTCAAGGGGCGGAGGCGCGCGACTCTGAGAAGGAATTTTTGACAGAATGGACTAGAAAGTTAGAACTGTTATTCAGTTTAGCCCCGGGACTTAACGGAGTCCGTCTGGAACTTAACCAAAGTAACAGAAACTAACAGGAAACACTTAAAAGAGGGAGAAACACAAAATCAAGTGTGCAATCGGGGTGAGCGGTCCAAGGCGGGGTGTCTACATGTACAAGCGCTTGAGTCACTTGAACTTCAAATATCTATCAAAACTCAGCAGGGATAATCTTGTCAAAGGACTTCCCAAGGTTGCTGATCATCATGACAACAAGTGTGCTGCGTGTCAACTTGGCAAACAATCAAAGCAGTCTTTTTCCAGCAAGACAAATCCCTCAACTTCAAGATGTTTGTAACTATTTCACATTGATCTTTTTGGACCAGTCACCCCTGCAAGCATTAGAGGAAACAAATATACTCTAGTTGTGGTGGACGATTATTCAAGATATGCGTGGTGGAAATGATGATTTCTAAAGACAATTTCTATGACATTCTCACCACTCGATTCAGACTGCTCCAAACCCAAAAAGAAGATGACATCGTTAGTGTTCCATCCGACAATGGAACAGAATTAAAAAACAATGGTGTTGCTCGATATTGCGACGATCATGGGATAGATCACAACTTCTCAATAGCTGGAGTTCCTCAATAAAATGGTGTTATGGAAAGGAAAAACAGAACGTTGATAGAAGCAGGGAAGACGATGATAGCAGAAGCAAAACTGCCTAAGTACTTTTGGGAAGAAGCTATCAACACAGCATGATTTACTCAAAATCGCTCCCTCATCAATAAATGCCACAACAAGACCCCTTATGAACTTTGGCGTGGTAGAACTCCCAACATTGCATTCTTCAAAATCTTTGGTTGCAAATGCTATATCCTCTACAACGGAAACGAACATAGAGGTAAATTCGATGCCAAAGCAGACGAAGGTATTTTTGTTGGGTATGCTAAACATTCTAAAGCTTTTGGCGTTTTCAATAGATCTACTTTAGTGATAGTTGAATCTGTACATGTTACATTTGATAAACATTCTCTCCTTAAGCCACATTTGGCTCCAAATTTTGCTGATGATTCTGTTGAGTCTATTGAGATAGGTGCGCACATTCCTACTGTGCATACACAAGATCAGAATGCATCAACTCAAGGAAACCCATCTACATCAGTTGCGTAAAGCTTTGTTAATAGCGCACCTAGTGAAGCTTCAGTTGCACCATACAATGCGCCTGGAGATTCGTCTAATGCGCATAATTCTAATTCTACGCCTGATGTCACTCACTCTTTCAATTCTGAACCAGTTCAACCCCCTAACTTTAATGATTTTGATGCTGGTGAAGATGTGTCAATTGAAGACCTTCAAGTTACTACAACTCAACCTAACTTACCTCCTGAAATTCGTGAAGTTAGAGATCACCCAATCACAAATATCATTGGTGATCTTCATGTTGGAGTTCGTACAAGGAGATCTACTAACTTTGATGCTTACACTGCATTTATCTCTCAAATTGAACCGAAGAAGGAAGATGAAGCGCTCCAAGATCCGAATTGGGTTGTTGCAATGCAAGAAGAACTCAATCAGTTTGAACGATGTAACCATCACAAGAAACAAAGCAAGGTTGGTTGCACAAGGCTACAGGCAAAAGGAAAGAATCGACTACGATGAAACTTTCGCGCCCGTTGCAAGACTTAAAGCTATAAGGATCTTCCTAGCTTACGCTGCTCACAAGAACTTCAAGTTATGTCAAATGGATGTCAAGAGCGCATTTCTAAATGGTGAACTCCAAGAACAAGTCAACGTAGCTCAACCACCTGGGTTTGAAGATTCTCAATTTCCAAATCATGTCTACAAACTCCAGAAAGCTTTGTATGGGCTAAAGCAAGCACCAAGAGCATGGTATGATACACTATCCAAGTTTCTCATTGAGAAAGGCTTCACTCACGGTAAAATCGATACTACTCTTTTCATTGCCAAACATAATGATCATAAATTACTTGTTCAAATTTATGTCGATGATATTATTTTTGGTTCTACTAATGAATTGTTGTGCAAGCGCTTTGAGAAACTAATTAAAAGAAAGTTTGAGATTAGCATGATGGGAGAACTCACATTCTTCCTCGGGCTTCAAATCAAGCAAATGAATGAAGGCATGTTTATCAACCAAGCAAAGTATACAAGGGATCTAATCAAGAAGTTTGGACTAGATAATGCTAAACCATATGATACCCCAATGGCTACCGGCAATAAACTCGACAAAGATTTAAAAGGTAAAAAGGTTGATCAAACGCTCTATTGAGGTATGATTGGCTCAGTCCTTTATCTTACTGCTAGTAGGCCTGATATAATGTTTAGTATTTGTGTCTGCGCTCGTTATCAATCTGATCCTAGAGAAGGGCACTTAATTGATGTAAAACATATTATACGATATCTCTCTGGCACTGTTAACCTTGGACTTTGGTACACCAAAGATTCTAATTTTAAACTTGTAGGTTATTCAGATGCGGATTATGCAGCGTGCACTATAGACAGGAAAAGCACAAGTGGCACTTGTCATTTCCTTGGATATCGACTTGTGTCATGGGCAAGTAAGAAACAAGCTGCAGTTTCTGTCTCAACTACAAAAGCATAATATATCGCTGCTGGAAGTTATTGCTGCCAGATTCTGTGGATGAAGCAGCAATTGGTGGACTATGACATCAAAGAAAAAAATTGTCCCATCTACTGCGACAATACATCAACAATTGCGGTTTCTGAAAATCCTGTCATGCACTCAAAGACTAAGCACATAGACATCAAGTATCACTTCCTCAAAGACCACGTGGAGAAAGGAAACATTCATTTGGAACACGTGGGAACCGACTATCAAATCGCTGATATCCTTACAAAAGCACTAGATGCTAAAAGGTTCATATTTTTTAGAGGAGAAATAGGTATGCTTGAACTTAGCTAAATTTTGTCCATATAATTTGTCAATACTAATGATTTTGTTGTGACTTGAAATTTTCTAAGATAGAAATTCCTCATGCGCCTGCGCATTTCAAGCGCACATGATGTTGTGCATTAGGCAAAACATTTCTGAGATTTCTAAGAATCTCTGCGCACTATAGAGCTGCGCATAAGCTTCATGCGCATGCCACGTGGACCTCAGGTAAGTTCTCTTTTCGTTAATTACACCTAGGTCCTTGACTTGCTGAGTCAGCACATAATTTGCAAGGGTACTTGCGTAATTATGTTTTTCCCTCGTCATTTTCTTTTTGAATTTTTCTTGGGAAATTACTATTCTACCCCTGCGCACGTCCCACCTCATTTAATGCAAAAGCATTGTGTGACGCGCCATTAATTCTCGTTATGTGCTATTTATGACGGAAATGGAAAAGTCTTGTCATTGACCATTAATGCCTGACACACGCGCGCAGCTAGGTCTTTTCACGCGCGTTCCTCATTGGTCCACGTCATCTGCGCGTGCGCCTCACTCGCCTGACTTTTACCAACCTTTGTCAGCGCGCCATGACGTCATCAACCCATTTTCATGATAACCTCTTCTCTGCCGTCTCTGCTCTTATCACTCTCTATCTTTCGCTTTTCAACACTCAACCGCCTCTTTCTCTCTCTCTCTCTCTCTCTCTCTCTGACTTCTTCTTTCTCTCTGCATAAACCATCATTTTTCTCCATTTTCGTGTATATTTTTCTCTATATATCATGGCTCCTAAGAAAACATCTACAACTTCAAAGAAACCAGAAGACCCTCAAATGGTATGTTCTCAAACTCAGTTTATAGTTTCTGCCATTGTTAGTGTTCGAAGGTTTGGTTTTTCCCCTTTACAATTTCTCTATGATCCGTTGTTAGTTTTTCAAATTATTTGATGATGTGTGCTCGTTTTACTTGTGCCTATTCATATATGTAATTTTTTTTACGATCAATGATCGTTTGATTGTGTTTCTGAGATTTTCAAGCTTTTAAACTTTTCGTATTGTTTTTCGGTTTTCTCAAATTCTGGGTGATTAATCTTGTTGTTGTTGTTTTGGTTTACTTGTTTGTGTGTGATTTTTCATTACGAACGTTTTGATATGCTTTTTATGCATTTTGGAGCACTTTGACATTTTCATGTTCTTGGTGTTCTTCATGTATTCAACACATGTTCTTCATGTTCTTGATGAATAGTCTATTATGTGCCTTGCCATGATTATTGTTTATGTTTATGCTTTTCGAGCCAATTTTAGGCGTGTAATTTAAATTTTGTGTTTTTGGATATTTTTACCCTTTATATTTATTTTATTCTAAGTATGGAGTCTGGTTCATGCGCTGCGCATATTGCTCATGCGCATGCACTTCTCTCCATGCGCATGTCAGACCTAATTCCTAATTTTGTTTTTGCGCATAATCTTAATTACTTTATTCTTGTTTGGGAACTCGATGTGGAAGACTTGCGCCAGGATGCTCTTGGGCGTTATATGATGGAGATCATGGACAAATCTGGCATCCTGCCTCTCTTCACAAAAGGACAGTCTTTCATCCTTCCCTCCTACATCGATGAATTCTTCAGTAACGCAGAAGAAGTTGATCGCGTGTACGACGACATCACCGTTCCCTCCCTAAAAAGTTCTATCCGCGGGGTTTCTGTGACTATCAACTATGCGCACATCAGACAGACAATGGGCCTTCCTGCGTGCAACAAGAAGAAGTTGTCTCAAGATGCGCAGGACAAGGTTGCAGAGAAGCTTATCAAGATACCTACTCTGGTTGGTCAATACAACAACCATAATAGGAAGGAGTTTGGAGAGCTGATGTACCACCTCTGCACATTAATTGGAGACACCATCAACTGCAAGAATGGAAACAAGTCCACATTCATCAGCAAACAATGGATGTGCTGCGCTGCTATCTATAAGAAGAAACAGTTGAGTTGGGCTGAAATTATTTATGATGAGTTAGTGCATTGGGTGCGCGTGTACAAGAAGAAGGCTGCAGATCAGAAGAGACCACCCAAGTACAAGACGTACTGCAGAATCCTTATTGTCATCTTCATGCGCTTTCCCAAAGTGCACAAGTTGGTGGATGAGGACCCCTCTCTGAAAGTTGATGTGACCTCTACGCGCACGTATTCTCGCGTATTCCTTCAGAATTTTCGACGTGAAGTCAACAACATTGATTATTGCATGTACTGGGCTGCAGATCCTGTTTAATTGTTTGAGGACATTCACCCTGAAGACCAAGGCTCCCCTCCAGTTTCTGATAGTGAAGTCAAGGAAGCTTCCTCTTCTGAATCAGACTCTGAGGATGAATCCTTTTATGAGCCTGTTCTAAACAAGGTTGGGGATAAGGAGAAAGGCAAGGGCATTGCTGCTGATGCGCCTCACAAGAAGAAGAAGGTCAGTAAATCTACTGATGCACCTGGGATTTCTATTAACGAGCCTATTGCGCCTGTTAGGGGTGTAAATGGTTTGGTTTGGTTCGGTCTCAGCCGTTTTAGAGACCAAACCACTAGTCATCGGTTTGGGAAAATTCCAAACCGAACCGAACCACGAAAAATTTCAAACCAAACCAAACCAAACCACCATAGTTTGGTTCGGTTTGGTTCAGTCCGCGGTTCAGTAATGTGGTCCAGACTGCGGTTTAGACCGTGGTTCAGACCGTGGTCTAGAATATGGTTTAGATCGTGGTTTAAACCACCATTCACACCGAGGTTCATATCACGATTCAAACTATGGTTTACACTCTATTTAAATGAGAAAATTCAGAAGAATGAAAATATCAAACGAATAAAGAAGCCGAAGGAAGTGAATACACTACAGAACTTTGTTAACTATGTGCCAGAATAGAGAGAGATTTGGTAGGAAAGTGGAAGAGACTTTTTTGTATATGATAATCAAAGGGAGTGGGAAAGCAGCAGTAATTCTTTGGAAAAGCCCGCTTCTCTTTATCTTCGAGCTTTCATTCTTCAATCCACTGATTCGTTCCTTCATATACCTCCCCACCAATAGATAGAGACAAATGGGAATAACCAAACCACGTCTACAAAATGCCAGTACCATGCAGCTGCTTAACATTCGATGAAATGAATATTGAATAAGATGCAAAACGAGAGTTAAGAATGATGTAATGTAATGTAAATTACTTTAATAATTTAAAGGTGAATGTTACTTAACATACAAATATATGACTAATATATGTGGTCTAGCGGTTTGGTCTGGTGGTTCGGTCTGACGGTTTGGTTTGGTTTGGTTCGGTCTGGTTTGGTCTAGAGGGGTCAGACGACAAACCAAACCGAACCACGCGGTTTACTAATTTTTGAGACCGAACCGAACTACTTGTGCTTAAAAACCGAACCAAACTGTATGGTTTAGTTTGGTTTGGTCCCAAACCGCGGTTTGGACCGAACCACTGACACCCCTAGCACCTGTCCAGAAGCGCAAGGCTGTAGCTGACCCTGAGTCTCCCAGAAAATCAAAGAAGTCCAAGGCTCCTGCGTCTCAAGAGAAAAAGAAAGTAAAGGATGTTGCGCCTGAAGAGAAGAAGAAGGAAAAGATAAAGAAGAAGAAAGCCAAGGTTACAAGAACTCTATTGGATGAGTCTGATGAAGACATCCAAGTAGAAGATGATGTTGCGCCCCCTCTTCCTGCGCCTAAGTCAAAGCGCACCTCTACTCCTCCTCCTGCGCCCCAAGAAGAAGATGAATTTGAAGGTGCTTTCAATGACCCACTTATCAGCCCATACAAATCCACTACTGCTGGTCCTTCTACTGCTGCTGGTCCCTCTACGGCTGCACCATTTCAGGGGGAGACGCAGAAAGAGACACCCAAGGATACGCGCAAGGATACATCTAGTGAGGATGAAATCCCACTATCTGCCAAGAAGTCAAATCCTAAACGCAGGGTGAAGCAGGTTGCCATGAAGAAGCGCGCCTCAAAAAGGCCTAGAAAAGAATTATCAGATACTGAGTCTGATTCTATGCGCACTGATTTGAATGCGCGTGATATTACAAGAAAAGCAAGGTTAGCTGCTGTTGTGCAAAGGAATGCTGCGCAGCAAGCCCCACCAGTCTTCATTGATGGTGAAGGCTTTGCTCATAATGCGCCTGACCCAACTGTTTATGAAGATGCGTCGTTAGTTGAAGATGCCTCTGACTCAAGTTCAGAAGACTATGATGAGCATTGTTCTCCTATCCATGCGCATCAATCTCCTGTTCCTGCGCAAGCTGCTACAACTCCTACCCATGCTGCTGCTACTATCCCCGCGCAACCTACTGGAGCTTCACATACTTCTCCAGTTATACCTATTGTGGCTCCAGTTACTTCTCCCTCAGATCCTTCAAGTTCTTCAACAGACATGCGCCAAATCTTGGCCATTCTCCAAACTATCCAGGCAAATCAATTTGCCTCGCAAACCCAGCACTTTTAAGTGGTCACTACGCAAGCCAAGATTCAAGAGAAACTGGATGCACAGTCATCAAGGCTCGATGCGCAAGCCAGTTTGCTACAGGCTATTGATTATGCCATTAAGGGGGAGAGTTCTGCAACAAAGGCAACCCCTTCTGAAGCTGCGCCTACAACAAGCTCTGGAGCTGTGCCTATACCTCCCAGTTTTGATATTCTACGCCAAGACATAGAGCACGACTTTGGTGTTATTACCAATGCGCTCTCAAAGATTCCATCTCTGCATGGTTTAAATGAAGCTCTGTGCACTTTGGCTGACGCTATGAATGAAGTTATCAAAGTTGAAACAGTCAAGATTTTGAATGCTTTTGAAAACTTTGCGCCCAGTGATTTCATCTCCTCCTCCTTTGATACGCTTAAAATCCACATGACCAACTGTTTAGTTCATTTTGGTGACACTTTCAATGGAAAGATGAACCAGGCTATGCTGGATATGCAAGCCAGTCAGAACATGGTTCAAGTGGAGTTAACAAAAAGCTTGGTGGATGCGCAAAAAGAGATTCAGGACTTAATTGCTTCTGCTCAGCAATCTCTGGCAAACCAATTTGGTTCACTTGAGAATACTTTTAATAGAGTCTCTGAAGATCTCCAAAAGGACAATGATTTGATGCGCAGTGGCATGAAGACTTATGTGAATCAGGCTGTGGAATACAATGCATAGTTTTAGGCTCTGAAGATTGAGCTGATGAACAAGTTTACCAGCCTGCAGAACGAGCTTAGAGAAGCGCTGTCCATGATTAACATAGATTATATTAGATTTGTAATATTTTCTTTTGCTGTGCATATTGTAAGTTTTTGATGCGCACTTGATTTTTGCTTTTGAATTTTCTTCCATTGTAAAACTTGTACCTGTAACTCATATCTTTCAAGTTTTAATGAGAAGAATCCATCATTGCGTTTTCACAAAACTTTGTTCAATTCAAACTATTCATTTAGGACCCTATGTAAGAAGTTTTATAACTTCAATTTTTAGCTAAGTCCTTCTTATAGACTAGGCTTAGTGGTTAGGGCTTTTACTTTGAATTTGAGGTCTCACTTGCAAATAACTAAGTGTGATGCGCATGACCTTCATGCGCAGCACCCATCTGCACACTCAATGCGCATGGCCTCCATGCGCGCGCAGATTTGCCTTATTCAATTCTCTCATTTCCTGATCTCATATTCTACAAGCTTGGAAAGCGTCAAGTCAAGGTACGATTTTTGGGATGTTCCAAAGTGCTGATGTGTACATACGACAAAACAATCACACTCAGCATACACGTAGATGGAGACGCGCCTCATGTTTGAAATTAAAAAAGAAGACAGCTGTCACCCTTCTAGAAGAAGTTTGAAGTTTGTCCACTTGCTCTGTCTCCAACGACTATAAAGGACACCTGCGCACCAATCACATTGTGTCAGCTCATCGTCCTTAGTCATAGCTCCAACGGCTAGTTTTTTAAGCTCCACTATAAATAGCCCTGCTTTTCCTCATTTTCCAAGCTGCTTTTGTTTTCCTCTCTGAAAGAAACTTTGAAGATTTGAAGATTGCTTGCTCATTTCCAGAATTCTTAAGAACAGCCTTCATACCTTCATACTTTACCAAGCCCAGATCTTAAAGCCTTGTAACACCAGAATCTTGTGCTCTCCATCTCATAGATTAAAGAGCCCAGATTTCTGATACACACACACCTCTTGAAGTTCTGATCTCATCGATCATACTTCTAGTGATACACCGGTTATTGTTTAGGATTTCGTTCTTTCATAGATTATAGATCTTTGAGTTAGTTTGTTCTAAATCGTTGTAACTTGTAACACTTTCTCATAATAAGATCTCCATTAGAAATCCAAGACTAACCATCTTGGTAGAAGACGTAGATCTTTTCCCGATCGAACCTCTCTAAATAGCTTGTCTATTTATTGTGCTTTTCATTCTACATTTAAGCTTTTCTGATATATTGCTTTGTTTGATCTTTGTAGATTGTCTTGTACTGTTTGCATTGTGTTTGTGTGCTTTCTGCCTTAGTTCCATTTTGCGCCACTCTTTAAACTAAAACTTAGTGCGTGCGTATTTATACTTCTGCGCATTGACCTGCGCATAAGTGATTGCTTTAATTTTCCGCTGTGTATTTCACACTCTTACTGCGCGCTATACTTAGCCAAATTAAGAGTTGTGCGCATTTGCCATTGATTTGCAAAAGGGTTTGAAAACAATTTTAAAACGCTATTCACCCCCCCCCCATCTAGCATTTTTCATACCCTTGTTGCTCCTTTGGGACCAACATATAGCAAGAGCGGAAGTTATGAATTCTTAATGAATCCTATTTATAAGAAACCTAATGCCTTGAGGTCGGACATAGACATAAATTAGAATCATGTGGATGAATCTATGGATGTCAATTGTCCTACAACTTGCTACCATATATTTAGAACTTTAGAAGTATCTGAAATATATGGATGCTTATGTGATAACCAATCACGTAGGAAGCGTTCCTACAAGCAAGAAATGCAAGAAAAGTTTGAGATTGATTGGAGCCCAACATTCATGTGATGAATAAAAGGTATGTTAATAAGTTCTCATGTTTTGAACATGGAGAGATATATTAATTACCTTAGTTGGCTTGGTAATCAAGTTAGTTTGGAACTAACAAACGGATTTGATATTAATTCATAGGCGACATTTGATGTTTAAAAATGCTAGGTCTTATATTAAAATGGAAACCTTCTCAAACTCTAAAGGTTAATAAAGAAAATGATTTAAGATAAAGGCAAGACAAGAGTTGTCAAGCCTAAAGGAAATATTTGTGGCTAAACCTAAAATCCTGAGGATGTAATTGCCACCATGGCAATATGATTTACCATTGGAGAAATTACAATTTGAATTAAAAGATCAAAATGAATGATAGTAAGACTATCACTTCAAGTAATTATGTTAAAATTCTACTTCTAAGTTCTTAGGTATTTGATACCGGATATGGATCCCACATTTGTATAAATGTGTAAGACTTGAGAAATAGAAAGACTGCTTAAAAGGGTAAAGATTAACCTATGTGTTGATAATGATGCAAAGGTTGCAACATTAATCATAGAAACTTGCGAAGTGTCATTACCTAGTAGGTTCATATTTGTTTTGAACAAATTGTGTGATGTTCCTACTTTAAGTAGAAATATTATTTTGGTTTCTTCATTAAGAAGATTATGGATATTTCTTGTTTTGAATAAGAAGGTGCACCATTAAATATGATTCACTTTATATTGTATTGTTAATCATATAATGGGACCTTATATCCTTATCTTAGAAGAACAAAATAATAAGTATAACATAAATAATGGAAATCTGAATCTAAGGATGTAAGCCTTACATTCTTAAAGAATTGATGTCTATATCAAATGATAAGAAACACATATCTAAAATTCCATGGGACGGATTTTTAAATTCGCATGATTTTGAATCATGTGATATATGTGAATATTGTAAATTGATTAAGACACCTCTTACTAATAGTAGTAAAAGGAAGTACTCTTTTGAACTAATATATATTGATGAATGTAGTTCATTAAAGTAACAATGCTTGAAAGGAATTCGATAAATCATGGCAAAAGTATTAGTGTACTCTGATCTGATCAAAGTAATGAATATTTGAGCCATGGACTTGTTGAGAATTCCGCAGAAAGTCTGCAGAATAAGAAAACAGAATCTGTAAATAACAACCGTATGGCTGCAAACTAGGCGTACGCCTAGGTATGAGCCGTACGGCTTCTGTTTACAGAAATCTGCAGATTGTCTGCAAACTGTTGTTTTTCGCCTCATAATAAGTCAAACTGATCTTTAATTAACTTTCTAGATTATGTGCTAGAAACAGCTACGCTTACACTAAATTGAGTTTCGTCTAAGGAGGTTCGTTGTACCATATGAGATATGGAATGAAAGAAAACAGGGTTTGTCTTTCCTAAAGATTTGTAATGTGATACTTTTGTGAAAAGTATTACCTTGGACAAAATCACATCTAAATCTAGTAAATGTATTCTCTTGGGATATCTTAAGGATATTAATTTTACCCCCTTTTAAAGTACAAAACGTTTGTTACTTTAAATAACACTTTCTAGATAAATCGTTTATCTCTAAAAAAACTAGTGGGAGTAAAATTATCTCGAATAGTTCGAGACCCAGAAAATGACATAGAACTTAAGATGGAAGTTGAACAAAGTTTCACAAGGAGTTGTGGAAATTCGTTCAAGTATACACAAGTTATTTGCATATATGATAGGATATTGTCTATAACAATAAATATTGATTTCTAGTAATAGAAAGTAATAAGGAAGATATCATTAAGAATGATTGAACTATCACCTATCAAGATGCAATGATCACTCCGTATTTTAGATCAATGACTTGGAGTCATGAAATCTAAGATACAATCCATGTATAATAATCAAGTTTGGAACTTGATTGTTCCACCCTAAGGCTTAAAAACCATAAGGTGGAAAGTAATTTTTCTTGGAGAAAAAACGGACATGGATTGTAAAGTGCATATTGACAAAGCACGACTAATTGAGTAAAGTCAATTCATAATATCAATTATGATAAAACTTTGTCACCTACAGTCATGCTTAAGGATATTATAATTGAAGTTGTCATGACCTCATATTTTGAATATGAAATATGACAAATGGATGTCAAAACATCATTCCTTAATAGGAACATACTTTAAGATGTGTTTGATACAACCTAAAAGTTTTGTTAATCCATAAAATTCTAATAGAAAATGCAAGTTGCAGAAATCCATGAGATGGATTGAAGCAAACTACTTGGAGTGAAAACTATCATTTTGATGTAGTATTCAAAAAGTTTGAATTCATCAAAGATGAGACTTGTGATTACAATAAATTTAGTGGGAGCGTAACATAATTCCTAGTCTTATATATGTGGTTGACATATAATTCATTCTGAAAAAGTTTCTAAATGAAAGACTTGGATAAAGCCGCCTATATCCTTGGACAGATTTATGGGATAAATCTAAAAGGATGATTGGTTGAAGTCAAAGTACTAAGACAGACAAGACAGTGAAAAGTTCACTATGCAAGACTCTTAGAGAGGTTTCTTGCAAATGTCTAATGGCATCACTCTTGACAAGATTTAGTCTTACTAGAAGACTAATGAGCAAGAGAACATGATTGGGATTACATATGCTTCGGCAATTGGATCTATTATGTAAGCCACGTTAATGTTCTAAGACCGGATGTCTCATATACTTGGAGTATGATAAGATAATACCAATAGGATCCTAGTGAAAGTCACTAGTTAAAAAAACATCCTTATGTACTTGAAAATGGACTAAAGGATGCATTCTTGATCTTTGATGGAATGAAAGATGAGCTTGTAATAGTTGCATAGATGCATTCTTACAAACCAGCAAAGATAAATATTGCAGTATAAATACATGTTTATATTTAATAATGGTATTAGAAGAGTTCTAAATATACCATTACTATTCTACGAATGGTTTAGTATCTAGTAGCATGAGATGCAAACTGGAAAATTGTTTGAATAAAGAGATTAAATAGTAAACTAAAAATTATTTCTAGTGTCACTAATTTAATGGACCTTCATCAATTCGTAAGTACAAAAAGAATTTATAGTAGTAACTTTAAATTAATTTAATAATTTTAATGAAGATTTTAAAAAATATTATGGATATTGTGAGTAGAATGCAGATGGTTGTCTGGGTGTTTTTTTTTTAATTTTTGTGGGTTTATGATTATGAATTTAAAATAGTAAAATTGGAAAAGAGATGGTGTATATGTTGCTGAGTGGATAATGTTTTTGGTAAGTTCAGTATTGCGAGTTTATTCATAATCTTTGCTTAATATTTTTTTTAGTGTTAAAGAAAGAATTTTTACATAATCCATGAACTCAAGGAATTTTATTGGTAAAAGAAGAAGCATCCTCCCAAAATTCTATAAAACAGAAAGAAAAAAAGATATGTTTTAAGGGTTGGTCTCCTGTAAAACGCGTTTTTCCTAATGGTTAGGAAAAACGTGTTTTTCAAAACCTCCAGAACACTTTATATTAATATTTAGAAGGCTTTATACTGATATCCAGGACCCTTCTGGCTATCACTTTCAAAGATTCTGGCTATCAATCTCATATCCAGAAGGCTTTATATTGATATCCAGAACCAGAGAACCCTTCTGGCTATCACTTTCAAAGGTTCTGGCTATCACTTTCAAAGGTTCTACTATCAATCTCATATCCAGAAGGCTTTATATTGATATCCAGGACCCATTTGGCTATCACTTTCAAAGGTTCTGGCTATCAATCTCATAACCAGAAGCCTTTATATTGATATCCAGAACCGTTGAGAAGTTCCGATTATTTACAAAAATGTCACCGCGTTTTTTTAAAACACGTTTTTCCTAAGCGTTTGAAAAAACGCGTTTTTCCCAAGATTTTGCGATGTTTTAAAGTGTTTCTTTTGATGAACTCATTGTATAAATTTACCTTTGGTGTTATAGTGCCATTTTCATTGTATAAATAAATTAGCTCATAATTAACTGAAATTGGTTTATGATAGTGAAACGTAAAATAAAAATGACGGAGGGAACATGTTAGTTTGTGGAGTTGAAGGAATGTATGATTTGGGAGAAGAATGGTGGGTGGGTCTGCTAGGGGGACTGAGAGGGACGTGGTGGGTGAATTAGGGTGAAAGCAATAAGGTCATTGATGTATTTTAAATTAAAGGCAATGCTTTACTTACAGAAAGAAGTTTACAAAATAAATGATACAAGATTGGTGGCGATATTTTATTGGCTACATTAATAATGGACCCGATACACTCCAATTAAAAACATCAACACAATTATGACACCTCATTTTGTAACTCACATTTTGCGAAAATGCTACATTTACACTAAGTGTATAGAATCTTCCTATACACCACAAAGAGTTAAATACCTAATTCTTCCTTAAACTATTTAAGTTTTTACCTTTCCGTCACTAAACAAATTTTTTTTTACCTTTTCATCCTTGACCTTCGTGTTTGAGGATTATGACGTCCTTCCGTCAATTGGCCATCCATATTGCCGTTAAGTATTGCTGGTGTGGCATGATGACTCATCATTTTTGCCTATGTGGCATATGATGTCACCAGTTATGCCTAGGTGGAACTTTTTAGTGCAATAATTTGCCAATATGGAAATGTAAGGAGGGAAAGTGTAAATATTGCTGAAAAATCTGAAATGGGTTTTTTTTTTTTTTTTGAAAAAGCAGTAAAAAATTAACATTTGATGATGGTGCAAAACACAATCGAAATCTTATTTGATGATGGTGCAAAAATCGAAATCTTATTTGAAATCCCCATTTCAAAATCCCATACTGCTTGCTTAATAAACCCCTCACCACACCTTCATTCAATCTAGAGATACAAATTTTCAAGAAAAATCCCAGAAATAAGTTGGGCCGTCCACCGTCAACATCCATCACCATGAACACCGCCACCACCACCATTAACACCGCCACCATCAAAACAACCAACACCAAAGCAACAAAATCCCATATCCGACATGAATCAAAGAACAAGATCGACCACAATAAAAATAAGAAATAGAAAACCCTTCAAAATTTCAGATCCCATCAATTGACAAACGGATCCGAAGTAGAAAGAGGGAAGGAAAGGAGAGGGCATGTCGGCGGGTTTCCAGATTTGTGCCGAGCTGGAGATGACGAGGGAGTACATGAGGAGACCTTCCGGGAACTGAACGGCGACGACTTTGACGACGGTGGAGCGGATTCGCCAAACGAGTTTGTGGATTTCGAATGGGGATTGAAAAATGGATCCAAATGAACACAAATGAGCGTTAAAAAAGTACCTGAAACAGGTTGAGAGTCAGAGTCCGAGTCAGAAGAAGACGATGAGGAGGAAGAGGAGGACCAGGTGTCTGGATTCCAAAAGGAGGAGAGCAATTTTCCGGCCACCGTCTTGGCAGGAGATATGAGTCCTCTGAACCAATTAGGGCATTGAGGTGTAGGATTCAGAGGTCGGTCGTAGGGAGTCTACGCCGACGCCTCACTATTTTCCCGCCGGCGGATCTGCCGTCGTCGGTTGTCGGACGACTTTGAGCAAGGCAGAGGCGGAGGCGGAGCTGTGTGGATCTGGAAGAGAGAGAGAGACAGAGAGAGAGGGGTGGGTTTGTTGACGACGAAGACGGGGAAAGGGAGGCGACATCGACGGCGGCGACGGCGGAGGGCGGTGGAGAAGAAGAAGAACAAGAAGAAAGAGGGGGTTTTTTTTTTCTGCGTTTGGTAAGGGGTTATAGGTTAGGGTTCTTTTATTTGCATTTTAGGATCACTAGTTTAATATCTTACATTTTAACCCCTCAAAGTCAAATATTTGCTTAGTCAATGTCCATGTCTGCACTCATTTGCTACATAGGATGGATTTAACGGATATTTGAACGGCTAATTGACGGAAGGACGTCATAATCCTCAAACACGAAGGTCAAGGATGAAAAGGTAAAAAAAATTTGTTTAGTGACGGAAAGGTAAAAACTTAAATAGTTTAAGGATGAATTAGGTATTTAACTCACACCACAAATACCATAGTGTCACGTGTCTTAGATGGACCCATAGGAGAATCTATTGCAAAATGAAAATTTTAAGACCTAATCTGTTTTTTGTTTTTTTTTAATTTGAAATTCAAATCTAGTCAACTTAATTAATGAGCTCTTTTTCCATGCTATTTTCACACCTCCAAAATTTTTCCACAATTTCCCATTTTCGAAATTATTACTCAACCAAATATTTAACATTTTTACTTTTGTAATCTGAATTCATACTACTATATTCAGATTTATTTTGATGGGAAAAAATTTAATTGTTTGTGTTCTTGATCTAATTTCTAAAATTATTTCTGAAGTTTGACCAACATTTCACTATAAATTATTTATTATCATGAAAGTTTGAAAATAAGGCATCAATAATCATTTTGAGATTAACATGAATATATTTAATTTTTTATATCTTTTTTGTCAAAGTTTAACCAAGTTGACCTAAAAATTTAAGGTGAAACATTTTTTTAGGACGGAGTGAGTATTTTGTAGAGCTGTCAATTCGGGAAAACGGGATGGGACGGGACGAAATTATGAAATCCCGCAATTTAACGGGACGGGACGTCCCGAATTTTTCGCGGGACAGAAAACCCCCGTCTCGTCCCATCCCACCTCGGGACGCGGGACAATACGGGACTAACGCGGGACGAAAAAACGTTAATATTATAGAACTAAAATCTAACTAAGATGATGCCAAAACATTAAATTAAAAACATAAGATAATATTTTACAATCCAACAAGACCAAAGCTTCTTATTGTCATAAAAGAGCTTAATGAATACAACTGTGCGACTTTCTTTGAAGAATGTAACACCTGACCATCGCAAAAGCTATTTTACTTCTTATATTTTGTTTTAATTTATTATTTTTTCATTTTCACAACATTATTTTAATTTACTAATCACAACCAAAATATATAACTGTACGAAATTTATAAAATTTACCTTTAAATTAGAATAACGGGAAAATATTAAAACTAAAGTGTACATCTTTCAGCACAATGACAATGATTACAATAAAGTACAGAAGCTATGCCATTTTAAATTAAATAAAAAGTGTTATGCCAAGAATTAATGAAATATATTATTTCTGTTTCAAAATAATTTTCTTATTTGACCATTCAAATTTTGTAAGGATATAAACAATTACTTCACTAGTCATGTTTTGTTGATGCACTTTTAAAACCTAAATTGTAGAATGGAAATAATTTTTTGAAAAAAATAAAAAATTACAAATTGAAAAAGTATTTTGAGATGGAGAGAGTATATTGCATACTCCCTCTGTCACAACATATGTTATCAGCTTATTTACGTTAATGTAATCATTATCATTGTGCTTAAGGATATACACTTCAGTTTTAAAATTCTCCAGTTATCCTAATTTAAAATTCAATTTTTTTTAAAAAAAAATTTGTTATGTTTTTTTTTGGCTATGATCTGTAAATTAAATTAGTGTTGTGAAAATGAATAATTAATAAAAACAGAGAGAAACAAGTTTAATTAATTGAAAATGATGCTTTCACTATTTAAAAGTGTTTTTAGGTAAAGTTGTTTTGTGTTATCCAATTGTTTGTTTTTCCTTTTTATTATAGTGTCCCTCTCAAATTCCCTCCATATGTATTTAGGAATCTGCCACGTGTTGTGTTTATATTTATGGTGTTGGTCCCAAAGGGGCAACAAGGGTATGAAAAATGCTAGAGGGGGGGTGAATAGTGTTTTAAAATTCTTTTCAAACCCTTTTGCAAATCAATGGCAAATGCGCACAACTCAAGTATTGGCTAAGTATAGCGCGCAACAGAGTGTGAAATGCACAGCGAAAAATTAAAGCAATCACTTATGCGCAGGTCTATGCGCAGAAGTGTAAATACGCACGCACTAAGATTTAGTTTAAAGAGTGGCGCAAAATGGAACTAAGGCAGAAAGCACACAAACATAATCCAATCAATTCAATACAATCTACAAAGATCAAACAAAGCAATATATCAGAAAAGCTTAAATATAGAAAGTAAAGCACAATAAATAGACAAGCTATTTGGAGAGATTCGATCGGGAAAAGATCTACGTCCTCTATCAAGATGGTTAGTCTTGGATTTCTAATGGAGATCTTATTATGAGAGAGTTACAAGTTACAACGATTGAGAACAAACAAACAAACTCAAAGATCTATAATCTATGAAAGAACAAAATCCTAGACAATAACCGGTGTTTCTCAAGAAGTATGATCGATGAGATCGAAACTTCAAGAGGTGTGTGTGTGTCAGAAATCTGGGCTCTTTAAATCTATGAGATGGAGAGCACAAGATTCTGGTGTTACAAGGCTTTAGGATCTGGGCTTGGTAAAGTATGAAGGTATGAAGCTTGTTCTTGATAATTCTGGAAATGAGCAAGCAATCTTCAAATCTTCAAAGTTTCTTTCAGAGAGCAAAACACAAGCAGCTTGGAAAATGAGGAAGAGCTGGCTATTTATAGAGGAGCTTCAAGAACTAGCCGTTGGAACTCTGAGCAAGGACAATGTGCTGGCACAATGTGATTGGTGCGCAGGTGTCCTTTATAGCCGTTGGAGACAGAGCAAGTGGATGAACTTCAAACTTCTTCTAGAAGGATGACATCTGTCTTCATTTTGAATTTCAAATATGAGGCGCGTCTCTATCTACGTGTATGCTGAGTGTGCACGTTTTGTCGTTTGTCCACATCAGCACTTTGACTCATTCCAAAAAGCATAGCTTGTCATGACGCTTTCCAAGCTTCATAAAGGTGAGGTCAGGAAATAAGAGAATTGACCAAGGCAGAACTGCGCGCGCATGAGAGCCATGCGCATTGGGTGCGCAGATGGGGCGCTGCGCATGAGAGTCATACGCATCACATTCAGTCAAATTCACTTGAGACCTCAAATCCAACGCTTCAGCCCTAAACACTAATCCTAGTCTATAAAGAGGACTTTAGCTAAAAACTGAAGTTATAAAACTTATTACATAGGGTCCTAAAGTCCTTAAAATAAACTTAGGTGATGGTATCAATCAATTCTAACATAAGTAGGAGTGTTAAGTAATAAGCATACCCAACAATCTCCCCCTAAATGATTGATGCCATTACCTACTACAACAAAGGCAATACAAAGTACTTGATAAAAACATGTCCATAAGAATGTAAATGGTAAATCATGTCTCAAGTCAATCCACACACTAGCCAGTGTTATAGATTTCTAGTCTATCCAAAAGAATAACTTACAATATGGGAAAGACAGAAATATCATTCAACGCATACAAAAATATTATGAGTTTAAGTTTGTGTAATAAAATATGAGCAGTTATGATAATGCGCATGATCTAAAGTTTAAATAATGCATTCATTGTTCCACAAATGAAAAGTTTGAATTGAATAAAGTTTTGTGAAAACTCAATGATGCATTCTTCTCATTAAAACTTGAAAGATTTTAGTTACAGGTACAAGTTTTACAATGGAAGAAAAATCAAAAGCAAAAATTAAATGCGCATCAAAAACATACCAAATATGCGCAGCAAATGAAAGATTACAATTCTAGTCTATGTTAATCCTAGAAAGTGCTTCCCTTAGCTCATTCTGCAGGCTGGTAAACTTGTTCATCAACTCAATCTTGAGAGCTTGAAACTTGGCGTTGTATTCCACAGCCTGATTTACATAAGTCTTCATGCCCACCGAGCATCAAACCATTATCCTTTTGAAGATCTTCAGAGACTCGATTTAAAGTATTTTCAAGCGAACCAAATTGGTTTGTAAGAGATTGCTGAGAAGACGCAATCAAGTCTTGAATCTCCTTCTGCGCATCCACCAAGCTCTTGGTCAGCTCCACCTGAACCATATTTTGACTGGCTTGCATAGCCTGGTTCATGGCGCCATTGAAAGTATCACTGAACTAAACTAAGCAGTGGGTGACATGAGATTTCTGCGCATCAAAGGAGGCGGAGGAAGAGCTGGATTCACCGGGCGCATGGTTTTCAAAAGCATTCAGGATCTTGGCAGTTTCAATCTGCATAACATCTTTCATAGCGCCTGCCACGGTGCATAAGGCTTCATTCAAGACATGCATAAAGGGAATCTTGGAGAGCGCATTGGTAATAATATCAAAGTCATGCTCTATGTCTTGGCGGAGCGCATCAAAATTTGGAGGCATGGGCGCAGCTCCAGAACTGGTTGCGGGCGCATCAGAAGGGGTAGCCTTTATTGCAGAACTCTCCCCCTTAATGGCACAATCCATTGCTTGAAGTAGACTGGCTTGCGCATCAAGCCTAGAAGACTGCGCATCCAGTTGCTCTTGAATCATAGCTTGCGCGGTGACCACTTGAAAGTGCTGGGTTTGCGCAGCAAATTGATTAGCCTGGATAGTTTGAAGCATGGCCAAGATTCGGCGCATGTCAGTTGAAGAATTTGAGGGATCAGAGGGAGCAGCAGCTGGAGTCACAACTGGAATAACTGGAGAAGTATGTGAAGCTCCAGTAGGTTGCACAGGAGGTGGAGTAGTTTGCGCAGGAGCAGACGGAGATAGAGGCGCAGCAAAGTCCTCTGAACTAGAGTCAGAAGCATCTTCCACTCTTGGCGCATCCTTATATACAGTAGGGTCAGGCGCAGCATATGCAAAACCTTCACCATCAATGAAGACTGGTGGGGCTTGCTGCGCAACATTTCTCTGCACAACAGCAGCTAGCCTCACTTGTCTTACAATTTCACGCGCAGACAAGTCAGTACGCAATGGATCAGACTCAGTATCTGATAAGTCTTCCATAGTACGCTTTGAGGCACGTTTCTTTATTGCCACCTTCTTAACCCTGCGCTTTGGATTAGACTTCTTTGCAGAAAGTGGGATCTCATCCTCACTAGAAGCATCTGTGCGCATCTTCTTGGGAGTCTCCCCCTGAGATGGTGCAGCAGTGGAGGGGCCAGCAGCAGTGGATTTGGAAGGGCTGATAAGTGGGTCATTGAAAGCACCTTCAAATACATCTTCTTCTTGGGGCGCAGGAGGAGGAGTAGAGGCGCGCTTTTACTTAGGCGTAGGAGGAGGAGCAGGAACATCATCTTCATTCACTTGAAGGTCTTCATCAGACTCATCAAGGAGTGTCCTTGTTTCCTTTGCTTCCTTTTTTTTCTTCTTCTCTTTCTTCTTCTCTTCAGGCGCAACAACCTTTGCTTTCTTTTTCTTTTCAGGCGCAGGAGCCTTGGTCTTCTTTGGTTTTCTGGGAGGCTCTGGGTCAGCTACAGCCTTGCGCTTCTGGACAGGCGCAGTAGGCTCGTTAATAGAAATCCCAGGCGCAGCAGTAGATTTACTGGCCTTCTTCTTCTTGCGAGGCGCATCAGCAACAATGCCCTTGCCTTTGTCCCCAACCTTACTCAACATAGGTTCATAAACTGATTCATCTTCAGATTCGGACTCAGATACAGAGGCTTCCATGAGCTCACTATCAGAAGTTAGTGGAGATCCTTGATCATCAGGATGAATATCCTCAAACACTTCAATAGGATCTGCAGCCCAGCACATGCAGTAATCAAAGTTATTGACTTCACGACGAAAATTCTGAAGAAATACACGAGAATACGTGCGCGTAGAAGTCACATCAACTTTCAAAGAAGGATCCTCATCTACCAATTTGTGCACTTTGGGAAAGTGCAAGAAAATGGCAGTGAGGATTCTGCAGTGCGTCTTGTACTTGGGTGGCCTCTTAGTGTCAGCTGCTTTCGTTTTGTAGACTCTCACCCAGCGTACTAATTCATCAAAAATTATCTCCGCCCAACTCAAAGTCTTCTTTTTGAAAATAGAAGCGCAGCACATCCATTGCTTGCTAATGAAAGTAGACTTATTACCATTCTTGCAGTTGATAGTATCTCCAATGAGTGTGCAGAGGTGGTACATAATTTCTCCAAACTCCTTCCTATCATGGTTGTTGTATTGACCAACCAGAGTATGAATCTTGATCAGCTTCTGCGCAACTTTATCTTGCGTATCTTGAGAGAGTTTCTTCTTGGCGCACGCAGGGAATCCCATGGTTTGTCTGATGTGCGCATAAATGATAGTCACAGATACCCCGCGGATAGAGCTTTTAAGGCAGGGAACGGTGATGTCGTCGTACACACGATCAACTTCTTCTGCGTTACTGAAGAATTCGTCGATGTACGTAGGAATAATGAAGTCTTGACCTTTGGTGAAGAGGGGCAAGATGCCAGAGGTATCCATAATTTCTACGATATACCGTCCTAGCGCATCCTGCTTTAGATCTTCCACATCGAGTTCCCATCCGGGAATAAAGTAACTTAGATTCTGCGGAAAAACAAAATTAGGAATTAGGTCTGGACATGCGCATGGAGAGAAGCGCATGCACATGAGCGATATGCGCAGCGCATGAACTTGACTCCATACTTAGAATAAAATAAAATATAAAGGGTAAAAAAATGTCCAGAAACATAAAATTTAAATAACACACCTAAAATTGGCGCGAAAAGGATAAACAAATACAAAAATCATGGCAAGACACATAATGTGACTATTCATAAGAACATGAAGAACATGCATTGAATACACGAAGAACACGAAGAACATAAAAATGTCAAAGTGCTCCAAAATGCATAAAAAGCATATCAAAATGTTCATAATGAAATATCACATACAAACAAGTAAACCAAAACAACAACAACAAGAACATACATCCAAGATCTGAGAAAAACAAAATAAGAATACGAAAAGACAAAACTCGAAAAATCTCAAAAATCAAACCAAACGATCATTGATCGTAAAACAAATTACATAAATGAATAGGCACAAGTCAAACGAGCACACAGCATCAAATAATTCGAAAAATGAGCAACAGATCATAGAGAAATCAGAAAGGGGAATATTCAAACCTTCGACCTACAACAATGGCGGAAACTGAAAACTGAGTTTGAGAACATACCATTTGTGGGTCTTCCGGTTTCTTTGATGATGTTGATGTTTTCTGTTGGGTATGCCCACATATATCTCAGTTTTAATGTAATAGGATTTATTAGATTTGATTGATCCATCACCTAAGTTTTATTTCATGGACTTTAGACCCACATGTAAGAAGTATTTATACTTCATTTTTTAGGTTGTCCATTGTTATAGATGTTGGGTTTCGATCAAACATGCGCAGCGGAATATAGCAATTAAAATTTTAAGAAACCCAAAGCCATGGATCCGTTCATATGACTAAATCAAATACAACATGATGAATAGAGGAATAACTAACCCTTGATGGCTATGAATTTTCTCTTTGGTCTTGGTGGAAATCTTGAAGCTTTATCACGAACAAATCACGAACTTTGTAAGATGATAAAATTCACCCTCTAGCGGTATCCACACTTCGAACGAATATCAAAGGAGCTTCTTTGATCTTGGTTGCTAGACCAATATTATGAAACACACTTTCACAATATAATAAAGAACTATATGGAATTTATTTGTGAATTATTTTGTTCCTCAATCAAGGATATCTTAGAACAAAATAAATTCTCTCTCAAACTCTTTGAGACTCACAAAAACACTTGTTCATATGGTCTGGCCGAATTGGGGTTTTTATACACAATTAAGACCTATTCCAAATAGGAATCTTGTGCCAAAAACCTTCCTAAATCGAATTAGGAAATTCCCAATCGGGAGCACCAGGCGCCCGCCTGGTACCACCCAGGCGCCCGCCTGTTTGGGCAGAAACTCCAGTTCCTTTCCGGCTTGAATAGGCGCCCGCCTGGTACAACCCAAGCGCCCGCTTGGTTGACCAGGAGGCCCAAATCTTTCCAGAAATTCCTTGGAGGTCCTTCGACCCTAAATTCCAATATAGTCCTTTTATTTAAGATTCGTTCTATTGTGTGTGACCCTCTAGGATTATACTAAGTTGGCAATGGGCTCAAACATGATCCCATAAGATATGATTAGGTTCTAGCAAACCGTCATACCTACCCAAATAGTATAACTAGATACAAGTTCGCATTCCTTTAGAATATGTCACAATCCCTTTGTCCACGATGTCATTGAACACAAGTCATGGTCAAACAGTCAACTTGTTTTGTTCAATACTTTCTCGATTCCGAATATGTTGATAATTCAAATGCTATTGATCCAATCAATCCATTTGAGTCCGGCCGAACATTTCATCAACATCATTCCTTCGAGGGGCCCAAGCTTGACATCTCTCCGTGGAGGGACAAATCCATTTAGCTTATTATTCTTCCCAACGGGAATCCGATTATGCCAATCATACCCTTTATAACTACCGTGTTAAGGTAGCGTTTGAATATGTCAAACACAATGTTCATCAAGTGGAAAACTATAATAACTTCATGTCTAAGGATTCAAATGACATAACTAATATAAGATATATGTACGACATAGACCATGACATAAATCTTATATAGCGGGTCATGTCCAGTACCTTGTTCCAAACAAGTACCCATAAATCTAACATGATCATCTCATGATCATTTAGCCTCTATACTAGTGCTTAACAAGTACTAGGGACGGGGATTATTATAAGTAAACATGAACAATAATAATAATCAAAACATCTTTTTATTGATATGAAATAAATTATAACAATTACAACGTTTATCAAACGTGCCTAGGGCACCACTACCAACAATCTCCCACTTGCCCTAGGCCCAATCTCCCATGTATCTAATACCCATGGACCTAACATGACCATCATGTTTAGCTTGTGGAAGTCCCTTTGTTAGCGGGTCCGCAACATTGTCATCGGTAGGTACTCTGCATATATTTACGTCTCCCCTATCAACGATTTCTCGAATGATATGAAAACGCCTAAGTATGTGTTTGGATTTCTGATGTGCTCTTGGTTCCTTTGCTTGAGCAATAGCACCATTATTATCGCAATAAAGGTCTATTGGATTAGCAATGCTAGGAACCACTTCAAGTTCAGTTATGAACTTCTTAATCCAAACAGCTTCCTTTGCAGCATCCGATGCAGCAATATACTCAGCTTCTGTTGTAGAATCAGCGGTTGTACTTTGCTTGGAACTCTTCCAGCTTACAGCTCCACCATTTAACATAAACACAAAACCCGATTGCGATCGGCTATCATCTTTGTCGGTTTGGAAGCTTGCATCCGTGTAAGCATTTACAACGAGATCATCTTCCATTCCTCCATAGACTAAAAACGAGTCTTTAGTCCTTCTCAAATACTTAAGAATCGCTTTTACAGCTATCCAGTGATTTTCGCCAGGGTCGGATTGGTATCTACTTGTCATGCTCAAAGCATAAGACACATCCGGCCTAGTACAAATCATGGCATACATGATGGACCCAATTGCCGAAGCATATGGAACATCATTCATTTTCTCACGCTCATCTTTTGTCTTAGGACATTGAGTCTTGCTTAGAGAAACTCCATGTAACACGGGCAAGGTTCCTCTCTTAGAATTTTCCATACGGAATCTTCTAATGACCTTGTCAATGTATGTACTTTGGCTTAAACCAAGTAGCCTCCTTGATCTATCTCTATAGATCTTAATGCCAAGAATATATGCGGCTTCACCCATATCTTTCATTGCGAAGCACTTTCCTAACCAAGTCTTCACAGACTGAAGTGTAGGAATGTCGTTTCCAATGAGCAATATGTCATCCACATATAAAATAAGGAATAGCACTATGCTCCCACTAATCTTCTTGTATACGCAAGGCTCATCTTCGTTCTTGATGAAACCAAACTCTTTGACCGATTCATCAAAACGGAGATTCCAACTCCTAGAAGCTTGCTTCAATCCATAGATGGATCTTTGCAATTTGCATACCTTAGAATCTTGTTCAAAACCTTCTGGTTGTGTCATATACACATCCTCTTGAAGTTTTCCATTCAGGAAAGCGGTTTTGACGTCCATCTGCCATATTTCATAGTCATGATATGCGGCAATGGCAAGCAAAATTCTTATAGACTTGATCATTGCTACGGGTGAAAAGGTCTCATCATAGTCAATACCATGAACTTGCCTATAATCCTTCGCTACAAGCCTAGCTTTGTAAGTATGCACCTTCCCATCCATGTCAGTCTTCTTCTTGAAGACCCATTTGCATCCTATGGTTTTTACACCTTCGGGCGCATTAATCAAATTCCAAACTTGATTGTCTTGCATGGATTGTAATTCGGATTCCATGGCTCCAAGCCACTTGTCCGAATCAGGAGAAGACATCGCCTCTTGGTAGGTTGACGGTTCATCATTCCCAATGATTTCTACCTCATTACTATCCGTTACGAGAAATCCATATCTCTCGGGCTCGGATCGTAACCTACTAGATCTGCGAGATGCTTGTGTATTTTGAACAGGTTCCACAACTCTTTGTGGTTCTTGTTCTTGTTCCACTATTGGTTCAATGTTATTTTCTGGGTCTCGAATTTCTTCAAGATTTATTTTACTCCCACTGATTTCTTTGGAGAGAAACTCTTTCTCTAGAAAGACACCAGTTCGGGCAACAAACACTTTGTTGTCCTCTCGGTTGTAAAAGTAATATCCTTTAGTTTCCTTAGGATATCCCACGAAATTACATTTATCAGATTTGTGTGCTAGTTTGTCAGAGATAAGTCTCTTGACATAAACTTCGCAACCCCAAATCCTCATGAAAGATAAACTAGGTTTCTTTCCACTCCACATCTCATATGGAGTCTTTGGAACCGATTTAGTTGGAACTTGATTTAGTGTGAAAGCAGCGGTTTCTAGGGCGTAACCCCAAAAGGATATTGGAAGATCAACTTGACTCATCATTGATCGAACCATGTCTAACAAAGTCCGATTTCTCCTCTCAGACACACCATTCCATTGTGGTGTTCCAGGCGGAGTCAATTGTGAAACTATTCCACAATTCTTTAGATGATCATCAAATTCTTGACTTAAGTATTCACCACCTCGATCTGATCGAAGTGCCTTTATACTTTTGCCAAGTTGTTTTTCTACTTCATTTTGAAATATTCTAAATATCTCAAATGCTTCACTTTTATGTTTCATTAGGTAAACATACCCAAATCTACTATAATCATCAGTGAAGGTTATGAAGTATTGAAATCCTCCCCTAGCATTGCTACTTAATGGTCCGCATACATCGGAATGCATCAACCCCAATAAGTCGCTTGCCCTTTCACCCAACTTGGTAAAAGGTGTCTTAGTCATTTTTCCAAGAAGACACAACTCACAAGTATCATATGACTCTAAGTCACATGAACCCAAAAGTCCGTCCCCATGGAGTTTTGAGATACGCTTCTCATTAATATGACCAAGACGGCAATGCCACAAATAAGTATGATTTACATCATTAGGTTTAGATTTCTTATTTACATGATAGACATTACTTTCATTCTTGACATCCAAGATATAAAGGCCATTAAATGAATTAGCAATACCATAAAGCACATCATTTAAATAAATAGAAAATTTCTTATTCTCAATAAGAAACTTAAAACCTTCATTATCCAAACAAGAAATTGAAATAATATTTCTGCTTAAATCCGGAACATAATAACAATTGTTCAAAACAAGAATTAATCCGGAAGGTAAAGTGACTTCATAAGTCCCTACGGCTAATGCAGCAACTCTTGCTCCATTTCCCACGCGTAGATCTACTTCACCTTCTTTAAGCAGTCTCCTATTCTTTAGTCCCTGCACATTTAGACAAATGTGAGAACCACATCCGGTATCCAATACCCAAGAATCAGTGGTAGAAAAGAGAATATCTATCATATAGATACCTGAAGTCGACGCAGCCTTGCTGCTCTTCTTCTTCTTTTGCTCTTCCAAGAAAGCCTTGCAATTACGTTTCCAATGACCAATTTCTTGACAATGGAAACAAATTGCATCCTTTTGTGAATCAGGTTTTGCCTCAGAAGCATTGGCAACCTTTGCTTTGCTTATCTTGGGTTTGACAACTTTTGCCTTACCCTTTCCTTTGGCACTAGCCTTCTTCCCATCATGAACCAAGAACACGGGAGAACCTTTCTCCAAAATTTTCATCTCTGCAGTTTTGAGCATCCCATGCAACTCAGAGAGATTCTTATCCATTCCATGCATGTTATAATTCATCACAAACTGATTATAACTTTTAGGCAATGAATTAAGAATGAGATCCGTGGCTAGCTCCAATGGGATTGGATAGCCAAGTTTCTCAAGGTGATCTACATAACCTTTCATTTTAAGAAAGTGAGGACTCACTTGTTGCCCTTCATTCATTTTACTAGTAGTGAATGCAACAATGGTCTTGTACCTCTCTTGCCTAGCTTGCTCTTGAAACATGGTTCTCAACTCCACGCCTATCTCATAGGCTTCCAAATGTTCCAAACTTTGTTGGAGTTTTGAACACATAGCAGCAAGCATGAGACAACTTACATCTCTAGAATCATTACGATGTTTCTTGTAATTGTCTCTTTCCACCCTAGGGGCAGTAGGCGGTGGTTCAGCAGGGAGAGGCCCATCGAGAATGTACAACTTATCTTCTTGCCTAAGAACGATTCTTATGCTACGGATCCAATCCATAAAGTTAGTACCATTCTCTTCGAGCTTATCCTTCTCAAGGATCGATCGCAATGACATTGATTGAGTATTATTAGTCATTATCTACAAATATGCAAAATTTCCAAAATTTAATAAGTACCGGTTTTCATTAAAGAGATAAATAATGTATTTTAAACAAAATACTCCCACTAAATTATATAACCTTCATATACATCCAATGTATAATATAATTTAATTGGGCTAAGATCCAACTTTAATTTAATTTCAAGTCCGCTAAGGCGGATTACACAAAATCAAATTAATTAGGTAGACAACTCTTGTCAATCATATCTCATATGACTCTTAGTTCCTTTTATGAGATTCTTTAAGAAATCCAATTTCAAAAAGCATGTTAAACCTCATCTTTGCCTAGGCCCAAAACTGTTTTGACGCCCAATTAAGTCTAACCATTTTAAACGCATAGTTAATGTGTCTCGCTAGGGCGTGCCCACATTATCTATCTTGCTTATACATAAATAAATTTAATGCATCTCGCTAGGGCAAATCTACATTAGAGTCACTTATGTACTAACAAGTGTTTTAATCATGGCATGGCAATAAAAGACTTAAAACTTTCTTTGAAGGTTCATCATATATAGCATATAACACATTTATGAGCACATAATATAAACATGTTACACATCAAGTTTAGCCACTAAATTAATCTCCATTAATTTAAGCATGATATTTATGTGTCATTAGTTTCTCTATAATTATGAGGATGAGACTATTTCAACTTTGGTTATTATCTCCAAATCAAGACAACAAGAAGCGCGGTCGAACTAAGCCATTAGGCAACCACAATCCCGCACTAATTCAAGAAACCAAGAAAGTAGTCCATGTGGCCGAAACTAAGCAATAGATGGTCTCGATGAACGTAGGCCAATTGCATTCACAATTCCACATGGATCTCCAATCATTGAATCAAGAACTTTGTTTCTCAATTTTAGCAATTATGAACTCTTCATAATTCTAACTTCGTTTTATCTTTGAAACTTTGATTGCGATCAATTTTGGGAAACACAATCTCGATGAACGCAGATTAGCCATCCAAAACTTGAACCAATCTAGGAATCACAAGACTAAAACAAATAGGAAAATCAAACCCCAAAATCCACACACAAACCAACTACCCAAAACTCATTCCATATCAGCAAGTCTGAAGTGGTCTTGTTACTGGTTTTGTTGGATTTATCGAAAAATTCCAGAATCAGATTTTGAACAAAATCAGAACATTTTGGCCTAGCGAGCGCGCGCCTGGTCCAACACGGGCGGGCGCCTGCAACGCGCGCGCGCCTGGTCCAGCGCGGGCGAGCGCCTGTATGGTCAGAATGGTATGGAATTTTCAAGTTCGAAAATTTTGTCTCAAAATTATTTTTTCCCGATTATTAAAACTTTGATCCAATCAAAAATCAATAATCGAAATAATTCAGAATCCACCATAATTTTTATTGCGATTGAATCGTGCGATTAAAGTTGGAAAAACAATAAACCACATAAAATCACATAACACATAAACACCATATGATCCAATATTCATATCATGCTTAGCACATAAACAATTTATATACACACAACATGATCCAAGTATTGAATTAATCAACATGAACGGGGCTCTGATACCACTGTTGGGTTTCGATCAAACATGCGCAGCGGAATATAGCAATTAAAATTTTAAGAAACCCAAAGCCATGGATCCGTTCATATGACTAAATCAAATACAACATGATGAATAGAGGAATAACTAACCCTTGATGGCTATGAATTTTCTCTTTGGTCTTGGTGGAAATCTTGAAGCTTTATCACGAACAAATCACGAACTTTGTAAGATGATAAAATTCACCCTCTAGCGGTATCCACACTTCGAACGAATATCAAAGGAGCTTCTTTGATCTTGGTTGCTAGACCAATATTATGAAACACACTTTCACAATATAATAAAGAACTATATGGAATTTATTTGTGAATTATTTTGTTCCTCAATCAAGGATATCTTAGAACAAAATAAATTCTCTCTCAAACTCTTTGAGACTCACAAAAACACTTGTTCATATGGTCTGGCCGAATTGGGGTTTTTATACACAATTAAGACCTATTCCAAATAGGAATCTTGTGCCAAAAACCTTCCTAAATCGAATTAGGAAATTCCCAATCGGGAGCACCAGGCGCCCGCCTGGTACCACCCAGGCGCCCGCCTGTTTGGGCAGAAACTCCAGTTCCTTTCCGGCTTGAATAGGCGCCCGCCTGGTACAACCCAAGCGCCCGCTTGGTTGACCAGGAGGCCCAAATCTTTCCAGAAATTCCTTGGAGGTCCTTCGACCCTAAATTCCAATATAGTCCTTTTATTTAAGATTCGTTCTATTGTGTGTGACCCTCTAGGATTATACTAAGTTGGCAATGGGCTCAAACATGATCCCATAAGATATGATTAGGTTCTAGCAAACCGTCATACCTACCCAAATAGTATAACTAGATACAAGTTCGCATTCCTTTAGAATATGTCACAATCCCTTTGTCCACGATGTCATTGAACACAAGTCATGGTCAAACAGTCAACTTGTTTTGTTCAATACTTTCTCGATTCCTAATATGTTGATAATTCAAATGCTATTGATCCAATCAATCCATTTGTATCCGGCCGAACATTTCATCAACATCATTCCTTCGAGGGGCCCAAGCTTGACATCTCTCCGTGGAGGGACAAATCCATTTAGCTTATTATTCTTCCCAACGGGAATCCGATTATGCCAATCATACCCTTTATAACTACCGTGTTAAGGTAGTGTTTGAATATGTCAAACACAATGTTCATCAAGTGGAAGACTATAATAACTTCATGTCTAAGGATTCAAATGACATAACTAATATAAGATATATGTACGACATAGACCATGACATAAATCTTATATAGCGGGTCATGTCCAGTACCTTGTTCCAAATAAGTACCCATAAATCTAACATGATCATCTCATGATCATTTAGCCTCTATACTAGTGCTTAACAAGTACTAGGGACGGGGATTATTATAAGTAAACATGAACAATAATAATAATCAAAACATCTCTTTATTGATATGAAATAAATGATAACAATTACAACGTTTATTAAACGTGCCTAGGGCACCACTACCAACAATAGAATAGGCTTAGAAATAGGGCAAGAAGATCAAGATTCAAGAAAAATCACATTCTGAGTTTGAGCCAAGTGACCATGCGCCTATGCGCCATGTACCTATATGCGCCACGCGCTCCATTTGCTCACGCGCTACTCATACGCGCCTGTGAAAGTATATGCGCCTCTTGATCACGCGCAGCAACCATGCACCTAGATTATAGCTCATGCGCCTCTAATGTTTTTAATGCGCCATGCGCTCCTCTAGCTCACGCGCCTCAAAGTGTTTATTCAACACTCAGTGATTTATTGAAGATTCAAAGACTTGAAGAGAATTCAAAATTACGCCAATGATCCAACGGTGGTTAAAAGATACATATGCGCCTAATCTGTTGACACGTGTCCATAACGGTCATATTTATGTTGAGTGTCAAAGTGGCCATAATATATGCATGCTCCAATCAACGAGTGACAGCACATCTTATCCACAAGGATTTCCAACGGTTAGTTTTTTGAAGTTCACTATAAATACCCCATAACTTCAACATTTTGAAGTTGCTGAGTTTTGCTAAGAATTTCAAGAATTTCTCTCTCAAAGCATTTGTTGAAGATTTGAAGATTGCCTTCGTTTTTCCAGATTTTCTCAAGAACATCTTCATACCTTCATCCTTAGCCCAGATCTTCAAGCTATAACACTTTAGTTTTATTGTGCTCTAAATCATAAAGATCTAAAGAGCCTTGATACTAAAATCACACACGCACCTCTTTAAGTTTGATCACTTAGAACCATCTTTTAGAGATACACCGGTTATTGTTTTGGATTTGTTCATTCATAGAAAATTAGATCTTGAGTTAGTGTAGAAGCTCAAAAGTTGTAATTTGTAACACTCACTCATTATATAAGATCTCCATTAGAAATCCAAGACTAACCATCTTGGTAGAGGACGTAGATCTTTCATTGATCGAACCTCTCCAAATAGCTTGTGTTATTATCTTGTCATTTACTTTCAAGTTATTATCTTCACTCACTATTTGCGTGTTTACTCATTGTAGATTGATTGAACTTAATTGTGTTGTGTTGTTATTTCATTTGCCTTAGTTCCTTATTTCAACCACTTTGAGCCAAAATACTTAGAGTGTGTGTGCGCCCCTTTATCACACTTTGCGCCTATTTTCATTACTAAATTCCGCTGTGCATTTCACTCACTCACTTAGGCGCATTTCATAACGCTTACTTGATAAAGTGCGCATTTGCAATTGAGTTTATCAAGGGTACGAAAAGAATTTTAAAACAGCTATTCACCCCCCCCCCTCTAGCTATTTTTCATACCCTTGTTGCCCTTTGGGACCAACATTTTCTTAGGAGCCATAAAAGATATATAGAAAAAATTTATGAGAAAAAGGAGTGAAAATGGAAGTGTGTTTAGGAAGAAATGTTAGAGAGAAAGAAAGAAAATGAGAGAGAAAGAGAGTGCAGAGAGAGAGAAAATGATAAGAGCAGAGAGATAAGAAATGGCGGATCAGAGAGGTTATCATGAAAAAGGGTCTATGGCGTCACTGTGCGCTGACATGAGTTGGTGAAAGTCAAGCGAGTGAGGCGCACGCGCAGGTGAGGCGCATGCACAGATGACGTGGACCAATGAGGAACGCGCGTGAAAAGCCCTATGCGCGCGCGTGTGTCAGGCATTAATGGTCACGAAAAGACTCTTCCACTTTCGTCATAAATAGCACAAACTAGCATTAATAGCGCGTCACTCAATGCTTTTGCATTAAATGAGGTGGGACGTGCACAGGGGTAGAAAAGTAATTTCTCAAGAAAATTCAAAAAGAAATGATGAGGGAAAATACATAATTACGCAAGTACCCTTGCAAATTATGTGTTGACTCAGCAAGTCAAGGACCTAGGTGTAACTATTGAAAAGAGAACTTACCTGAGTTCCACGTGGCATGCGCATCATGCTTATGCGCAGCTCTATTATGCGCAGAGTTTCTTAGAAAACTCAGAAAAGATTTGCCTTATGCGCAACATCATGTGCGCATGAAGTGCGCAGGCGCATGAGGCAGTTCTAACTTAGATAATTCAAGAAAACACAAAGATATTAGTATTGACAAATCATATGGACAAGATTTAGCTGAGTTCAAGCATACCCATTTCACCTCTCAAAAATATGAACCTTTTTGCATCTAGTGCTTTTGTAAGAATGTCAGCGATTTGATAGTCGGTTCCCACGTGTTCCAAATGAATGTTCCTTTTCTCCACGTGGTCTTTGAGGAAGTGATACTTGATGTCAATGTGCTTGGTCTTGGAGTGCATGACAGGATTTTCAGAAACCGCAATGGTCGATGTATTGTCGTAGTAGATGGGACAATTTTCTTCTTTGATGTCATAGTCTACCAATTGCTGCTTCATCCACAGAATCTTACAGCAATATCTTCCAGCAGCAATATATTTTGCTTCAGTAGTTGAGACAGAAACTGCAGCTTGTTTCTTACTAGCCCATGACACAAGTCGATATCCGAGGAAATGACAAGTGCCGCTTGTGCTTTTCCTATCAATTGAGCACGCTGCATAATCCGCATCTGAATAACCTACAAGTTTAAAATTTGAATCTTTGGTGTACCAAATTCCAAGGTTAATAGTGCCGGAGAGATATCGTATAATACGTTTCACAGCAATTAAGTGCGCTTCTCTAGGGTCAGATTGATAACGAGCGCAGACACAAACACTAAACATAATATCTGGCCTACTTGCAGTAAGATAAAGGAGAGAGCCAGTCATACCTCGATATAAAGTTTGATCAACTTTTTTACCTTTCAAGTCTTTGTCAAGTTTGTTGCCGGTAGCCATTGGAGTATCATATGGTTTAGCATTGTCAAGTCCAAATTTCTTGATTAGATCCCTTGTATACTTTGCTTGGTTGATAAATATGCCTTCATCCATTTGCTTGATTTGAAGCCCGAGGAAGAATGTGAGTTCTCCCATCATGCTCATCTCAAACTTGATTTTCATTAGTTTCTCAAAGCGCTTGCAAAACAATTCATTAGTAGAACTAGAAATAATATCATTGACATAAATTTGAACAAGTAATTTATGATCATTATGTTTGGAAATGAAAAGAGTAGTATCGATTTTACCACGAGTGAAGCCTTTCTCAATGAGAAACTTGGATAGTGTATCATACCATGCTCTTGGTGCTTGCTTTATCCCATACAAAGCTTTCTGGAGTTTGTAGACATGATTTGGAAATTGAGAATCTTCAAACCCAGGCGGTTGAGCAACGTAGACTTGTTCTTGGAGTTCACCATTTAGAAATGCGCTCTTGACATCCATTTGATATAACTTGAAGTTCTTGTGAGCAGCGTAAGCTAGAAAAATCCTTATAGCTTCAAGTCTTGCAACGGGCACAAAGGTTTCATCGTAGTCGATTCCTTCCTCTTGCCTGTAACCTTGTGCAACCAACCTTGCTTTATTTCTTGTGATGGTTCCATTCTCGTCCATCTTGTTTCGGAACACCCACTTTATACCAATCACTCCTTGATCATTTGGTCTTGGAACGAGAGTCCAAACCTTACATCGTTCAAACTGATTGAGTTCTTCTTGCATTGCAACAACCCAATTTGGATCTTGGAGTGCTTCATCAGCCTTCTTAGGTTCAATTTGAGAGATAAATGCAGTGTAAGAATCAAAGTTTGTAGCTCTCCTTGTACGAACCCCAACATGTAGATCACCAAAGATATTAGTAATTGGGTGATCTCTAACTTCACGAATTTCAGGAGGTAAGTTAGGTAGAGTTGTAGTAACTTGAAGGTCTTCAATTGGTACATCTTCACCAGCATCAAAATCATTAAAGTTAGGGGGTTGAACTGGTTTAGAATTGAAAGAGTGAGTGACACCATGCGCAGAATTAGAATGATGCGCATTAGTGGAATCTCCAGGGGCATTGTAAGGTGCAGCTGAAGCTTTACTTGGTGCGCTATTGACAAAGCTTTGCGCAACTGATGTAGATGGATTTCCTTGAGTTGATGCATTCTGATCTTGTGTATGCGCAGTTGGAATGTGCGCACCTGTCTCAATAGACTCAACAAAATCATCAGCAACATTTGGAGCCAAAAGTGGCTCAAGGAGAGAGTGTTCATCAAAAGTAACATGTACAGATTCAACTATCACTAAAGTAGATCTATTGAAAACACGAAAAGCTTTAGAATGTTTAGCATACCCAACAAAAATACCTTCGTTAGCTTTGGCATCGAATTTACATCTATATTCGTTTCCGTTGTAGAGGATAAAGCATTTGCAGACAAAGATCTTGAAGAAAGCAATGTTGGGAGTTCTACCACGCTAAAGTTCATAAGGGGTCTTATTATGGCGTTTGTTGATGAGGGAACGATTTTGAGTAAAGCATGCTGTGTTGATAGATTCTTCCCAAAAGTACTTGGGCAATTTAGCTTCAGCTATCATCATCTTCCCTGCTTCTATCAATGTTCGGTTCTTCCTTTCCACAACACCATTTTGCTGTGGAACACCAGCAATATCGAGCAACACCGTTATTTTTTAATTCTGTTCCATTGTCGGATCGAACACTAACGATGTCATCTTCTTTTTGGGTTTGGAGCATTCTGAATAGAGTGGTGAGAATGTCATAGCAATTGTCTTTAGAAATCATCATTTCCACCCATGCATATCTTGAATAATCGTCCACCACAACTAGAGTATATTTGTTGCCTCTAATGCTTGCAGTGGAGACTGGTCCAAAGAGATCAATGTGCAGCAGTTGCAAACATCTTGAAGTTGAGGGATTTGTCTTGCTGGAGAAACACTGCTTTGATTGTTTGCCAAGTTGACAAGCTGCGCATTTCTTGTCATGATGATCAGCAACCTTGGGGAGTCCTTTGACAAGATTGTCCCTGCTAAGTTTTGATATATACTTGAAGTTCAAGTGACTCATGTGCTTGTGCCATAGCCAACTATTTTCGCTCACACTTTTAGCTACAAAACAAAGATTAGTACTAGAGTTCATACTATGGAAATCAATAATATAAATATTTGTCTTACGATATCCCGTGAGTAAGGTAGCTCCAGTTTTGCCATTCTTGATAAGACATTGCGTTGAAGTGAAATGGCATTCTAATCCTTTGTCGCAAAATTGATATATGGATAATAAGTTGTGCTTGAGTCCTTCAACGAGAGAGACTCTTTCAATGCACACTTTGTCTTTCTTGAGCTTTCCATATGCAACAACTTGACCTTTGTTATTATCACCAAATGTTACTGAGGGACCTCTTTGTTCATGAACATCTTCAAGTAAGGATTCATCTCCAGTCATGTTTCGTGAGCACCCACTATCGAGAATCCATTCATACGTTCTAGATTTAGAAGATCCAGCCATGAAGCAAAGAACCTGAAATATAGACATTTAAGCAGGTCCCCTTTATTCCTTTTTGGGTCCTAGAGTTAGCAAGTTTTGACAACCCACTCTTGCTTGACCTTAGGATTTTTAAGTTCTTTGGCATTGGGAGTGAATCTCAAAAGGCATTCCACGGAATTGTGTCTAGAATAATCACAAATAGAACAATGATGAAAGCCACCAACCATGTGGGTTTTCACAAACTCCTTACTTTTCTTAGGGATATCATTCTTCTTTGGGTCAGATGAATTTGCCTTAACAAAATTTTTCTTTTGAAATTTTGGTGCGCTTTTTCTAGGAGTGCGCATATGGTTAGGAGGCGCATGGCGTTGATGCGCATGAGTCTTAGGAGCATAATGTTCGCTCATAGAAGGAGCGCGCCTTGTTTCAAGAATTATTTTGCTAGAGGAAGATTCATCTGTAGCTATTTCATTCTCTTTAGCTTTCCCAAATTGTTTCATTGGGTCGACATAATGGAATGTTTGTCTCTTGACAGGTTCCTGTCTTTTACCCATTGAAATATAATGTTTTTCCTTGGGAATTTCACAAGTTTACTGAGGTGTAAATTCACTTTCTCTTTCAGCGCAAACCTCACACTTAAAGTTGTCACTAGTTGAAGTGAATCCCAAGCCGCTTTTATCACCACTGGCTTTTTGGGACTCAAAGATACTATCCATAGTGACACGAGAATTGGACCACTCATTTGTAATCTTTTTAAGATCAGTAATTTGAGCAACCAATTCATCGTTTTGAACTTTAAGTATAGATTTCTGTTCTGTTCTGTTAGATTAGTGTTTTTAACAGTAAGAGGAGTCATGCTCTTTATCTTCTCCTTAAGGAGGATGAGTTCAGATTTTAGAAGAGATTTATCAGTCTTAAGCTGGGAAATTTCATCACATGATAGTGCTAAATCTTCCTTCATATCACTAAATCGACTGATTACCTTTTCAGCCTCTTTGAACAACTTTTCTTGCTTTTCAATGTCCTCATCATGATTGATTTTTGGAATTGGTTCAACTTGTGGTCTGATGTAGTGCCTTTTTTGAGCTTGCTTCTTGCGCTCAGATCACATCTAGCAAATAGCAATCCACCATTGCTTTGAGCTGGAGTAAGACATCCTTGTTCAATAAGCTCGTTGATGGTTGGTCCTTTCTTCTTTTTCATCTCTTGAAAACCTGCAAATTTCTTGATAGGTTTATTCAAGACATTCATAGCAGGAACATCTTTGGAGTAGTCATCATCTGAATCATAAGCATCTACTTCATCATCCTTTGCCACCAAGCACACGAGTCCATCATCAGAATCTTCATCGCTTTCTTCCGAGTCTGTTTCAATCCATGTATTGCGCTCAGTAGATGGAGATTCTTCTTCATCAACCATTCCTTTATGATGATTGAATTTGTGAGTGTGGTTGCTCTTTTTCTGCATGTACTCGAACTTGGGAATTGAGCAGCTCGATGCAAAATATCCTGGTTTCCTGCAATTAAAACAAACAAGATCTTCTTTTCTTTTGGAGTCACTGCTCCTGGTAAACTTTGGAAGAGCTCTGCTTGTAGATCCTTGTGCTTAGTTGAAAGAGCTGGGTTTTGAGAATTTTCTGAACTTCTGGAATTTCTTCCCAAATAAAGCGAAGTCTTCGTCATCCATGTCCAATAGCTCAGAGGTAGAAATTGTCGCGCCCCTGACCCGTGGTCCTACTTGGCCCCACGCTCGGGACACGAGTGGAAGACGTTATAAAACACTTTTGAAAATTATTTCGAAATATACTTTCATAAAGTTTAACATATTCCACACTTGAAGTTCAAAGACTTCCACTAACTTTCAAACAAGCTTTTCAAACAACTTTCACAAACGGAAGTATTTAGCCCGAAGGCTTACAAACTTTGTTTACAAATACACAAACACCAACATTTTCCAAAGTATAAATTTTAAAAGATGATGAAGTCACGGATACTCTACCCCGAAAGGTTATACATTATAAAATGTAGCCTTTACAAAACTCATATCCCAAACTCTTACCACCACGACGTCCTCCCGTGCAAGTGTCCTATTCCCTGGACTTGCCTTTATCTAAAACAGTAAACAAATAAGGGGTGAGAATGAATCTCAGTAAGCTACTAAAATGCAACTGCGTTACATGCTGATATGATAATCATAAAGAAACTATATCAACAAATAATCAAATAGCATATAGCACATAACATGAGAGATAACATCAACTCATATATCACAATTAACACCTAGGCCACACTCCAGTGGATACCAAGCCAAGGTTTACCCAATAACAACTGTCTGAGAATACCAACTGTGAATACCATCTGAGAAAACCATCTGAGCAGCATAAATAGCTGAAGCCGGGATCCCGAAAACCAAACCATAACCAATAGAACCAAAGTAACCAGAGAGGGAAATACGACACAAAGTCATAACCCAAGTGCTCACCAAAGGAAGCAATTCATCCCATCCAAGGCCAATCTGGACTGGGGAAACAAAGAAGGCGCAGTGGAGACCTTATAGTGAACTTGGCTTGTGTGCCACTATAATTCTTCCACCGCCTGACTCAGAAGCTCCAATGGAAAATCTTATAGTGGACTTACCTGTACCACTATAATTCTTCCATCGGCTGACTCAGAAGCTCCAATGGAAAACCTTATAGTGGACTTACCTGTACCACTATAATTCTTCCATTGGCTGACTCTACAACAAGACCAGCTGAACTTTTCACAAGAAGCACAGTAATGAATACTTGCTAAACAAAACCCGGGGCATTTAATCCAAGAAGGAACTAAGCCAAATACATCACAAGATGCACACAAAAGATTTCTCATAAAGAGTCCATAACAAGGACATTTAGTCACAACTCAATCTTTTTCATCAACGACGTAAAAGTCATACACATTTACGTTTGGGTCCTAAACAACCCCAAGGACTACACAAACAATTGTCCTCTTGAACCCAAGTTAAACAAACTATCAACCTGGAAAACAGGGGGGGTGCGCTCGCCCCACCCCATAGGGTGCGCGCGCTCCCAATCATCAGATCCTCACAATTTTTGGTCACTTAAGGGTGCGCGCGCCCCACCCAAAAGGGTGCGCTCGCTTCCCTTGATCAGACACTTTTGCCTAAGTTGACAACAATAGGGTGCGTGTGCTTCCTTATATAGGGTGCGTGCGCCCCCTCCCATTTTGGACCAAATCCCAGATTTCTTTCTTAGTTCATTTTTACTCCTTCCGTCCCACAAGTATAACACACAAACTACACAACTTTAGTAACTTTCTTTAAAGTTACACTTTGGCTTCTAAGCCATTCCAACACTAGATAAAATCAATTCCATATACTCCCTTTGTCCCAAAATTACAAGTATAACAAATATTACCCAAATCACAAAATTAACAAGTAGAAGTATCAAATATAAATATAATTTTTCTAATATACCAATATACTCATTTAGGGACACTTTCATACATTTCCCCGTCCCAAGAATAATAGTATAATTTTATAATATACTTATTTAATATTTAATTCAAGTTAATATTTTACCGTCCCACAAATAGGAGTATACTTTCAAACACTTATACTAACATTTTCAGAATATAAACATACTCCATATACATACTTGCATACAAACCAAGTCACTTACCCAGTATAATTATATTCCTTTTGCCCCAAATAAACAAGTATCACAATTAAATTATTTTCACAATAATTTCACCACATATCACCCATATAGCAAATATATGACCATTTTACTATTTAAGGGGAATTAGTAACTTACCTATTTCCGGAGAAAGTATAAATGAAATATTTTCTGATCGGGTAGAAGTGACCTATTCAACACCCTGATCATTTTTATATAATTAGTTTCTAAAACGGAGTAATAAATAAAAAGATATAAATTAAAATAGGAAATATACTTACTCCCTTCGTTTCACAGAGAGAATGAAAAAAGAAAGAAAAGTTTGGTTCTGCGTGTGTAGAGAGAGAGAAGGAGAAGATAAACTTGTGTTTATAAAAATCTTTACCCAATTTACACTTTAGTCCCTCAACTTTCAAGTTGAACAAATTAACCCCTAAACTTATATTTTCACTAAGGACCCTAAGGTTTCAACTTAATCATTTAACTCCTTTAACCATTATTACTACTAACAAAATAAATAACACAATTAAGCAAATAATATAAGCAAATCATAAAATGTGATGCAACACATAAAATGCACACAAAAGTTCAAATTAAAATTCTCAAAAATATAAAATAAATAGGGACGGGTTTTGGGGTCGTTACAGAAATCTTGGGATCTGCACTTTTCTCAACTTGCGCTGGCACTTCCTCTCTATGTGCCACCATAGCAATGGATTTTGATTTTCTTTCAGTTTCACTTATACGCTGAAGTTTGAGTTCATAAACTTTGAGATTTGCGTAAAGATTTCTGAGGGTCCAAACATCTAAAGTTCCAGCGTCTTCAAGAGCGCTAGATTTATGCAGATATCTTGATCCAAAAGCAGCGAGGAAATTAACATTCAATTCTTTATTGGAGAACTTCTTTCCGAGTGAAATACAGAGATTAATGATTTCACAAAATCGTTCATATGTCTGTCTTAAAGATTCTCTGGGGAGTTGAGAGAAATTGTTGAATCTCTTTTGAACTTCGTATCGCTTGTTTTCCTTGCAAACAGTGTCTCCTTCGATGTGCTCTTCAATAGCATCCCATAATTCATTAGCAGTGGCACAATGCATGACTTGTTGTTTCATAACCGTGCTTAGAGTGCTCAGGAGAATGTTTCTTGCTTTTCCATCATTAGCAACTCTTCTCATCTCTTCTTCAGTCCATTCTTCCTTAGGTTTCTTGATTGAAGGTTGAGCAGCGTTGGTGCGTGGATTATGATTCGCTTTCATTGGGATATAAGGTCCATAAACCACGGTGTCATGAAGCCTTTCATCGATTGAGGTGAGATGAGTTAAGATGCTGAATTTCCATACGTCGAAATGATATTCATCAAAGACTGGAACATGTGTATAGTTAGCAGTTGCCGAAGGTTTTGTGTTTGCCATATCGAATCGGCACCCAAGCTGTTAAGCTTGAAAAACAGAAAAACGTTGTTTGTAGGTGTTTGCTCTGATACCACTTGTTGGTCCCAAAGGGGAAACAAGGGTATGAAAAATGCTAGAGGGGGGGGGGGTGAACAGGTTTTAAAATTCTTTTCAAACCCTTTTGCAAATCAATGGCAAATGCGCACAACTCAAGTATTGGCTAAGTATAGCGTGCAACAGAGTGTGAAATGCACAGCGAAAAATTAAAGCAATCACTTATGCGCAGGTCTATGCGCAGAAGTGTAAATACGCACGCACTAAGATTTAGTTTAAAGAGTGGCGCAAAATGGAACTAAGGTAGAAAGCACACAAACACAATCCAATCAATTCAATACAATCTACAAAGATCAAACAAAGCAATATATCAGAAAAGCTTAAATGTAGAAAGTAAAGCACAATAAATAGACAAGCTATTTGGAGAGGTTCGATCGGGAAAAGATCTACGTCCTCTACCAAGATGGTTAGTCTTGGATTTCTAATGGAAATCTTATTATGAGAGAGTTATAAGTTACAACGATTGAGAACAAACAAACTCAAAGATCTATAATCTATGAAAGAACAAAATCCTAGACAATAACCGGTGTTTCTCAAGAAGTATGATCGATGAGATCTAAACTTCAAGAGGTGTGTGTGTGTCAGAAATCTGGGCTTTTTAAATCTATGAGATGGAGAGCACAAGATTCTGGTGTTACAAGGCTTTAGGATCTGGGCTTGGTAAAGTATGAAGGTATGAAGCTTGTTCTTGAGAATTCTGGAAATGAGCAAGCAATCTTCAAATCTTCAAAGTTTCTTTCAGAGAGCAAAACACAAGCAGCTTGGAAAATGAGGAAGAGCTGGCTATTTATAGAGGAGCTTCAAGAACTAGCCGTTGGAGCTCTGAGCAAGGACAATGTGCTGGAACAATGTGATTGGTGCGCAGGTGTCCTTTATAGCTGTTGGAGACAGAGCAAGTGGTTGAGCTTCAAACTTCTTCTAGAAGGATGACAACTGTCTTCATTTTGAATTTCAAATATGAGGCGTGTCTCTATCTACGTGTATGCTGAGTGTGCACGTTTTGTCGTTTGTCCACATCAGCATTTTGACTCATTCCAAAAAGCGTAGCTTGTCATGACGCTTTCCAAGCTTCATAAAGGTGAGGTCAGGAAATAAGAGAATTGACCAAGGCAGAACTGCGCGCGCATGAGAGCCATGCGCATTGGGTGCGCAGATGGGGCGCTGCGCATGAGAGTCATGCGCATCCCATTCAGTCAAATTCACTTGAGACCTCAAATCCAACACTTCAACCCTAAACACTAAGCCTAGTCTATAAAGAGGACTTTAGCTAAAAATTGAAGTTATAAAACTTCTTACATAGGGTCCTAAAGTCCTTAAAATAAACTTAGGTGATAGTATCAATCAATTCTAACATAAGTAGGAGTGTTAAGTAATAAGTATACCCAACATATGGTGTATAGCAAGATTCTATACACTAAGTGTAAGTGTATCAACTTCCCACATTTTGTAGCCTCTTTTGTAACTTTATTATTTCCCTTAAATTACTGGTATTTTTTGTGATTAATGGAAAGTGGACGTACTTATAGTGGATTGTTTTCTCAAATAATTCATTTTTAAAATAATATTTCCCAAAATGATAACCTTCTAAAACTATTTGCCAAAATGTCCATTTTTTTTAAACTCGCCACTGCTAGTAGCGATTTAAAAAAAATCTCGCTTAAACTCGCTACTATGAATAGCGAGTTCATTTTTTTTTTCATTAGGTGTAGATGTACATCACAAAACTCACGGTTGTCAACAGAGAAATTCCCCTTTCTTCTCTTTGATGTTCTACTAGATGACCTTATGACTCCAGTAGAAGCCATTGCCACAACAAACAAGCGCATTTTAACTAAACTCGCTAACACCATTAGCGAATTTGGACTTGATAACATCTACTCGAAATTGTTATCGTAAAATGCAAAAAAAATAAAAAATAAAAATGAACTCGCTATTCATAGTAGCGAGTTTAAGCGAGATTTTTTTTTTAAATCGCTACTAGTGGCGAGTTTCAAAAAAATGATCATTTTGACAAATAGTTTTAAAAAGTTATCATTTTGAGAAATATTATTTTAAAAACTAGTCGTCGTGCCCGTGCCGGTGGCACGGTAACAATACATCTAGGTGACGGTACATACAAAATGAAAGTATGAAATATGTATTCCTTAAAACCATTTTCTTATACACACTGAATTGAGTCTGCCATCAAACATACATCCCTCTGTTATTGCAACCTGAGTAAATCAGATTGTCCATTGCAAAACAAAAAGAGGAAGAAGAACTTTGGAAACCGCCTAATATCAACCGTAGGATCGGAGAAGTGGAGAAACAATCTAAGGATTGAGATTAAATTGAAAATAAATCTTTTAATGGCAGCCGTAGGATGAAGGAAGTTACAAAACAATCTTAGCCCTTCTTTGTCTCAAGTCAATTGGAAGTTATTTTTGAGTTGTATTATAATATACAGATGAATTATTTGAGAAAACAATCTAGTGGGTGTGTATATCGCCACTAAAACCCAAATCGAAATTCAAATCGAAATATCACTGAACCGTTAATACAATCCGAACCCACCAATAACATTTGCAGCTCCAGAAAGAAATGACCAGTGCGGGCTTTTGCCGCCTCAAATTCTTCTTATCCACAGAACCACCGCAAAACCACCGGCCCGGCACCTTCAACCACCATTCTCACCCACTTCCTCGCCATGTCTTTAGCAGTCTTTCTTTTCTCTCCAATTGCCACAATTTCAACCGCCCTAACTCAAAGCTTCGCGTGTGTTGCGGGGCCTCTGGTGTTCAATCCAAATCTAACCCCGAATCCTCCATTAGCGACGGTCAAGACCGGCTTTTGAAGGTACTCTTTCAGGCTTGATTGTGTGGACATGCTTTACAGTTGAAAAGAATAGTTTGTGAGAAGATTTTCTTTATTTACTTCTGTCAACATGAACCCAATTACAGGCTATATATACAATACTACATACAGACCCTTAGGAAAGATACAGAGAATACCAAAAAGATTAATAACTGATACATCTTCCTAAATACATAACTGATACATCTTCCAATACTCCCCCTCAAGTTGGTGCATGAAGATTTTGAATGCCCAACTTGCTAATAAGAAATTCGAACTGCTTTCTTCCAAGAGCTTTTGTCAGGATATCTGCTAGTTGTTGATGAGTACGAACATGAACAGTAACCACAGTACCTGCTTGCAGCTCGTTGCGCACAAAATGGCAATCGACTTCTATGTGTTTGGTGCGTTCGTGAAAGACGGGATTGCTAGCAATATGAATAGCCGCCTGACTGTCACAATGTAAACGCATAGGCAGATTATGAGAAACACCCAGGTCATGCAAAATCCCTTTTCCCATTTTAATTCACATGTAGTTGTAGCCATGGCCCGATACTCAGCTTCGGCTGAAGATCTAGAAACTGTCACTTGCTTCTTCGTTTTCCAAGAAATTGGAGAATGTCCCAACATCACAAAATATGCTGTTAAAGAGCGACGGGTGAGTGGACAACTAGCCCAATCTGAATCGCAAAAAGCGTACAATTGCAAGTCACTATCACCTCTTAGAAGAATCCCTTGGCCTGGCTTTCCTTTCAAATAACGCACCACACGAAGAGCTGCTTCCCAGTGTTCCACTTTGGGTTGCTGCATGAATTGAGATAAAATATGAACAACATAACTTAACTCAGGTCTGGTGATAACTAAATAAATCAAACGCCCAATCAGTCTCCGATACTGTTCAGGATCTGAGTAATCAGGACCATTTTTCGTCGCGAGATAATGACTTGTCTCAATTGGAGTAGGAGCAGGTTTAGCCCCTAGTAATCTAGCTTCGCTCACAATGTCGAGAGCATATTTTCTTTGACATAAAAAGAGACCTTCACGAGTACGAGCAACCTCAATACCAAGAAAATACTTTAGAACTCCCAAGTCTTTCATATGAAAACACTTGCTCATATATTGCTTGAAGCGAGCCACAACATTAGAATCATTCCCTGCTACAATGAGATCATCCACGTAGACAAGAACGCATAAAGATGCACCATTTCTATGATATGTGAATAATGAATAGTCACAATAGGATTGCTTGAACCCATAAATTCGTAATGCGCTAGCTAACTTTGCAAACCAGTTCCTCGGTGCCTGCTTTAATCCATAAAGGGATTTCCTTAATTTGCAAACTTTTCCCGGTTTAGAAGACACAAAACCAGGTGGTAACTGCATGTATACTTCTTCAGAAAGATCTCCATGTAAGAATGCGTTGTGGACATCCATTTGGTGTAATTCCCAATCCTTAGCAACAGCTACAGCTAACAAAATTCTCACTGTGACCATTTTCGCTACAGGAGCGAAGGTCTCATTATAGTCCACTCCTTCAATCTGTCGGTTTCCCAAGATTACTAATCGTGCCTTGTATCGCTCTATAGTACCATCAGAGTTGTACTTTATTTTGTACACCCACTTGCACCCAATAACATTCTTTCCAGGTGGTGGTGTTTCTATGGTCCAAGTCTTATTCTTTTCGAGGGCATCAATTTCCTGTTTCATAGCCTCTCTCCATTTGGGATTTTTTACTGCATCAGAATAGCGCACTGGTTCGTCTCTTGCACTAACAGCAGCTAGAAATTTTCTATGTCTCTCAGAAAAATTTGTACATGTCACATAATTAGCAATAAGATATGGCGTACCCGAGGAATGTGATGGTGAAGGCTTGCTAGTGATTGTATGTCATACATATTCATTCATCCAAGCAGGAGACCTTCGCATTCGACATCCATGTCCTAGCTGCTCTTCATGTTGCTGGTTATTTGCAAGTTCATGTTCAGCTTGAGGTAAATGTGACTCACCTTGATTATTATTTTCTTCAGCCCTCACATTACTCCCCCTTGCTTCAGGCGTCCCTGTTTCATCACATTGAAGACCACCAGGTGTCTCCGTATCTAGCATCTCAACTACATCAGAACCTACACCATTATTTGAATCAATAAAATGATCACCAAAGCCCTGCTCATGCTGTACTGTGGTAGAATCAACTTCATCAGCGATGTTGGCAAAAGGGAATTTATTTTCAAAGAAAGACACGTCACGAGATGTAAAATATTCACTACTTTCTAGATCATATAATCTCCAGCCTTTCTTTCCAAACGGATACCCAACAAAAACACACTTTTTACTTCGTTCTCCAAATTTATCTCTATCCTTCCTTTGCACATGAGCATAACAAAGACACCCAAAGATTCTAATATGCTTATAGTCTGGCTGTTTGCCAAAAAGCATCTCATAAGGTGTTTTTTCTCCTAAAATGGAATTAGGGGTGCGGTTTATTAAGTAAGCTGCTGTCAGAATGCACTCTCCCCAAAATCTAATTGGCAAGTGTGCTTCAAACCTCAAAGCCCGTGCTACATTAAGAATGTGTCGGTGCTTTCTTTCCACCCTACCATTTTGTTGTGGTGTTCCTCTAATAGAAGTTTCATGCCATATCCCTTCTTGACCAAAAAATGCTTTTAATCCATTAAACTCAGTACCATTATCGCTACGGAATATTTTAACTCTTTTATCGAATTGAGTACGAACCATCACACAAAATTTCTTGACTAACTCAACAACCTCCGTTTTTTCAGCCATTAAAAATACCCAAACAGAACGGGAATAATCATCGACAATAGTAAGAAAAGAATGAGCACCACAAGATGACGGAGTGCGGTAAGGATCCCAAACATCGCAATGAACCAACTCAAAGAAAGTTTTTGCTTTATTTTTATTTAACTCAAACACATCACGAGTTTGTTTTGCTTTGAAACATACTTCACAATTCTTATGCTCACTGTTCTTATTATTACTACTATTACTAAGAGGAGGCAGTAAACTAACTACTTTTCTAGAAGGATGTCCCATACGCTTGTGCCAAAGTTGATAAGGATCCACACCGATTGTCCTGAAAACTTTCTCTTGTGTCGTCTCTTGCTTGAATATGTACACCCCATCACGTTGCTCACCCACACCAATCAGATTCCTCGAGGTGCAATCCTGTATCAAACATAGCCTATTAGTGAATGTAACAGTACAATTTAAATCATCAACAAGCTGAGAGATAGAAATTAAACTGCATGTTAATTCGGGCACAAATAACACATGTTTTAAATTAATTCCATTCCCAAGTCGTGCCACGCCCTCCTTCGTCGCAAGGGTACTCTTCCCGTCGGGCAGACCAACAGGACATGGCTCAATTTCCTTTAACTCTTCAAGAAAATGAAGACGTCCAGTCATGTGACTTGACGCTCCAGTGTCCAAAAGCCAATGAAACAGTGTTGACTTACCCATGGATTTTTCTGTTGAACCAGAACTACCAGATTTGAGGTTTGCGACGAAAGCAGTAAGTGACTTCATTTGGTCTTCACTTAAACCTGATACTTCCATGCTTTCTTTTTCTTGTCCATGTCCAACAGTTTGAGCCGCATTTGCTGTCAGATTTACGAGGTCTCGTACAACCCCTTTTTCACGAGATGTTCCACCAACTCGTCCTCCCCGAGCTGACGTGCTGCCACGACCTCCTCCTTTTCCCAATGACCACCAATCAGGATATCCAACTAATTGAAAACAACCTGCAGCAACATGACCTTTTTTTCCACAATGACTGCAAGAAGTTTCTCCTGGTTCTCTCTTCACAGCAACATTAGGAGGTCGACTGCGATTAGTTGTCTGCACAGCGAACCCAACTGCGTCAATGCGTTCATGTTGGTTTCGCGCCACATCTTTATGTCTTTCTTCTTGCTGAATTTGCGAGTATGCCCTGTTCACAGAAGGTAAAGGTGAAGTCCCCAATATATTTGATCGAACAGTTCCATATAAGTCCACATCAAGTCCCATAAGGAACTGAAAGAGCTTCTCCTTTTCTCGTTCCTGCATCAATTCCTTCGCCGCTCCACAGGTACATCCGCTGCACGCACAAACTGGATTTTTAGCATATCCAGACAACTCATCCCACATATGTTTGAGTTTTCCATAATACGCACTTATCCTCATGCCTGCTTGTTTGCAATTCACAAGTTCAGCCTTCAACTGATATACTCTCATATCATTTCCAACATCAAATTGTTCTTGAATATCATCCCACAAATCTTTGACGCTTTCCTTGTATGAGATAGAAGAGCGTAGAGTAGAATCTATGGTGTTCATTAACCAAGCAACGAGCATCGAGTTAACGCTTAACCAATCCTCCAAATCAGGATCATCTTCATCTGGTCTTGTCATGATTCCATCAAGAAATACAAGCTTCTTCTTAGCCCGAAAACTGTTTCGAATCGCCTTCTTCCACTCGTCATAATTATCACCTCTCAAGACGGTAGGTGTAATCACCAACCCAGGATGGTCTTGAGGACCAAGATAATAAGGGGACAACGGATCGAAAGATGACGGCTTCTTTGATCCGGAAGTATTTCCAGAAGTTTTGTTTTCCTCACTTCCACCAGTCATGATGACAATCTGGCCTGATTAATTTTCAAAAAAAAAAAAAAAAACTTGCCCAGGATCTACTTTGGTACCATGAAAAGAATAGTTTGTGAGAAGATTTTCTTTATTTTCTTCTGTCAACATGAACCCAATTACAGGCTATATATACAATACTACATACAGACCCTTAGGAAAGATACAGAGAATACCAAAAAGATTAATAACTGATACATCTTCCTAAATACATAACTGATACATCTTCCAATAACAGTGCTTTTTGTTTTTGCTGATTAAGGATAATTTGGGAAAATTAATGTCAATTTAAAGTTTATATTTTATATGGGATTCATTTGGAAGTTGGAATAAACTAAAACTGAAGTTAGAATAATTTAAGGGTGTTTGGCAACTCAATTTCAAGTTCTGTAATTGGAATTGGAAGAACAATTTGAATTCCACGGATTTATTTTGTTCTAAACATGCCTTCAATGGTAATGATTGCGTAAAGAAATAAGTAAGAAGTAAATGCGGCACCTGCTAATATGAAATGAGGTGATAAATTTGTGATTTACGAGTGCAAGTGCTGGTTTGTTGAAACTATAGATTAATTGCAAGGAAATGATAAGCGCATTACTAAATTATGTTTTTTGCAGGTCCCCATATCAAACATTAGAAATTTTTCTATAATTGCACATATTGATCATGGGAAGTCAACATTAGCAGATAAGCTTCTCCAAATGACAGGGACTGTGCAGATGCGCGAAATGAAGGAACAGTTTCTTGACAACATGGATTTAGAGAGAGAAAGGGGCATTACTATAAAATTGCAGGTGTGTACAGTGACCGACCCTTGGCCCTTGCCATTAGCAAAAAATTGAAAACCTGTTTTTCTAAGTCACATTTCTTGATTCATGCTATTCTCATAGCTCTTTAAATTTCTTTCTTTCTATCGAAAGCATGATCGAAACTGGCATCCAATTGTAGTTCTCCATTTGTTTTTCTTTATGCCTGATGCCATTTGAAAACCATTTAATTTGTGGAACAGAGTTTTTTATAAACGACACATGTCACGCGGCCAGTTTGTTCATATTGTGAGAATCAATACTATTAGAGATTTACCAAGTGAAGAATTGTGCTTTCTTAAAGGTCATAAGATATTTTGTAGAATAGGGGAGCATATTCAAATATGCCACGAAGAAGTAGCTAATTGAGCAAATACAACCAATTTAGGAACAAATCCAAATAGCATTCGATAGGGGCTTGTAACTCAAGATCATAGTTATTAAAGGCCCAAGGCGCACCAATGCGCAAAAGGTGTGCGCGGAGCCTAGGCGCAAGGCGGGCGCGCGCCCCAGTGACGAAGCCCGCAAAAATGCCTTAAAATCCTAAAAATATAGTATACATACAACATCAAGATAAGCAATAAATAAAATGCAAGTAGTAAATCAAGCATACGTTATAAGTCATAAAAGAACATTCCAAGACAAACAGAGAAGCTGATATTTATCTTTACCCGTGGGATCAGCAATCGTACAATACTTCCACCTCGGGTCTCTTGAAGCCATTAGTACCTAGTTAATCCTAATCAAAAGGCGAAAAAAAATGAAGAGGGAAAAGAAGAGAACATTACAAGACAAACAGAAAAAAAGGAAAAAGAAAAAGCAATCAGGGAAAAAAACGAACTTGTCGGAGCTGATAATACTCGCCGGAGGTCGTCTATGTTAGTTTGAAGGAGTTCCTAGTGATCGCTATACTTGTACAGAGTTATGGTGCGTGTACGTGAGAGAGTCGTGGGAGAGGAAGATTATTAGTCGCGTATTAGGTTTAATTACGATGTAATTGCCGGTCAATTGCTGCGTCCGGAGCCTAGGTGTACCCCATCAAGGCTCGCACTTCAGCCCTAGGCGCGCCTAATCCCTCGCCTTGGAAACATCGCCTCGCCTAGCACAATCCAGGCTCCAACGCTGCGCCTCTCTGCGCCCTGCTCCTAGTCGCGCTTTAAATAACTATGCTCAAGATATGGGTAAGATCAGTAAGACTTTGGAAGAGAGAAGGTCGTTGAGTCATCCATATCCTCTTCAACTTTCATGAAAGTAATGGTTCTTGTATATCCAAAATTTCCTCTTAGTTTTGAATTACAATAGGAACACACAAATTTGATACTCACTCTGTCCCACTTGGAGAAGTGTGTTTTGACCAAACATTCAATTTAATAAAAGTGGTTAATAATTAGTTAATTCTTTAAATTTCCCCTCAAATATTTGAATTCAAGCAAGGAGGTAACATTTGAACTCAAACTAGGCGTGGAACAATGTTTAGTATAGTGAGTTGATTGAAAAAGGTCTGCCCAAATAAGAAGTTACTCTTCTATTGGGACGGCTAAAAAAGGAATATTCACTTATTAAATTGGGACAGAGGGAGTAAATAGGAAGAGATTAACTTCCGTGCCAATGGATCTGTAGTATTCGTTGGCGGCATGTTGCCTTTTTATTTTTAAATATATACACACACACACACACACACACACACACACATATACACACACACACACACACACATATATATGTGTGTGTGTGTGTGTGCATGTGTATTAGGAAAATCGGCGTCATGTTATGTTTGGTGTCCTTGTTGCCTAAAAATCTTGAGAATCTTTTAAGATCAGATTCTGCTGCTGTCTCTTCCCTAGGACAAAGTAGTCATTTTGCTTCTTTATGAGCCTATCTGGAGTCTAAAAACATAATCCAAGCTCGTGCGGGGTCGGTTGATGGTGATTTTTGAGATGTGCGGTTACAGACTTAAAGCCATATTGGAGTACTCTTATTTCTTAGATTTTGTACTCCATAAAGGAATAAAACTTAATTTTTAGATCAAGCTAAGATTTTGCAGACGTAAAGGCTTAAAAAGGAGCAGTGGACAAGCCACTAGTTGAACCGAAGTAAAGGATAAAAACTAAGGGGCTAACAACAGTTTTGATTGACTTATAAAATCTAGAAGGTTTAAGATAAGCATGAATAACATATGTCCAAGTATTTTAAGTGTTAATATAACTCCTAGAGCTTCTCATTGTACACTTTCAGAACCTCTTTGTTCTAACTCACAGTTTTTCTACCTTTTTGTTTAGCTCTTAGCGGGATGGGTTACTTCCTGCTGTTTGGTCTGTTATTTATAATACTAATGAGATGGTTCATTGTTGGTAAATATTATGCAGGCTGCTAGAATGCGCTACATGTATAAAGGTCAACCATATTGCTTGAATCTAATTGATACTCCAGGGCATGTAGACTTCTCGTATGAGGTAAACACATATCCCTCATTAGACACTGAAGATTTTTAGTGTTTGATTTTCAAGCTCTACATTTTTACTTGTGCTTTTTCCGGTTAGTATGAACGTCGTGGTTCTCGTGACGTGTAAATACTTTAGTAAAGAATATACATGCATTGTGTACTGGTAAAAGTTTGGGGTTGATGGTGCTCAGGAAAAAAAGGACCAAGGGTGGCTAAGTAGCGGAATTCATGTTCCTTGTTCTAACAATGCTATGTGAATAAACAATTGAAAAATGAGAATGTTGTGTATTAAAAGTACCTTCACTGAAGGACAAATTTGATAAGTGTAAAATACTCCCTCCGTCCCAGAGTAAGAGTCCTACTTTCCATTTTGGTACGTCCCAGAGTAAGAGTCCTATTCCTAAAATGGCAAAGAATCTTTACTATTCACCCCACTCATTCTCTCTCCTATTTTACTTTTATACTCACAACACCAATCAATTCACTATTCTCTCCCACTCATTCTCTCTCCTACTTTACTTTTACACTCACAACATTTACATCACTTCCAATATTTATTAATAAGCGTGCAAATGAGGGGTAGGACTCTTACTCCGGGACGGAGGGAGTAACAATTAAGATTAAAGGTTCTTGGAAAAGTAAAGTCCTAATACTACTAACATTACTGAAGATGACTATAATGGCTAGATGAACAGAGAAAGACAGTGACCAGTTTTCCTGTCCTATTGAGTTCTTTGCATTCAACTTCTCTCTGTTTGTCTCCATTGGAGATACTGGAACTGTTTGCTTGATAGCTGCAGTCAGCTTCTGTTTTATACCCCATCTGTCCCACTTGGAGAAGTGAATATTCCTTTTTTTAGCCGGAGGGAGTAGTTAATGTACCACTTCCTTCAGGAAGCCATTTTTATTGACAAAGACAACTTTGAGAAGAATATTTAGACTTTTATGCCCTTGTATTTCTTATGAATTGTACTAAAGTTTTAATTTTTTATATTTATATTATGCAAGAAAACTATCATTTTGAATATGGTTCTTTTGGAATGAAAAAGCAAGTATTTATATAGATTAATTATTGAAAGTTGAATTTATAAGTGAAACATCCGTAAATAAAATAGTGAACCATTAACGTGGAATGGAGGGTGTAATAATTCAAAAATGTAAGAAAATGATGGGGCCAAATAATTTCATTGTAATTTATGTAGATTACAATGTTAAGTTGTAGAAGTTTCTGCTAATTTTCAAATGATACTGCTTTAAGTGCTCCATGATTTGCTTATCTAATAATCCAATTGTGTGGTTTCATAATTGCAGGTTTCTCGTTCTCTTGCTGCATGTGAAGGTGCCCTCCTTGTTGTGGACGCATCTCAGGCATGTCATTCCTTAGCACTAGCTCTAGTCATATTCTAAATGAATAATTTTAATATCGTGACACCTTTCAGGCTTCAGCCTTTATAGATAACATATTCGTTGGTGGTGTTGAGTAAGGAAGAAACCAGCTTTTCTAGGAAACGGTGTTTTAACCAAATTTAGTGGATAGGTCCAGTTTGGCATATGATTCAATATGTTAGACATACCGGCAAAGCGTCTATTTTGTGCTCGCTGTTCAGTATCTTTTGTATGGCTACCTCATTTAATCAGCATCATCAGATAAAGTAACAATCATCTGTTTTACTGCGAAAGTTTGCAGTGTAGTGAGGAAGTAATAATATTGCACTGTGATGCAACATGTTTAAAGGCTAATTAAGGGTATGCAGTAAGGAATTAAAATGGGTTGAGTATTCTCATCTCATTCGAACCTGGAATCATCAAACTTCTAGATTCTAAGTTAGGGGAAATATCTACCCACTCAATATGATTGTGGCATCTCATGCAAAGGTGCATGTCAGAACATCATAAAGAGAAGGCATCTCTCCTTCATGAACTTTATATTTGAAGGACAGCATCCTGCAGTATCTTTCTTCCATATTTATTTTCATATACTCAACTAATATAACATATCAGATAAACCTAGAACAGTTCTAATAAACCATATGACAATTATACTAGCTCATCAGCTTATACAGCTGTAGACATGCACGGAATACTCATATTTCTCAAAATTTTCCCTTCTTCTTTCTTATGCTTCTCATGTTTAGCATCAGGGTTGCAGCTTACGGTTTTGAGGTAGTAGGCAATCTTCTGCCAATGGGAATGGTGGTAGCTCCGTAGCTGATTCCGCCTCTTGTCTACCTGCCGGGCTACATCTGCTTTTGGAAGATAAAGAATTGAGCTTTTCCTGATTATTGACCAGCTCTAGTTTCTAGTATATCATAGTGTACCCCCATACGGCCCACCAAACATCCATTAATGTTGTTGTTGCTCGAATTAGTAGGTGACTGTTTGTACCCCTAGGTTCTTCCTGTTGTGTCTATATGATGTTATTGTAGCCCCCAATTCAAACAAATAAAGATAAAATAATTACTCCATCTGTCCCGAAATGATCTTCTCATTTGCCATTTTCATTGTCTCAAAAAGTTTTTCCCATTTCTCCAATTTGAGCTTAATGTGCATAAACACAACATGGCTAGTGAAGAAAGTGTTCATGTCCGTTAAAAGTTTGAATAGTCAAATGTGAAGATCATTTTGGGACAGAGGGAGTATTTTTTTTCTCAGCTACCACTCAACAATGAGTTTGGTCACCAGTTATTTTTTCTTAATTACTTCCTCCATAACCTTCATTTTCGCTCCACATTTTAATCCTTTCCAATAATACTACTAACCCTAACTTAAATCTAATACATACTCCCTCCGACCCAAAATGATCTTCACATTTGACTATTCAAACTTTTTAAGGATAGGAACACTTGCTTCACTAGCATGTTGTGTTTTGCACATTTAAGCCTATATTGTAGAAATGTGAAGAGCTTTTTGGGACAATGAAAATTTACAAATGAGAAGATCATTTCGGGACAGAGGGAGTAATTCAGATGAAACACAAAAACATCTATCATCTTTAGCCTGCCAATGACATAGGGGTGCAAATAAAGTATATCTAGGTCAGGTCTAGGAACTTGGTGCTGTAAGCACTTGCTGCAAGCAAATTATGGACTTGCAAAAGACTCATGTTTTGCCAGCAACCCTAGCAAGTCGCAGCCTCTAGGCACCCGGACGCTTGTTATTGTATGCTTAGAATGTTATTGCTGACATAGTGGAAAAGGGACTTTCATAGTGCTCTCTCGTGTCTAACTATTATTTGGGCTAGATTTTTATGCTTGAACGCATTGTTGAGCTGAAAACACAACAATGTTGGCAGATTGTGCGAGTTGAAGGCCTCCATGCTAGACTGCAATATTTTACGGACAAATTTCTATGATAGATTTTTCATTAAAATCATTAAATTGTTTGAGCTCGAGTAGATTAGAAGTTCATTTTACTTAGTTCAAGAATTAATCAAGTTAAAGTTCAAGCATTTTTCCAAACTCAACTTCAAAAGATATCAAGTGTGCGCGTTTGATTTGTGTGTGTGTGTTAAATTTAGGGTTTATAACATAGGAAGAAATATTAAGGGTAAGTTGGGGTTTTAAATGCTTTAACTAGAAAAGTTGAGCAATACCACTGAAAAGGACTAATGGAGAGAAAATGAAGGTTAGAGACCAAGTAATTATAAAACAATCACCGGTGACCAAGCGCATAATTGAGGGAGCGTATAATTAGGCCAAATTACATTTAGCCCCCCCACCCCCAAAAGTAACCGAATCCCACTTTGCCCCCAAGTTTGAAAAGTGGGTCTGTTTGGTACTTTAATTTCCAATCGCCCCACTTTACCCCCTGGCACTTTCCAAGTCATCCCACTTTACCCTCTGGTCAAGTGCATGTAAGGGGGGCAAAGTTAGACAAATTCAAAGTTAAAGTACCAAACATACCCACTTTTCAAACTGGGGTGGAAAGTGGGATTTGGTGGATACTTTGCGGGGGATAAATGTAATTTGGCCACATAATTATTTAATCCAGAAAATATATTGTTATTCATGCACAGTACAGTTGGTGAGTTGGTTTTCTTTCTGTCCATGAAGTTCGGATAAGCAGATGGCAGATTGTTTGGATCTGTGACATTTTGTCTTAATTCATCTGTGCATTTGGAATGAAAAATATGACCAAACTCTTTCACGATACATATTTGCTTTTTGCTGTTACATTATTGGGAAGCTCCCATTTCTGATCATGATTACTGATAGGGAGGCTCCTATACCCTGATTCTCTCTCTCTCACACACACACACACACACACACACACACACACACACACATACTGTTTGGTCTTCTTCTTTGCCCATGTCAATCTTTCTCTTGCCTAGTACTGACTTGTTCTTTTGTGATGATAATCGCCTGGTTTTATGGTATTTATTGTGTGACGTCAAAATTATCTTGCAGGGAGTGGAAGCTCAGACACTGGCTAATGTTTATTTGGCCTTGGAAAACAACCTTGAAATAGTTCCTGTAAGTTGGCTAAGTTGGCTGCCATGAGCTTTTTCCTATTTTGTAGAGATTATCATGCTATATATGCAGAGAGTAACTCTTGGGGTGGCAAAATGGATACAGAACTTGGATACATTATCTCAGTGTTGATTGACTGTATATCTCTAGCTCCTGCAACTTCAGTGTGTCATCAAACACGGAACTCCGTAAGAAACATCGCTACCACCTGTAGATACCCCGGGAAAGCCCCACTACTTGGCTAGAGCGGTGGAAGGATCCTAGGATGTCTAATTGATTTTAATTGTTAGAGTCGCCACCTATATTTTTAAAGCAACATAAGAAAAACCTAGAAATAGCCTAATTTATGTACAAAACCAGAGATTCGGGAAAAGACGGGTTCGGGAGTTAGGTTACGGAGTGGGAAGTACTTAAACACCCACTCCGCCCGGCTTAAGCCGGTCTTGCTACTATTGGTGTTCTAATGCTAAATGTCCTTCTTTTATTGATATTAAAATGTGCTAACAATTATATTAAAAGGGGAATTGCAAAAGGAAATAAAAGGACAAATTGTTTTATTGATTTTATGCTTGTAGGATGCCTGTATCCGCACGTCGGCACGTGGCTCCCGCGTGCCAATATCTGATATGTTATGAATAACTTGGGCGCGTGTTTTAAGTGTCGCTGTTCCACGTGGCACTTATGACTCCCTAACACAGAGCTTCTCCCGCAGTCATAGCAGTGCGGGAGTGATCGCTATATTCTTAGTAGTTCTTCAACCTAAACAGAACCGCAGAGCTTCTCCCGCAGTCATAGCAGTGCGGGAGCAAAGAGGGTTATGTTATGTGCGGTATCATGATTGGAACAAGATCATGAGCACCCTTTTACTTCCGCATTTGGGAACCATCTAGGAGTCTTGGTTTGGAGGCTAGGATAGCGGATTAGCCACGTGGCTCTATTGGGGGACTCCACGTGGCCTAATTAGGGTTTAAAGTAGAATTGCGGGACTGGTCCCCACGAGGGACACGCGGCAGCATTCTACACACTGAATATAGCAAGCCAATGGGAGTTTGCCAGCGTGCGGTACGGACTCACGTGAGCTATCACGTGCGGTACGGAATCCGTACAAAGACTGACTCTTATATAAAGCTGGCTCAGTTGTCGATGTCAGCTACAGTGACTCTACGTATACTTTTGCTCCCGCAATACTGGTTCTCTCCTACCTTGGTTAGTCTCTATCTTCACTCCTCCATCCCATTATTCTTGGTGGTTTTTTGTGTAACGTCAGTCCTACCCGCATTATTATTTCCGCAGATACACTTTGTATTTCCGCAGTTGTACTTATCAACAATGCTAAAGATTACATGTCAAACTATTCTAACAATTACATTAAAATAAAAGTGGGGAATTTAAAGTAGTATTTGAAATGTAGGGAGATAACCTTTAACCAACTTTAATATAATAAAGTGATTTGGTCATGTCCCATTTGATGGGGATTGCATACACTAAAGAAAGCACATAAATAAAATAAAGAGAAGTTGTACCTTATTGGGAAAAGAAAGAAGACTCCAATCTTGATGAAGAAAATAGTGTGTTGCAAAGAAATTGTTATGGAACAATTTGTGTAGAGTTTTTGTAGAGAGAAGTCTTCTTTGTGGAGAAATTGGTGTTGAGAGAATTTTGTAGAGTTTTTGTGTGTAAGAAGTGGTCTCCTTGAAATGAACCTAGGAGGTCCTTTTTATAGGTAAAAATAGGAGGGGAAGGTTGGAGGGAAAAGATGATCAATCCATGTGAAATGGAATTGACCAACCAAAAATAAGATAAATAAGATAATAATAAAAGAAAATATTTTATTTTAGAGAAAGGGCTAGAATGGGGGATTGGGAGTTACAAAATAAAGCTAGTAAATGTTTATGATCAAGAAAGATGTTTTTGTATTAAAAGATGAGTTTTAAATAAGAAAATGGAGGGAAACTTGGTGCAAATCCGTAACAGCCAGTATGGGAAGCGCGCGGGTCCCGCCTATGGAGCAGGACGCGTGCGCGGCCCACTGACAGTGCCGGAGGCCCCCGAGACTAAAAAGAACAGAATGACAGAAATGACTCTAAAGTTAACTCTGTTATGCGGTTTAGTCCAAAACTAACGGAATCAGTTAGGAACTTAACCGAAGTAACATAAATTAACAAAACCAAGTTAAATAAAAATACTATGTATGCAATCGGGGTGAGAGGTTCAAGGCGGGGTGTCTACACCACCTTGTCTCCAACATTCACCTTCGAAAAAAGCTAATTAATGTTCACAAACCCATCTCATTTTCGAAAAACTGAATCAAGTTAAAAGAAGATGTAATGACTACAATTCCGATACTGGAATCAGTAAATTCGTAAAGTCTGAATCGAGATGAAGTAATTAGAAGGCAATTAATGAAAACTAAGTCCAAGAACCAAAACACAAATGAGTTTCCACAAACCCAAGTCATAAAAACGAAATTGAGCTGTATTAAGCCACATGGAGTTCCTACTTGCACTTGCAGAAACAAATAAGGATGATACTCCTGTTATTGAGCAAAAAAATAAACCTTGTTTTTCATCACTACCTCTTGTGGTGGGCCTTTTTCGGAGCCTTGCACCATGCTGTGACACTTTGATCTGTATGGCAGATAAGAATATATAGAGACAGACAGGGAAACTGCAAACTTTTGCTTATGAATGCAGTACATTAAAGTTAACCTAAACAAAAAGTGTTCCTTTCTTTTGTCGTTTTCGAAACCTTGCATGCATGAATAATGATTTCGATGAGAATATTCCGCAGTAAAAGAGAGGCAAAGAATATGAATGCATATTATGAAAATAATAAACTTAGAAGGAAACAAAGTATTGAGGAGACAATAAACAAGTTTAGAGAGTGTGACTTATTCAAGCGTAAGATTAGGTGGGATGGTAGTTGAAGAGCTCATGCTGGAGTCATTCTTCAAAACTTCATTTGAAAGCATGAATACTGCCACCTGGATTGTTTTGACCTTGTTCAAATTTTGTTTTGTGTTTCTGTGTATTTGATGATAGGGTAGCTGAGATTTGGATTAATTACTTTTCAGAGAATTGAAACGGGATGTTTCTCCTTTAGAGACCTACATTCGCGTTTATATATAAATAGATAAACCCTTGTTTGGAGTAAATGTTGTCCCTTATTACATATATGTATGTATATATACAGACATATACATGGGCTTTGTCACTTGTCAATTATACCTTGGCATTGACTTACCATTATCCTGTTTGTTTCAAGAATACGTTGAGTTTGTACCTTCCTGTCATTGTTTTATACGTGTGTTTGTTAGGGGTTAGTTTATACTCTTTTTGTTGCAGGTTTTGAATAAAATAGACCTTCCAGGTGCTGAACCAGATCGCGTATTGAAGGAAATTGAAGAGGTCAGTTCAAAGCTGGCAATTATTTTTAACTGCTAGATGGTCCATCATTTGGATAGTTATTTACATTGTTCATGTGCCATCTATTAGGAACCTGCTATTGGTTATTTGTAGCAAATGTCTATGTTGCATTGACTCTGGTGTGGGTACTTTCAAGAAGTTGATCCAGGAATCTGAATATGTAGATACTTTAGACCCCACTGATAAAGATCCAAATTAGAGTGTGGATACTTGGAGACGGCCAGTTGGCTGTACATCTTGTCATGAACTATATTTTATTATATATGATGGTATTATATGGGATTCCGTGGAATATATAAGAAGTTCAAACTTTCAACACCTGTTTAAAAGATATCGCCAGTCATGAAGTATACAGCTCATTATATAAGTAATAGGATTAAATAATAATTTGGTCCTTAAACTTGGCAGTTTTTATTAGTTTGGTCCTTCATGAATAAATTTTATTAGTTTGGTCCCTTATGATGGCTTTTTTTGCCAGTTTGCCCCTTCCTTCTGTGAGATTTTTCAAAATGCCGAATATACCCAAGAAAAATAATGATAGTTTGGTCCCGAAACTTGGCACTTATATTAATTTGGTCCTCCATGATGGATTTATATCTTAGTTTGCCTCTTTTATTTATTTTTACTAATTTTCTAATATTAAATTATATTTGAAAATTGTTTATAATCCGCTAAAAATAATTAATTAATTTCAAAAAAGTCTCAATATTTTGCTCCTCTAATTTTTCGAGTTATTTAATCTTAAATTAACCCTTTGATGGGTTTGTATGTTAACAAATTTTATATGATCATTTTTAGAAAATGTTATAATATACCTTTAAAATATAGTGAGAGAAATAAAACAGATCAGTAAAAATTTTTTTTTTGATAAATTCAACAATTTTACTCGACCGATTCACATTCAAACCGTTTTTTTATATAATTTGGATTTAAAAAAGGAAAATCATTATTAATTTCATGAATTAAAGACATCATTTTTAATTTTTAAATACTTAATATTTAAGGTTGAATAACTCAAAAAAATTAAAGAAGAAAAATATTTGAGACTTTTTTAAAATTATTTAATTATTTTTAGCGCATTATAAACAATTTTTAATTATTATTTAATAGTAAAAAATTAGTAAAAAAAATAAAAGAGGCAAACTAATATATAAATCCATCATGGAGGACCAAATTAATATAAGTGTCAAGTTTAGGGACCAAACTATCATTAGTTTCAGGGGTATATTCGGCATTTTGAAAAATCTCACAGAAGGAGCAAACTGGCAAAAAAAGCCATCATAAGAGACCAAACTAATAAAATTTATTCATGAATGACCAAACTAATAAAAATTGCCAAGTTTAGGGACCAAATTATTATTTAATCCTAAGTAATGTATCACGTGGATATCTCTTATCTCTAGTTATATATGTGGAGCTGATCTTATCTCGTCTTTTAATTATTATTGATCAAGGACCCTATCGAGGACTACACTGTTGGTTAATCGAAACACATTCTGCTATTGGCAGACAGTTTTTGAATTTTCTCTTTGTACTCTATTTTGATTTCCTCAGCCTTCGTCCCATTTTTTTTTATTGGTTTGTTCCATTGAATGGTCATTAACCAAGCAGTTCAATACTCCTAATTTGGCAATCTTCACAGCAATACAAAAGTTAGCACCTGACAAACATAGGAATTAACATGGTCCAGCAAACGAGGTCCACACACCTTTAATTAGTGTCGTAACTAAAATATCATGGTGTTACAAGTACATGAGTTCTGATCTGGAATTCTTCACTTTTTATAAATATTATCTGAATATAATTTATATGTTCTGCTACTAATGTATCACTTATAGATGGATTGAAGTTTAATTAGGAATTTGTTTGTGGTTATTTCCCTAATAGTTTGATTGTCTTTCGACTCTTTTGGTTATTTCTACCTCGCATCAGTTCAATCTTCCTAAAGCAGTTCTTCTTGTATAGGTTATTGGTTTAGATTGTAGCAATGCAATATATTGCTCAGCAAAGGTTAGTTTCATTAACTGTTTTATTCTAGATGATTCAGGAAAACTAGCTACATATTTGCTCCAGTTGGTACTAATGTGATACTTTGGATACACATATTTTCTTGCGTTGTCTCTCTTCTATAGGAGGGAATAGGTATTTATGAGATTTTGAATGCTATAGTTGAAAGGATTTCCGCGCCTCTTGATTCCGCGAAAAGACCTTTGAGGGCTCTTATATTTGATAGGTATTGCACTTCTCAATGTTAAGGAATTTTCAATCTGATGACATGTGACTAGACAAATATGTACAAACTTAGATATGAATAAATTCTGCCGACTTTCAAGCTTGAAAATGCAAAACACAACCACCAGGGAGAGAACTTGAACGAACTTTAACTTGGCTATCCTCTCTCTCTTTCTCTCTCTTCTCTATCAACCCAAATCTCCTTCTTTCATCATCGCGTGCATTGATAAACTCCAATGCACCACAATTTTACTAGGTCTAGCATATCACAATCTTTACATTCTTCCTATAGACCCTTGAGCATAGCCTACAAACCCAAAGCCAATTACACGACCTTAAGAATGTTGCCACCGCCCGACCATCCTTGATCCGCCATGAGTGTTATGCCTCCGTAATAGAATTTTCTTCTAGCGACCAGCTGAAGACCTTGAACTCTTAACTTTACGAACAATATTGTTTATCAATACAGTAATATAACCATTGCTTGTTCAAACCCATTTTGAGAACACTGCTTTTGCCTTTTATTCATAAACTCGAAATATTTCTGTGATATCAGCTTTCTTATTGTCTCATTTCTCTAGAGATTTAAAATCTTTAGGAACTACTCCTTGTTACTCATTCTATATTATCAATCTTTCTGCAGTTACTATGATTCATATAGAGGTGTTATTGTATATTTCCGCATAATTGATGGCACGATAAAGAAAGGTGATAAAATTACTTTTATGGCCAGTAAAAAGGTATCATTGTTTCTTCAGTTTTTCTGTTTCTACCTTATAATATGAGGCTTGAGGCCCATTATTTGATCCTGCACTGCAACATTGATTTTGAGTGAGACAAACCCTTCTGCAGGATTACTATGCTGATGAGATTGGAGTTTTGTCACCCAATCAGTTGCAAGTTGATGAACTATATGCGGGCGAGGTAGATTTACATCTTACCAATTTAATGTACACGTGTTTATACTCTGATCTGTTATTGCTTTCAAATTTTCTTTGGTTTGTAGAAGGTGGGATTATTCCAGCCTAATGTGTTTTCTTCATACTTGTCCATGAATCTGCGTTGTGTGCGGGGGTGGGTGTGGGTAACGAAGGGTTGATCTAGCGTGGCAAATAAAAGCCCACTACCTCTCTTTGACTGTTAATCAGACTTTGCCGTCACATTTATGGTGCCTTTTGAGAACTTAAAGCCCGCTTTAGTAGCTGTGTTATCCAGGTTAACCCTCCATTTCACCCTAAGGGCCAGCGATTTCACATGGACTTGAGCATGGTTTTTCCCTTCATGCTTGATGAAGGATATGATATTTCTTTAAGCTTCCATCAATTGTTCAAATGTCATGTTGGCCCGCAGTTATAACATACTCTGACTACCTGGCTTCCACCTCTATCTACAAGTATTATCACTTTTACCACCTCTTCATGACCTCCACTATTGTAGCGTCAATGATAACTGACTTACTGAGAGGAAATGATACTCTGAAGTCTGAACGCCAGTGAGCCTTGGAAAGGAAGCCAGTTTGTGTGCCATGCAAAGTTTGCGAGCAAGCATTAGCTTTCTCAGGCCCCAAATTGTTGTGAAGAGAGGAAATTACTCCATTTCCCCGCAAACCTCTAGAAATCTGCATTCTGCAGAATGTAATCATACTTCGATCTGGATGAAATTAACATCTGCACTTACACGAGGCGTATTCAGGAATCCATTTTGCAACACCACCACCTGTTTCACCTAAGATGATCACCCTTCCCAATCCAACTGAATTCACTTTGACTCGTTCCCCACATGAGATAATAGTTTCCGTCAGTTTTCTTATACATAATTTGATAGTTGTAATAAGCTCATAGACAGTTTTTGGACATCTTGACGAAGGAATATCAGTGACATTAAAATCTCACAATGAGACACCCACCTCATGAGAATATGCAAGCCCTGACGAGCTAGAGGGGCTAAAATTCATGCCAAAATAAGTGCGCGTACCGGCGAATTGATTGGCAAAATGGCATGTTAAAAGGTTTTCTGGTTGCCATAAGGCGATGACTGGGTTGCCTTGCATGCCAAATGCCTAGGGAGAGGGCGGGAAGGGTCTTGTTATTTTAGAAGAAAGAAAAACAGAAAAGTAGAGAAGTAAATTTGCTGAATTGCAGAATAGAAAAGAGAACTGATATGATGCAACAAATGAGGATTATTTCATTCATTCTGGAGCATTACATTTATAGTGCAACTAGCTGAACTGAAAAGATAAAATATCCCTAGAAATAAGGTAACAACCTTAGTAATCCTGATGTGAGATAATGCTAACAATATCCTAGAGACTAGGACTTTATTGACTTAACACAAACTGATTATTGACTAAAGCTGAATAGGAAACAACCAAGCAGTCCTAAAGCAAATCATAACACTCCTCCTTGCTTTAGGTACTGCAAACTCCGATCATCTTCCTTAGTAACCCAAACTTACTTGCTGAAAGTGGCTTCGTGAACAAATCTGCCAGTTGATCTTCTGACTTGCAATAAGCTAGTGCCACTTTTCCACTCTGTTGCACTTCCCTCAAGAAGTAAAGCTTGATGTTGAAGTGTTTTGTTTTTCTATGAAACACTGGATTTCGTGAAATTGCAATTGCTGCTTGATTATCAACAAGAATCTCTGTACTTCCATTTTGCTCCATATGTATGTCAGATAGAACTTTCCTCAACCATAAAGCTTGATTTGTTGCTGCAGTTGCAGCAATAAACTCTGCTTCTGCAGTGGATTGTGCTACAATCTCTTGTTTCCTTGAACACCAAGAAAAAACACCCGAGCCTAGGCTGAAACAATATCCTGAGGTGCTTTTCATGTCATCAACAGACCCAGCCCAGTCACTATCAGAAAAACCACTCAACTTGAAGTCTGAACTTTTCTCAAACTTGACACCACAATCAAGAGTACCCTTGATAAACCTTAAGACTCTTTTTGCTGCTCTTAAATGTACTTCACTAGCACAATGCATAAAACGAGATAAGAGACTTACAACAAATAGAATATCAGGCCTCGTTGCTGTAAGATACATTAAGCAGCCAACCAAACTTCTGTAATAGCATTCATCCACTTTATTAGCACCATCTTCTTTGCTGAGCTTTTCTTTTTGACCCATTGGTGTACTTATCGCTTTGCACTCCTCCATCTGAAATTTCTTCAAAATTTCTTTTGCATACTTCTTTTGACAAATGAAAACTTCATTCTTTCTTTGCTGGACCTCCAAACCAAGAAAGTAAGTCATAAGACCAAGGTCCGTCATCTCAAAGACTTGCATCATTTCTTGTTTAAAATCTTCAATCATCTGCGCATTATCTCCTGTCACCAAAAGGTCATCAACATACAGAGATACAATTAGAACATAACTACTCTTTTGTTTGACATAAAGAGTAGCTTCAGACAAGCTTCTTGTGAAGCCCAAGCTCAGCAAATGTTCATCAATCCTGCTGTACCAAGCTTTTGGAGCTTGTTTTAGGCCGTAAAGAGCTTTTTTTAGCAAATAAACCTTATCTTCCTCATCTTGCACAACAAAACCTTCTGGCTGCTCTACATAAATTTCTTCCTCTAGAAAACCATTTAGGAAAGCTGATTTGACGTCTAGCTGAAACACTTTCCCAGCCCTTTTGTGCTGAAATGGCCAATAACAACCTGATCGTGTCTAGTCTCGCAACAGGAGAGAACGTCTCAGAGTAATCAACACCAAAAATCTGAGCATACCCTTTAACGACGAGCCTTGCTTTGTATTTGTTGATGGAATTATCAGCATTTAGCTTTGTTCGGTACACCCACTTTACTCCAATAATCTTTCTGCCTTCTGGTTTGCTGACTAACTTCCAAGTGTTGTTCTTGCGAATCATTGACATCTCCTCCTCCATTGCTTTCTTCCACTTTGGGTCTTTAAGAGCTTCTTCATGATCAGCAGGTTCACATAATGCTACATTGCATCTTTGATAAATGTCTGAAAGTGATCTTGTTCCTCTAACTGGTGGATCATCCACCATTTCAGCTTCCAGCTCTTCTGTTGTCTCCTCCTCAAAAGAATTGCTTCTAAATTCTTCCAAAAGTGTGCTGGTTCTTTCTGAAGTCTTCCAGTCCCACTGTTCATCCTCGAAGAAGTCAACATCTCTAGTAATTACCATTTTCTCTGTTTGAGGATGATATACTTTGTAGGCTTTAGAGATTGTGCTGTAGCCAATAAAGATTCCTGGAATCGATTTTTTGTCTAGCTTATCCCTCTTCACCTGTGGAACATGGACAAAACACAAACTACCAAACACTTTCAGAAAACTTAATGAAGGTATATACCCATACCAAACTTCAAATGGAGTTTTGTCTTTTATAGCTGCACTTGGAAGTCGGTTTTGCAGAAAAACCGCTGTATTTGCTGCCTCTGCCCAAAAACTTTTTGGCAATCCCTTTTCATGTAGCATGCATCTAGCCATCTCCACGACGTACCTGTTTTTCCTTTCACTCACTCCGTTTTGTTGCGGAGTGTAAGGAGCAGTGAGCTGATGTTCTATACCAGCTTCCTCACAAAACATGTTAAATTCTGAAGAGGTGTACTCCTTTCCATTATCAGACCTTAACATTTTAAGTTTGCAGCCACTTAAATTTTCCACATTTTTTTAAACTTCCAAAATACTCCAGCAACTTCAGACTTAAACTTCAAAAAATAAATCCAACACATTCTTGTAAAATCATCAATGAAAAGAATGTAGTACCTGCTGCCTTGAAGTGATGGCGTTCTTTGAGGTCCTCCAACATCTGTATGAACCAATTGAAGCTTCTCTGTTGCTTTCCAAGATGATTTAGGAAATGGTTTCCTACTTTGCTTACCATATTGACAAGCATGACAATTTGGTAGGTGATCAATACAAGTCAAGGCCGGTAAACCTCTTGTCACTTCATCCTTCTTCATCTTAAGCATTCGTTGAAGATGACAATGCCCAAGTCTCTTGTGCCAAATTTCGGTGGTGCTAACATTAGTAGAATAAGTTGCATACTCCTCTGTAGGATCAAACGAGAAGCTTCTCCCTTTCACTTTAACACATAAAATTTCCTTTCCAGCAACATCATAAATGTGACAATACACATCTTCAAAGGACACCTTGAATCCTTTTTCTAATAACTGGCCAACACTGAGCAAATTTTGATCAACATCAGGTACATAAAGAACATCTGAAATAATTTTTGTACCTGAGCTGGTTGTCATTGCAATTGTTCCTTTTCCTTTTGCAGCGATATAGCCACCATTACCTATCCTGACTTTTGTCATTGCAGTAGGCTTTAACTCCTTAAAAGAGTTTTGTCAAATGTCATATGATTTGTACAACCACTGTCAATGAGCCAACTCTCTGAGGAGACTTTTGTAGAGAAACAACTCGCCACGAATATCTGATCTTCTTCATCTTGATCAGCTATATTAGCTTCTTCCTCTTCTTTTTGAAATTTACTTTTGCAAATCACAGCTTCATGTCCAAGCTGATTGCATTTGTTGCACTTAGCATCAGGCCTCCTCCAGCATTTAAATGGAGGATGACCCATCTTGCCACAATGTTCGCAAGGAGGGAAGTTTTTCTTGAGCTCCCACCTTTGCTTTGAGTGCGACCATTTGAACTACTCCCAGAACTTTGGTGTTTGACTGACAAAGCTCCTTCAACGATAGACTCTTGTCTCATAAGTCTCCTTTGTTCTTGAGCCTGAAAAGCACTTAAAAGTTCTGCCAAGGTGATCTTAGACAAATCTTTAGTATTTTCCAAGGTGGTTATTGCAGCTTCATATTTTTCAGGCACCGTAACAAGAATTTTTTCAACAATTCTCGAATCATCAAACTTAGTGCCAAGTAGCCTTACCTTGTTGGCAATACCCAGCAGTCTGTCAGAATATTGTTTGATTGTCTCAGCATCCTTCATCTTTTGCAGCTCAAATCCCCTTATTAGATTGAGCACTTGCATTCCTCGTATTCTTTCATCTCCTGCATATTCTGTCTTCAAATACTCCCAGATTTCCTTTGCTGATTTGAGAGTCATTATCCTTGTGAAAATTGTTGTTGAAACACCAGCAAACAGTGCTGATTTGGCCTTTGATTTTCTGGTCTTCTTCTCCTTGTGGCTTTTCATCTGAGCTATCGTCGGATTAGTATGCAGCGGAACAACTTCGTAATCTTCTTCAACGGCTTCCCATAGATCCAAAGCCTCCAGATAAGTTTCCATTCTAACAGCCCAAAGCTGGTAGTCCTCTCCATCAAAAAGAGGTGGAGCAACTTGAGAAAAGTTGGGGAAACTAGATTCTGACTCCATAGTACTCACAGGTCCCGTAAGAATAAAGCTCCGGTACCAATTGTTATTTTAGAAGAAAGAAAAACAGAAAAGTAGAGAAGTAAATTTGCTGAATTGCAGAATAGAAAAGAGAACTGATATGATGCAACAAATGAGGATTATTTCATTCATTCTGGAGCATTACATTTATAGTGCAACTAGCTGAACTGAAAAGATAAAATATCCCTAGAAATAAGGTAACAACCTTAGTAATCCTGATATGAGATAATGCTAACAATATCCTAGAGACTAGGACTTTATTGACTTAACACAAACTAATTATTGACTAAAGCTGAATAGGAAACAACCAAGCAGTCCTAAAGCAAATAATAACAGGTCTGATGGAAGAAGAGGGCTAGGTACTGGTTTCTTAGACGTAGGCCCTACCACATTACTATCTAGTGAATTTGGGATAGTCGGAGCGCCTTATTACGTTAATATCTGACTAATTCCCTCATCTAAACTTTCCTTGCTAGCTAAATTGGGTGTCCATGAGAAGTTTTGATTTACTTGAATTGCTATATGTTGCCAATCGTTATTGAAGATGCCTAATGTAAGTGAAACTAGTGTCTTTCTATTGAAAAATATGCAAAATGTTGAAAAGAATCTTTAAGGTTGAAGTATCTTCTATATATTAGTTTGTGTTATGATATATCACAAACATTGTGTTGCAGGTGGGATATCTTTCGGCTTCCATAAGATCAGTCGCAGATGCTAGGGTAGGGGATACCATTACTCATTATAGTAGAAAGGCGGAACAGTCATTACCTGGATATAAGGAGGTGACACCGATGGTGTTTTGTGGTTTGTTTCCCGTGGATGCAGACCAGTAATGCTCCTTTTCATACTCTTCAATTATCTCATGAATAAAATTCAAATTTTCTATCCTGTCTTTGGTATTATATATTGCTACCTATGCTCGTTGCAGATTTACTGATTTACGTGATGCGTTAGAGAAACTACAACTTAACGATGCTGCCTTGAAGGTAGCATTTTATTGCTCTAGTTTTAGTTGTTGCTTGCCAACTAATATGATATTACCAGACCGCTGTACAAAGGAACACTCTCCAAAACCAACTTTCTGGTTGCTTGATGCGTTTTTCATCTTACAGCTAACTTTAGTTTATACTTTTGCATTTTGGGATTACATGAAATCCTCCAAAATACAAAAAAGGATAGCTCTTCTTCATTTCAACTATAAACCTATAGAGACGGATCAACACTCACCACCTGTAAAAAGTATTTCCCAACAGAACCTAATGGCTGTGAGATGGTTAGGGTGGCACTTCTAACTGCTGAAACCCCTGGGTCAATACTAAATATTTGCGCCTAGGGATGCTACCTTAATTTAATTGTATCTGATAAAGTAGTGTAAGATTGTTGCGGTACATAAATTCATCTCTTATTTTCAGTACTAATGATTGGAATATTTTAGAGTAGATACTGGTTTAACTCAAGAGGATCTCTAGGTTTGGCATTTTGTATAGTAGTCATGTCCGTTTTATGGTAAAATAGTTTTTATTTATTTTGTGCCTTCTCCATTTATATTAACTGGATGCTTTACATTAGTATGCTGTTGTTTTTTGTTGGTACCTTTTTTTTCATAGAGAAGTGAGAATCAGAAGACACGCGCACACACCTAAATAAGGGAACCTTGGCGCTACAAAAGCTCCCACTAAGCGTGGGATCCAGGGAAGGGTCAGGTCTAGATGGGCTTAATGTAGATAACATTTTCTTGCATTTAAGTTTAAGAAGCTGCTTCTGCGGCTTGAACCTGTGACCCCCATGTCACATGACAGCAATTCCAACCGTTGCGCCAAGGCATATGTGTGTGTCTATATATATATATAGGGTGCTGCTCCTGTGAGAACCAAATTACATGAGAACCATGAGAACCATTACTAGCCTTAGGATTAGGATTAGGATTAAATGGACTGTCCAGATTAGAGGTAAAAACATAACTAGGCGGTGGCAATTTTGAAATTAAAGGAGACGCGAGGGCATAATGGTCATATCGCTTTAAAAACATAACGCGCGCTGAAGTCGGGAAAGGCGAGTTCCATAGATACAGAAGGTATTTCCTACTGTATCCAATGTTTACTTGGATACATTTAGGCAAAAACTAATGTATCCAATGTTCACTTGGATAATTCATTGGATACATTACTTGGATAGATTAGGTCAAAACTAAATGTATCCAATGTTTACTTGGATACATTTAGGCAAAAACTAATGTATCCAATGTTCACTTGGATAATTCATTGGATACATTAGGTCAAAACTAAATGTATCCAATGTTTACTTGGATACATTTAGGCAAAAACTAATGTATCCAATGTTCACTTGGATAATTCATTGGATACATTAGGTCAAAACTAAATGTATCCAATGTTTACTTGGATACATTTAGGCAAAAACTAAGTGTATCTAATAAAATCCGACTTATTACAAAAATGCCACCGTCTCCCTTTCTGCCGTCGACGTGTTCATCGCAGAGCCACAAATAAGAATATAACGATACAATACCTGTTTTGCCCTTGAAGTTCCGACTTATTTCAAAATTGCCACCGCATCATGCTCCCTCCAAGTCTGATCTGCGCCGTCCGTTTTTTTCTAATCCAACGGCTGCTGTTGGTTCTCACGGTTCTCACAATATTTAGGTTCTCATTTGAGCACCTACCTATATATATATAATGCACACACCTCATTGTAAGACTAGTATTTTATGCATACTGCAATATTTTGAGTATCTTATTGTCCAGTTTACCCCAATTGTATGACTCAAGTTGTTATTTGATTTAGTGGTTCTTGTTTCGTATGATTTTGATTATAATTCTTGATTTGATCACTATGTCCTGGCCTCTTTATTTGAGATGTCATGTGGCATGTTGTTAAGACATGTGGTTCTTAAGATACCTAAAATAAATTGCGTTTCTTAGTATTTTCCATAAGAAAGCATCAGTTTTTTCTATCACTTTTCACCTTAATGGATCGAAAGTTCTGCCATTGCACTAATGGAATATTTTGGAGATATTGAATATTGTACGTAGTTCCAGTAAATGATAAGGAATGACAAGAGAAGTTGCTTCTTTATGTGCACCTTCTTTCAGTTTGAACCTGAATCCTCAAGTGCCATGGGTTTCGGATTTAGATGCGGGTTCTTGGGTCTGCTCCACATGGAAATTGTTCAGGTCTGGATGGCTAACTTTCTTACCCTTGACATCATTCCTTATCAAAGGATTAATTGCATATCTACTGTTTGATCCTTCACTTTACAGGAAAGACTTGAGCGGGAGTACAACTTGACAATAATAACTACTGCTCCTAGCGTTGTTTACAAAGTCAACTGTGTAAATGGTGATACTGTAAATTCTTCTTATCCTTATCTTATTCCACTGCATTATATATTTTTCTTCGCGTCAGGTTTTTATTTAGGACAATGCTGTATGGATGCAACAATCTCATATCAGATACCGCTGTCTCTTTTCTGTCTTATTTGCTGTTATCATTATTAGGTCTCGTTCTTATGTATTACTAGTATCTTTTGGCATTACAAAGTTGTAGGGCCTTTCTTGAATACAACTTTTTGATATTACCAAAATGCTCTTGAAGAAAACCACCATTAAGCTTAAAATCCTACATATAAATGTATTGGTGTGGTACTTAAGCCATGTACTGAATTCTATGCAATGAATATGTCAGGTGAAAGCTTCAGTGATTCATTTGCTTTCGAAAGTTAAAATTCACACAGCATGAAGTTCAATCCATCTTAAATGAGAACCCAGGAAGAGAATTTAATCATGAGACTTTGCTAGTTAGGTTTTGCTGGTCTGATGTCTCTATTTCGAGACAGTGGCTGTTAATTTCGACAGGTTTTCACCCACTACCTAGGTCTAATTAATTTGATCAAATTTCATGCTCCTGCCATAACAGAGTAGGTTGTTGCTCCCACCAAAAGTTGAGCTGTTGTTACTGACGTCGAGACCTGTATATCTATTTAGTCGTTGACACTAGAGTACTGTTCAGAAATTACTATATTCCCTGTCCTAAAAATTAGTCGCACACCCTATTTTGGTTTTCCCAAAGAAAGAATCGTGTTTCCAAATTATAAGCTTCGAATCTTCATAATTTCTCAGCTACTTTTTATTTTTATTTTTATTTTTTTTTAAATTTGATATTTATCAAAAGTGTCGTAAAAAAAAATTACAGTATAACCAAAGTGCAGTTTAACAAAAATATAGAAGTTTTTTTTTTTTTTTTTTTTTTTTTTTATTGACGATTTCCCAAGCCAGGAGGCAAGGAGAATTTTATGATGAAGTTCCATCGAAACAATAACATGTTATGCAACACAATATCGTTCTCATGTACTCCCTCCGTCTCAGGTTAGTGTGAACTTCTTTCCTTTTTGGTCCGTCTCAGGTTAGTGTGGACTACCCCAAAATAGCAAAGAATCTTTACTATTCTTTCCACCCATTCTCTCTCCTACTTTACTTTTACACTCACAAACACCAATCAATTTACTATTCCTCCCACTCATTCTCTCTCCTATTTATTTTTTCATACTCACAAACACCTCCTTCCATTATTTATCTCTCTTACTTTTCTTAATTTGTGTGCCCAAAAATTTGGTCCACACTAACTAGAGACAGAGGGAGTATATGTTTATGATTGAAGCATTTGGTTCTATTTATAAATAAAGACCAGAAACTGAAACTATGATCAATGGCTAAATGTTACTGTGGTTATAAACTGAGGCATCAGTGGCCAGATGGTGTCTGTAGCATTTTACACTTAACTGCATGGAAGTATGTACTTCATATGTTTAATATCAAATCTAAGAGCATTCAGATGTACATACAGTGCGTCTTGTCAAACAACTCATATTATTTGATGTAATGCAAGAAAATTGATAGAAGCACCTAACTGGATCGGGTGTTAAGTAAAGCACAAAGATAGTTATGGACATGCAAGGTAGGCATACTTATGGATAATTGCATTTATAGATGGAAATGATAAGCGAAAAGCTTGCTGGCAACATTGTGAGATTTACAATGTCTCACTTTAGTCTAAAACTCTTGTGGTCCTGATTTAAAATTAATTAGTTACCATATTGATAGTATTAATTCAGAAAAAAGTGGCTTTTTTTGGAATGCAACTTTCAAGGAAATGGGGATTTGTGTATAAATGTTTTTGATAAAGTAATTCAACACATGGTTTTTTCTAAACTACACTGCAGCGTATTGGAGAAAAAACTTTAGCATGTTGCGTTTAACAAAAGCTGATTTTTAAACTCTACATGGATGCAAACTATTAAGATTTTTGTAACTTTTGACCCACGACGTTACCAAAACGCTCAACCAAACAGGTGTTTATTCAGTATTTTTTTAATATTCAACTGCCATTTACCTTTGCGCCGTGATTTTCTTTTTGAATGTCAGTATTCCTTTTAGTGACTGCTCTTGCCATTTACCATCATTTCTCTGCATTTTTTTTCTTCTCTGAACTAGGTCGAGTGTTCTAATCCATCTTTACTCCCTGAAGCTGGAAAAAGGAAATCAATAGAGGAGCCATTTGTTAAGGTAGCTAGGGATACCTAGAGTTTCATTCTTTGGGGTCCACGTTTAACACAAAGTACATTGTAATAATGGAACTGATTATTATATGACGGCTGTATAGATTGAGATGCTAACCCCGAAAGATTATATTGGTTCACTTATGGAACTTTCTCAAGAGCGACGTGGAGTGTTTAAAGAAATGAAATTCATCACTGAGGACAGAGCTACTATCACCTATGAATTACCACTAGCTGAGGTAGCTTCAGAAATTTTGACATTGGTGGACTTGACTTTACAGTTTGCTTCTGATTCTTTTTTTTCGTTTACTTTCTGAAAAGTAGTTTATGCATTACTAACTTTTATAGATAATGCTGTCGTTAACATAAATTGAAAATTCATTTTGTAGATGGTGGGTGATTTCTTCGATCAGATGAAATCAAGAAGCAAAGGTTATGCTAGCATGGAGTACTCTTTTATTGGGTAAAATCCGTTTATTAATATTTAAGCTCTTCATCACAGTAATCGCCCCAACCTGTCCAGTGGAGGAAGGCTGATTTCTTCCTGATAATTTTTTAGCTACAATTTTTTTGGGTTATGTGCATTATGAGTAACTCAACAATCTATATTAACTAGTCAGTTCAAGCTGATGTCTAAGTGAGCATCCACCTCATAATATATGAGGTGGACTGTGATATTCGGTAAAGGTGAATTCAGTAACTTCCTAAAAAAGGACATCATTGACGGCCAGACTCTCCTTTGGGAATGGAGCAGTACAATAGTAGTACATAGTTTGAAGGAGGATATTTAGCTGGGAAGAACATATACTTCTTCTTAATTTATTTTATGGTAGGCTGGTCATTTCTTATTTATTGAAGTATATGGTATGCTGCTCTTGTTCAAATTTAATTCTCTGTGATATCAGGTATAGGGAAAACACACTCATAAAGCTTGATATTATGATTAACGGTGATACGGTGGAACCGTTATCAACTATTGTACACACAGACAAGGTACTTGAATCTTATTGAATTCAGTTCATAACATCAAATAATACACTCCATACTATTCTGTATTCTGGATTCGAGAACATGAAATTGATAATGTGTAGTAGAAATTAACATTTCCGTTACGAGATAACCAGCTCATAAAAAAACTTAAGCTGTTTGAGAGGCACCCAACGATATTCAAGCTTAGCACTCCTCCTCAGAATTTAGTCCTCTCTCATGTGGAGGGAGTTAGTCAAAGGTACCTCTCCAAGGGCATCCTGACCATAGGGGTGCCAACTAGGTGCACTTGAATGCTGCAGGAAAAATGCAACCGAGATGCTCTAAACGCAAGACATTACATATAGAGCACTGATACCATGCCAAGCAATCAACTAATCTAAAAGCTTAAGCTTTCAAGGAGGGGCCATACAGTGTATATCAAGCTTAAAAGGGGAAGAGTCGAATTGACATTTTATTTTTGTACATTACTTCCTATGGTTGAGGCAGTTTGTCCTGGGAAAATCCTGGCTGCAAAAAGTTTTCAATAGGTTTTTTATTACCATGCTAACTTCCATGATCATGAGAGAGTAATCTTAACGACAGTTTTCTTTCCCATTCATACCCGTGAACGTGTGAGGATGGAGTTCCACCTCCGTAGCCCCATAGGCATCTTACAACCTGGGTCCAACTACCAGTTCGGGTTCTACTTTTGAGCCAGTATTTTTTTGTTAACTCACAAGAGGTCGTCACCATAATTATGGAAATAGAACTCGCTTGAGGTCCATAAAAATTGCTCGAGATTGAATAGTTGGGAACTTCCATATTCATCCGGAGGTTTGATTTGAATGTTATTATTATTATATTGTTTTCATTGTTCTATTATACTATTTTTCAGTTAATTGGAACTTCTATGCAATAGGAAAAATGAATCAAAATGTACGGACTCTAGGAAGATTAAGTGGGAAAAGCAACGAGAAAAAAAAAAAAGAGGAAACCAAAACAATGCATCAAAAAAGATATCCGTTACATTCCCTGCGCGGCTCAGATATAACAACTCTCTAGAAAGTGCCCATAGGTGAGACCATAAAGAGGCCAATAAAATCTCCCTATCCTTAACCGGCTGCATATGCAAATTCTGATCCCTAAATCTCCTCGGATTTGGCTACCTACAAATGCTCTATATGACAACAAAGGATTATGCGTTGAGTACCCTAATACAAACACTTTTGCTATCGATTTCAGCAAATCTTCGCTACAGTGAGGTTTGAGAACCAATATAAGCTAAAAGTATACTGCAAAGTAATGATCATGCTTCCTGATGCCTGCCAAGAACACAAATGTATGGAGGAGTCTTATAACACCCTGTTTCCTATTCCTATAATTAGTAAATAAAATAACCATGGTTGAATAATGTAACTAAAACGTCTTAACAACAGAATTGGAACCGCTTGATATGGCTATACGGCAATGGGTATATTCGAGTTTATCCCTGAGTTTTCATACGATGCATGATACTATTCCACTATGTACAATGTATAATAGTATAAGGTACAGTACAAAAACACTGGATTAAAGAGCTCTTTACTTGAAGTGCTTCAAAAATTGTTGCAAATAGTTTTGTTTCATTTGTCCTACTACTAGAATATTGTGCATTTCTTCTTGTTTATCTAGCTGCTTGATCTGTTCTTTGAAGATAACTGGCAGTGCAAAATATCGATTGTTGGGTAAATACTTTTTTCTGAAGCTTGAATATTATCAATTGCACTAGTTTTGTACGTCTTCATGTTTACAAAGTACTAACTCGGTTGCTACTTCTTTTAGGCATATTCTGTGGGGAGGGCCTTGACCAAGAAACTAAAGGAACTTATCCCGAGACAAATGTTTAAAGTACCAATCCAAGTAAGAATCATCTGTTTCTGTAATTGATTGTCCACTAGTTAATGATTGAGATGTCTAATACTTTTGTCAAGCTATGTCGAGATCATAGATGATGTTGTGCTCGAGTTGATTAAGTCTAGTGTACCACTTGTTTGCGGAAAACGATGTTGACTTTGTCCTGCCATGGTGAGAGTGATCTGGGGCTAACGGAGTTCTTCAATCCCAAGGCAGGAGATTCAATGACAAAGACATAACCTCAAAAATCCACAGAGTGACTTTAAGCAAGATTATCCAAGAGTGAACCTATTCCTAGTGGATAACTCAAAACAATAACATTTGAACTGAATGTTGCACGGTATCCAGTACATCCAATTAATTCTTCGATCTTACAGCCTCGCCTTTAGCTCATTCTTGTCATCCTATTCAGGAAGTGCCTTTCTGACAAATTCCATTAACTATATACACATATCCATTAGAATTTGTTCATGTGCGGAAAATGATTTAGCTCATAAATTTCTGTTCTGTTTGCATCTCTTTTTCCTTGTTATGTAATTTACCTCTCTGGGCCTCAGAATATTCTTGAATTCAGATCATTTGTAGTACACTGGAAAAATCCTATTCATACGAAACTATATACACACACACTTTCCTCTAGTATTTGCTTTCTCTTTCTCTTTTCTTCCTTTTTCAGAAGTTAGATTCTACATCAAAATTTTGACGTAACTGGCTCAAGAACAAGCTTTTTATTTACTCTGATAAGTATGTCATGCCCAAGTTCTTGAATGAAATATGTCTTCCTTTCCCGATGGACTTGTTGGAATTAAATTTTCTGGAAATCTACTAAATAGACATGTAGACCTATTTTTTTTTCCATTCTAATAACTAATGCTCACAACAGTGTATCAAAAAATTGAGAAGCATAACTTTGAAAGTATCGCTATAAATCATTTGTAGTGATCTTGAGATGCTTAAAATCAGGTTCGGCCTCAAGGATCATGTAAAAACAATAATAACGGTAATGAAGGGAGTTTACAGATTCTGGAGCAACAAAAGCTACTATATCAAGAAAACTAGGATTCAGGAAGTCCACTTGAAATGAGAAAGAAAATATATAAATGGACAGCATGATAAATTTCTGCCATTATTTGAAGCCATGATTTTGACACTTTCCACACTGCTCAATGACTTCGGATAAATAAACAACTGAAATTATATAATGACCCAGGCAAGTTTTAATATGTATATATATATCCAAGCTCTGCCAATGCATCTTTAATCATGTTGGTGACATCATACTTTATGCTTACATATCTGTTGATCACAGGCATGCATAGGTGCTAAAGTGATTGCTAGTGAAAGTTTGTCTGCAATCAGAAAGGATGTCCTAGCCAAATGCTACGGTAAGGATTCAAATTTTGCTTCTCAATTAGGTTCTCTTCCATAAAGAGCAGCCTACATCATTGGTTGTGCAATAAGTCTCAAGGCACCGAAGGTTGATGTCAATCTGCAATAATAAATAAATGTTGTGGATTCTTATGGGTGTTACCTCTTTTTCATCTTCACGTAGCACCCTTTTTTGGATAGTTATCTTGCATCCTTCATTCCTAGTAAAACTGCTTTAGGTCAAAACTAAGTTTATGACTTCCTGACATGTACATTACATACATTACCTTATTCATCATGTAGGTGGAGACATCTCGAGGAAAAAGAAACTGCTAAAGAAACAGGTGATTCTTCTCTTTGTTTTTCTTTTTTTCTCGTTCAAATGCATAAAAATATGCCAGTTTCTTAGTGTGTGATATTCTCGTAACACTAAATACTTAATATTAGAAATAAATAGTGATGTTATTCACGATGTAGTTTCTTTTTTAGTAGTAGCAGGAATGGTGATCCAGTTTTGGTTCAGTAATGCCATATAGTACGCAGAAGGTCAAGGGCATGATTCTCTCCCATCAGTGTGTTTCAGACATGGACACATGGTGGTCACCGTAATATTTTTCCTCTTGTGTTGGTCACTGAGCACACTGCCTAGTTTTGTGTATTTATCCCTATTCCCGTGCAATAAACTATGGTTGAGACTTAAGAGTGTGCCTCTTATCATCTAATAGAGTGGCCGTGCAATTTCCCTTGTCAGCCTTCAAGCTCAAGCTAATGATTAGCAAGCAATTTGTCCCTCTCAGCGTAATACCTTTCTATGAAGATCCTTCCTCTCTGGTTGGAAATCCATGTTTACATATGATCATTTCCATGTTTTCACACTCTACTTGCTGAATATAGGTTCTTAGGGTTATTTTGGTACAAGTATTCCGGTTCCATGGAACGGGGACTCATGCTTAGGCTATTCCATGAGTGTTTTGTAGTTACTAATGGAAACGCTCATTCCACCTAGAATACTAATTCAAGACTCTCCACCTCTTGAAGCATGGATTAGTATTTCCTTGGTAGCCTAGAAAGTTTCTGTATCTTTCTAGTTACATGTCAATTTTAGCAGAAACTTCATATTCATTCTAGCTTTCACCAATGAATTGTACACATGGCCTGAAAGTAGTATAGTAGTTCTGCATCATCTTAAACTCACTTGTCCGTGGTTATTGATCTGAAATTACAGATTCTTGTGTATTCTCTTTTGTGTCAAGAACTATGAGATGTCCTAGCTAGTTATTGGCTCACTTTGCTTCATTCTGTTGTTCTTATCTGCAGGCTGAGGGGAAGAAGAGAATGAAATCAATTGGTAAAGTTGATGTACCTCAAGAAGCATTCATGGCTGTGTTGAAACTTGAAAAGGAGGTATTGTAGTCTTGTATGTAGTAAAACAGAAGCATATAAAACGTCCTTTGTAATACATGTTTGTACTTTTCTTTATTATTAATAAAAAAATCTAGGGAGGTGCTGTCCTCCTTTCTCAAAAGTTAAAAATAAAAAATACTATGGGTGAAAAGGTATAAATGAAAGCTTACATGTCCAGTCACTTTCTTAACTGTGTACTCCATTATTTTTTGGGCAATTTGCAGATTGGTGACCTGAGTTTGTCTCAAGTTTGCAATCCCCAACCCAAGATTTCAATTTTGCTAATTGGTTACCTAAGTTTTTCAATTTTTTGCAATGTGGTGAATAAACTAATTTTCCGTTAATTTTTTGACGGGCCTAAACACATGTACCTTGAATATGACCTTTAAAAAGGGCAATGACCTAAACACGAGTGACTTGCACCTCCACCCAACATCCATGGTTCCACATATCTTGACATTATTTCCCATTTAAAAGGTTATATGCAAGACACACGTGTTTAGGTCCGTCAAAAAATTGACGAAAAGTTAGTTTATTCACTACATTGCAACAAACTTAGGCAATTGATTTGCGAAATTGAACTTTTAGGTTGGGGATTACAAAAGTGAGACAAACTCAAGTCACCAATTTGCAATTTGGCCCTTATTCAGTTCTGCATCACAGCTTTGGAAATGTTGTCAATAAAGGAAAATCTAAACTTCCCAGACCTCAACCCCTTAAAAGTTACAGCCCTCGAATCGTGTATACATCATATATATATATATATCTCCTCTATTTATGACTAGGGGGGAACGTTGTTACGTGGCCAGGCCTCCTTGTGGTAAATTGAATGCTATTGAGTCTGCAGTCGTGTGCCCATTTCATGTACAGTTACATAATAACAATAATAATAATTTAATCCCCTAGTTTTAACTTCTCAGCTGGGTAAACTTCACTGCTTCCCTTTTTTCCTTTCCACGATGATAACTTGATGCCATTTGACTTGTGAACTGGAATTGATTGTTCAGCACCTTCATCCGTTTCCGGTTTTCCACCACCTTCATCTTTTTCCTCTTTACTTGAATTCTCACAACCTTCATCATTATTCTCTCTATTTGGTTTCTCGCCACCACCTTCATCTTTTTTCTCTCTATCGTTTCTGATCCTGCCATTTAGTGTTAATGTCAATACTCAAAGGGAAAAGGTATGCCAAAGTGAATAGGTACACTGAATAAATAAGATATCAACATGAGCATTCCACTTATTAGCAAGGCTGACCTCAGGTGAAGCAAAAACATAACTCCAATAAGGGCTGTGCCTTTAGCAACAGTCTTTAGCAGTGGCATCATGAGGATGGGTTTCTTCTGCTTTTCTACACCCCTCTTATAGTGATTCGCCTCTGATTTTACTTCTCGCGAATTCTCAATACTGCTGTCTTTCCTTTCATCCTGCACAAGCAACAAGTTGGCGAATAGCTTATTTTATTGCACACTCAAATTAAGTAATTCAAACAAAACTGTCATCGAAATAAAACATGATTCACACCTATACAAAATCTTTAACGACTAAGATATACCTTGATACATACCTCATTTGTGTGCTGCCCATGACTAGGCAGCAGATCCGTGCTACTTTTATCAGTGGATGTTTGCTGACATGCTCCATCCACATCATCTGAACCTTCATAAATCGAGCATGGACGCTTTTGAGCACAAGATTCACACTCATTTGCAAGATTACCAGTCTTTAGTGCATGTGTACCATCTTCTTTGCCATTTAATTTGATGCTTGTTCTATCCACAACATTATTACAACAATCTACTGGAAAATGTATGTCTGCGAGCCCTTTAATATCAGAATCAGAATCAACCAATCTGGCGTGCATGACCCCTTTGTCATAATCTCTAACTTCACCCGCAAGTTCTAGGTCATTCGCTGCAACAATCAAGTTTGTATTCTTTACCCACAAAGTTTCTACTGAATCTATTTGATTCGGACCAATTAGATTATCTACTAATTCAACGTCATGACGCATTGAGCTGTATAAACTCATCTCAGGCGAATATGGTAATGGAGTCTCAACAGATAAATCACAACTTTCAAGTTCTACTTCAATATGAGACTCCTCTGTATCAAGGCTAGGAGAATGCAAGTGTCTTTCATATTTAACCATGTCCTGCACCTCGCGAAATTCTGCTATTCCATTCTCCATGCTTTCAGCCTCACAATAGGGAAATTCAGTACGAAATAATTTGGCTCCATCATCTTTAGCATCAAAGTCAAACAGCAACTCTCGACCACTTAACATTGAGTTCATGCTGATCTTTGAAGATACTTCAACGTCATCACTGTTATCAGGATAACTGCTCAAACCTCCAAATTTAGAAGTCTCTGGTGTTGAGTTTGACCCATAAGATTCGCTTTCCATACACGAACTGGACACATAGTCTTCATCGAGCGGAACATGATTATTGGTAGCAGTATGAAAGGCAGTTGGATCTGAGAGTGGCAACTGCTGGGATATGTGACTAGAAGCATAATTCCCCTCTCCATGAGCATGTCTTGCTCCATTTAAATGAGGACCCTTATCACATAACATCTTTTGAGATTCATATCCATGAGATGGCATACTATCCAGCTTGCTAAAATACCTAAAACATATGGATTCTAGTGATTCAGGAAGAACCGAGTAATATAGGAAGTCTTCGGTTTCATCCACTTTTCCAGACAACTTACAGTTGTTGACGGTTGAATGCCCCCCGGTTGAATCATCCAAGTCTAACTCTAGTGGATCAACATGAGAGCTGTCTTGATATGACACATAAGATTGAAGCCCAGTAGAACTCCTCTTTGCATCGTAAGAGTCTTCAGGACATGACTCATTCATTTGCTCATATGCTGCAACTGAACTTTTCTACATAAGGGTCGCAAAATAACAAGTTAGCCAACCAAATATCGACCACAGAACTGTGCTCTCTATCAGGCCCAACAAAAAGATAAGAAACACAAGTTGTGACAAATAAAATATCGTACCTGCCTGAGACTCGTTTTCGTATCGTTGCATGAGCTGCGGATAGGAGCCATCATTCTGCCCCTGGATAGTTCCAAGCTTTTCCGGATGCATCCTACTATATCTGTAGGCATGGCTATAGTATAGGTGACAATGTCAAAGTCAGGAACCTAACACAAGAACAGGTTTTTGTCATGACTTTGTTAAGGCTAAAATATTATCTACCATTCTTCTTCAAGAATAACGTTAATCACAGACAATACGGCTAATCAGTGAACTTAGCAAAGGGGAAAACGGTCAGAAGCTAATAGGGACCGCCATGAAATTAGATTCTACAAACTGAGGGCAAGCTCAAGCACTTCAGCCGGCCAACACAACCTCACTGTACCCGCACGTTTTCACGAACCCATTCAGGCAAAGCTTTTGGTGCCATTATCTGGGGGTCAGAGTGTGTTTCTTTTTGTGGATTTATGATTAAGCAAAGAGAAGGATAAACCAACAGTTTACGGAGCTCTTCATCGCAAGGTTCTAAAAAGCGCTAGGCGGTCGCTAGGCGCCGCAGCTGGGTCTAGCGCCTAGGCGGGGCGTAGACGGGATCTAGACGGGGCCGAGAATTCAAACATAGTTATAATATCCTAGGCGGGACCAAGGCGTTTCATGAACGCCTAGTTCCTAGGCGGGGCCTAGGTGGCCTAAACGGGCGACTTTTAGAACACTGCTTCATCGTCTACTAGACTAGAAGGTCTATTCACTCAATGCAGGATGAGGATGACGTGGTCTTGTGCTTCTAGATTTATAAGAAAATATCATACTCCCTTCGGAAAGATAGTCCCACTTACCAATTTTGTTTGTCCCGTAAATATAGTCTCATCTCCATAATTAGGGAAGTAAATTCATTGAGCTTTCATAATTTCCCTTGTGATGACTAAGGATGGGCGGTGAGAAAGAGAGGGGTGAGCGGAGCATGGAAGACAAAAGAAGAAGAGAGGAGGATAGTGATGGAATAGAAATTGTGTTGTTAATATATTTAGATAGTCAAAAGGGACTGACATTATAGGAAAGATGTGTGTGCATCTTATTTTACTTACATTTAATTGCTTAGACCTGGCTTTCTTTGAGAGAGATCGTATGCAAATGCAAACTTTTCGAGTGTCTCTTTTCTCTACAACATCAGATGGAGAGAAAAGATCTATGCCATCCAATCCAAATACTTTGCATACCTGATTGAAGAAGAAAAGGGAAAGAAGATAACATTAATTACACTAGAACAAATTTAGTTATAGCCATTGAATGAGGAAAAAAAAATTATCTATCAAGTATAACAGAAGAAGGGGAGCCTTGGTACACCGGTTAAGGTGTTGCCGTGTGACCTGGATGCCTTGTGCACCGGGCTGCCCTTTTTTTTTTTTTAATCAAGTATAACAGAAAGAATGATTGAGCTTTGGATTCCATAAGCTTGTATTAGAAGTTTCTTGGCTACAAATTAATGAACCGTAGGCATGGTGGTGCAGCCTCATAGAGAAGCAATATGTTCAAGAATCTATGGTCAATTGTAGTTCCTGGAAAGAACCCACTGCCAGAACATTATTGACATAGAAGTGAAAGATTTTATCATTGTCGTTATCATCTTGGATAATGTAGGTCAATCATCACACAAACAACAACAACAACAACAACAAAGCCTTAGTCCCAAAATAATTTGGGGTCGGCTAACATGAATCCTCATATGTCATCGTGATAAAAGGAAGAGAGAGAGAGAGAAAGAGAAAGAGAAAGAGAGAGAGAGAGAGAGAGAGAGAGAGAGAGAGAGAGAGAGAGGGAGAGAGAGAGGGAGAGAGAGGGAGAGAGAGAGAGAGAGAGAGAGAGAGAGAGAGAGAGGAAAAAGATGGAGAAAATAAAATAAAATAAATAAATAATAATAAAAAGTACGATCAACCCCCATCATTCACATGAATTTTCGCCCTCCACTCCGGCCTCTTCAACGCCACATCTTCATCCACTCCGAGTAAACTCATATCATTTTCAATCACCTTAATCCAAGTTTGCTTGGGTCTTCCCCTACCCCTCGCCATTTTATCACTTCTCCACTCTTCAGGCCTCCTAACCGGTGCATCACTCTATCATCACACAAACACAAACACATTTTGGGTTAGCTCAACCCAAGGGGATGATTATAAGGGAATTCAGGATGATTTTCATATTCATGCGGTTTTGACTTTTGAGGCTTGATATACATTGTGGACCCCACTAACAGATTAAGGTTTAGGTGATAAAAACTTAGACGTTTTAACAATGTGTTTGCAATTCTTTGCTTTTTATGGAGAGAATGGGCAAGAACATTCAGACCAGGTTCAGTCCTTGAATTTGGTGAGGGATACTGTTTATGTGGGTCTTTCCTGGGTTTGGCAATGATCAGCGGTAAGGAATCCATGGTTGGGACTTGTAAGGATCCATGGGCCAGGGATAGAACTATTAAGAGGCAAGCCCCACTGAACATTTGAGACATGCCACTGAGGACCTTGAAGTACTACTCCCTCTGTCCCAAAATGATCTTAATAGTTTTTTTTGGCTGTTATTACGAATGAACTTTGAACAATAATTTTAGGTTGATTTAACTATCCTAATAAAAATCCAAAACTTGTTATTGATACACCATCAACAATACTATCAATAACAAATTTTAGATTTTCATTAGGATAGTTAAATCAACTTAAAATTATTGCTCAAAGTTCATTCGTAGTAACGGCCGAAAAAGTATGAAGATCATTTTGGGATGGAGTGAGTATGGAAAAAATTACACACGGAGTACATGATTTTGACCCCTGGATTCGGTGAAATTTCAAGTGAGCACCCAAAATTTTTGAAGAAAATTTGGGCCTAATTATCATTTCTAGACATTCATAACTTTCCCTTTTCTGATTGTCATTATTCTTCAAAGGGAGTCTGCAAATCAACCATATTGTATTTTCACAAGTTCCTATAGTGGTCTCAAGTAGCACCACAGAGTTTAAGCAATTACCAAAATGACAACAGCAAACTTCATAATTACACCAAATATATGGGCAATAATACTTTTTGCTTATAACTCACTCCTATAAATATTTGTTAAAATTGGTAAAAGTAGGTAGGAACTGATTATGTTTACCTTCAAAAATGAATCAACATTAGAATAAGGCATATATCTCCCACTGCTCTTCCTAGAGTCATTTGGTATCCGTGTAAGAGTCTTGACATGCCTTAGCTCCATAAACTTCACCAGTAACATATTCCATAATATTTTAGAAACTTCACACCTGTAAAATCAAAAAAGGTTTGTATCATCAAGAACAAACTCAAATACACAACTACAAGAATGTGCTCATTTAAATTGATACCATAGGCAATTTATGGCTGTTTTGGTAACTATTCGCCTTAATCTGTCATAATAAACTTGACCCCTTCACAATAGTGGATATCATTTTTTTTTTATTGCTACCATGCACATCATGACTCACTAATTAAGCAACACAATTCTATAGATGTAGGGGGACTTCAGAAAGAAAAGTGAAAATATACTCGAATTAATGATACTCACTAATTAATTATACTCGATATTTGGGAACATCATTTCGTCCAGGAATGATGTTCCCATTTTTTTTATTGTTTGTGTGACTGAACTTTAAGCAATAATTATAAGTTAATATAATTATCCTAATGAAAATCTAAAAAAATTTCTTGATAGTATTTATAATGGTGTATCAATAACAAACTTTAGATTTTCAATAGGATATTAAATTGACATATAATTATTGCCCAAAGTTATTCACACAAACAACCAAAAAAAGTGGGAACATCATTCTGGGACTGAGGGAGTAAATCAGTTGGGGTTATTGGGATAAACAATCACAAGATTCAAGCCAAGGAGGCCTTAGAAGTCACGCAATCGTTCGGATTTAGGAATTTGTTGGTCTTCTAATCAAATGACCAAAATCCAGGGAAAAACTTTTTCTTGATATATCCAGACTGAAACATGTTTCTTAGTGGTGGCAGATAAATATATCTGATCACCAATTTCAATATCAAACTAACCAGAAATGTTCCATAGTAAATGGTCAAGTCATTCAATCTCCATCAGGCGCCCGTCTGAGCATAATCATTTGTTTGCTTATGAACATAAAGAAAACAAAGGCTTCCTTTTTGTTATGTGGGGATGAGGATAAAATATTTATCTTGACATGGTCAAAGCTGGAACTTTCCATTATCCAAGAACTTTTTGTTAATTTTTCTGGTGGTGGGTATGTGGGGTTTGATTGAAACGCCATATGGAATTTGATAGATTTATAGGGAACACTCAAAAGTTCATAAAGTCCATTAAAAAGTTTCATTAGCAATACTTCAGCGGTCCCAAAGTGAATGAGAATTCTCCATAAACTTTTATGAGAAAATTTTGGGGGAAACTAGTTTCTCCATAAGTTATAAAAAGTCTTGTTTTTATAGGGGTTAAAGTTTAGGGTTTAAGGTTTAGGGTTTAGGCCTTTTAGGGTTTAAGAAGGGTTTAAGAAGGGTTAAAAAACATGACTTTTTATAACTTATGGAGGAACTAGTTTCCCCCAAAACCAACTCAACTTTTATCGCTAAATGAGTCTATTTTCTAATGGATTAAGTAAAGTCACCCATAAACTATCATGGCACTTGGAATGACGTATTGTGTTCATTAACGGTGTTTATGTACATCTGCTACTAGAAATGCCTGAAATTTAACATCCTGAATTTCCTTAAAAACGGAAGACTTAGGGATGGAGATAGTACAATGGCATATAATACACGTTACTACTAGTGCAAATGACTTCATGGTATGCATAGATAGAGCTGTACTACTATAACTTACAAACAATGAGAAGCACACTTTGACAGGTAATGAGTAAAGGGATTAAATTACTCCATGCCAATAAATGTAAAGCAGGAACATGCATGTAGAATATTTGAGAAGAAGAAGGCATATTCAAGAGCATCAAAGTTCAGAAACACTTGAGAGAATCTACATTTAAGACAAGAGAAGCCGAAACATACAATAGCTCCCCATCAGAAAGCAAATCACCAATATCAAGTTGTTCATCAAATCTTGTGTGCAGCACTTCTCCGAGCCATATTCTTGTTTGAGTCTAAACCATTAGGAAGTTTAAAATAAATCAGGATTTGACAACTAAACTTCTACGAAGAAATGAAAGGAAAAATCAAGAGTCCATATGTTGCCAAACATTTATTGGTGGTCCATTGTCTTTGCAAATAAAATGAAACACACATAAACAACCCATTTGAATCCATCCAAATAACAAGGAAAGTAATGTTGGGAATTTGGTGGTACCCCTATAGCAATCTAGATCAAGAACACAAAACCCACAAGCACAATATGAGAGAATCACACACACAAGAACACAAGAATTGTTTACCCGGTTCGTTCAACACATGAACTACGTCCGGGGGCAATCGCCAAGCCAATATATTATTAAACACCTTTTAATATGTTGCTACAATGTGTTCTAGGTCGTATCTATGCTTATATAGCAGTACAAGGAAGCCCTAGGTCGAATTAGGAAGAGATCGTGTCAAAACAGGAAACAAATCAGTCCAGCCGGCAGACCGAGCGCCCGCCTGGATCCATGCGAGCGCCCGCTTACTCCCTTTTCCAGAAACTGATTCCCGCTGCCAAGGCCGGGCGCCCGCCTGCTTCTCCGCCCAGGAATTCTCCTCCGTTTAGAACTCCTTCTTGATCTCACCAACTCCTACGACTTAGACTCCTTCGCTTCCTCGTTGTTTAGGATCCAATCCCAACAATCTCCCACCGGAGACTAAACTCATAAGCATAGAAACACCCATCAACTCCCACCACGGAATGAACACCTTCGAACACATTTTATTCCCATATTGACTTGACATTGCCTAGCCTCCCCGCTCAAGTACTAAGGCGAGTTGAAACCAAGCGACGTTTCAACCCCTCCGTGTTAGATTGTTCTTGCCTCCCCAAATCAGCTTCTACCTTGATTTCTCCCCGCAAGTCTAACTTCGCCTTCTCCCTCCAGACCCACCTTCCTTGCAATGCTTCCCCTTGAAACTTGGACATACCTTGTTTCTTGCATCGTCTTCTCTTGGTCTGAACACGCTCTCTGTTAGGGCACTTAGACTTCCACACCGCGTTGATCAACTTTGTGTCCCTCTCCCCCCTAACATACCGTTTCTTGATGTCTCCCCTTTCTACACCAATAGGCCGGTTCTTTAGCCTCTTGCTCCCACCCGAGCGAATATCGACATTGTAGGTAGAATACAACATCTTCTCCTTAACCCCATGAGCTATCACCTTAGCTCCTTTTGTGACTTCCCAAGACCCACCCATGAAGGTTACACCATACCCTTCATTGTCCAACGGAAATCACTCTCCTCCTCAAGTCCGGAACATGCATCACATCGTGCAATTGTAAAACAGCCCCGTTAGGTGTCTTCATCATCACATCCCCCTTACCTTTGATCTTCAATGGTTGATCATCACCAAGATAAACAACCCCAAAATCTCCAGTTTTATACCGCTCCATTGTTTCTGCATCCCCACTAGCATGACAAGAAGCTCCAGAATCCAACACCCAATCTTCACCCGACTGCTCCTCTCCTAGGATTAACACATCCTCATCATTCATCATGTGTGCATCACCATCCTTATCCGGACAGTCATAACTAATATGACCTAGCGCACCACAATTGTAGCACTTGACCGATTTACCTTTCCCCTTTTTCGGTCCTCCCCTTCCCCTATTTCTCTCCACCCTAAGTGCAGCCCCATCTGCGGAAGATTCTTCCCTTTTCTCTTTCCTTCTTAACTCCTCTTGAAGGATGAGATCTCTAACTTCCGTATACACCAATGGTGCCTTCGACGTACTAATCGTTGTGACAGTAACCTCCCAACTATCCGGCAACGATTTTAGAAGAAAGCAAGCTAACACTTCAGAGAAAGTAATATCAACACTTTTCAATTGGTCCACCATACTTTTGAAACTGCCGATATGACTCGCTGCTGTCTGCCCCTCTGACATCTTCGTATTCGCAAACCGCTTTATCAAATGCACCTTATTGATATTAGACGGCTTCTCATACATGTCTGACAGCATCTGTAGCAACCCCACCGTTGTCTTGGCCTCCATCGCGTTCCGTGCAACATCGTAGGTTAGAGCACTCCTTACCGCTCCTAACGCCTTACGATCCAACGTCTCCCAATCACCTTGTGACATGTCTTCGGGTTTCTCCTTTAAGGGTTTATGAAGATCCTTACAATAAAGGTAATCTTCAACCATTGTCCTCCAAAATTTGAAATTCACTCCGTTGAATTTCTCGATTGAGTTCTTCATCACGATTGCTTCACAAAGTCCCCAAGAACGTGATTCAAAATAATCAACTAATGAAACTTTGAATCCTCCTAACCAAAGCTCTTGGTACCAATTGTTGGGAATTTGGTGGTACCCCTATAGCAATCTAGATCAAGAACACAAAACCCACAAGCACAATATGAGAGAATCACACACACAAGAACACAAGAATTGTTTACCCGGTTCGTTCAACACATGAACTACGTCCGGGGGCAATCGCCAAGCCAATATATTATTAAACACCTTTTAATATGTTGCTACAATGTGTTCTAGGTCGTATCTATGCTTATATAGCAGTACAAGGAAGCCCTAGGTCGAATTAGGAAGAGATCGTGTCAAAACAGGAAACAAATCAGTCCAGCCGGCAGACCGAGCGCCCGCCTGGATCCATGCGAGCGCCCGCTTACTCCCTTTTCCAGAAACTGATTCCCGCTGCCAAGGCCGGGCGCCCGCCTGGTATGGACCAGGCGCCCGCCTGCTTCTCCGCCCAGGAATTCTCCTCCGTTTAGAACTCCTTCTTGATCTCACCAACTCCTACGACTTAGACTCCTTCGCTTCCTCGTTGTTTAGGATCCAATCCCAACAAGTAATAAGTTTTGCACGATGTTTCAATTGGTTACCGAATCCGCTTTTTGACTATTTGGCTAACTGACTTTGACAATTAGTTGCAATTTAGTATAAAAACGGATGGGGTGTAAAATAAATTATACTCTCCCGCATAGGAGGAGACAAGTTGATTGAAATGGGTGGAAGTGAACCCACTAAATTAAATTGTCTATGTAGTTTAGTGGTAAAAAATTAATGCTTGATGTGGGACTTGAACTTGAGACTTCCTTGTTAAAATACCAATAATTTTTTCCACAATATTTTGTAGTGTATTTGTGCAATAAAATGCTCTCTCTCCGCCACTGCTCTCCAGTCCAAAAAGCTAGTCTCGTTTGAGAAGTCAAAATTTGTATGCCTTTGCCTTGTTGAAATTGAACTTAAGATGGTGAATATTCAAGAAATTAGCCAAATTTTCATTTTTTGGGACAAACCCAAAATGGGTGGGGGTTTTTTTTCTGAAACACAGTATTATTACTCTATATTGGGTCAACAATTGCATGTCGATTATAAACTTGGATTTTTTTATTTTTTTTAAACCAATTATAATTGCCTTTAACATAGAAAGGCCAATAAAACACACACACAATAGAATAAGGAAGGAAGAAGAACCTGCAAGAAGACATCATCAAGCTGACGGAAGCTAGATTCAGTTGAAGATAATGAATCTCCACTTACCGTGGTGGTCGCCGGCGGAACCATCAGTAACATTGACTATCGAATACCGCCACCGCCACCATCAGCAAAGTGGAGTGTAATTTGTTTATATGAATGAATGTGTGTGAATTGAAACCTTAACAAGTGACGTAGGTAGTACAGTAGTTGGGTTGAAAATGAATGAAAATCAAAAGGTAGGCAGCCAGACAACGAGGAGATATGGATTGCTTGTCTTATCTGTGCCTCAATTCCCAAATTTAGGGGGTGTGGCAGTGGGTGGTGGGTGGGTGGGTATATAACAAAATCAATTTTCTATCCTTTTCTCCCTCCACCCTCATCCCTCTCACGTGACAAAAGTTATGACAAATTTAAGACAGCGCGCGCCAACAATTTTCGCCTCCCGCCCAAACCCACCAGCTTTTGCGGGAGAGTTCCGATTAAGGTGGTCTCATGAGTCGGAGTCGAGCCTAGCAACTTTTTTTAATATTATTTTGTTCACCCCAACTTGTTTTTTTTTCACTATTTTTTACTCGCCAACAACAAAAGCAAAACTTTTTATAACTAAATGTAACATTTTTTTTCTTCAAATGTAACACTTTTTTTCTTCCAAAATGTACCACAATTTTGCTACAATATATTAAAGATAACATAAGATTGACAACTAAACTAATGTCACATTTTATAATAAATGAATGTAACATTTTAAAAAAAGAATGTAACACTCTTTTTTTTTCAAATGTAACACTTTTTTCAAATGTCCCTGTCCCTAAATGAGTGTCCATTTTTAGGAATTTTTTATCCCAAAATGAGTGTCTATTTTGATCATAACTTTGTCCCTAATTGTTTTTTTTTTCGAATTTTTTTTCACCGGTCTCTTTATACTTGCAAAAACTAAATGTTTGTAAAGAGGATTACAAGATTATATATGAATTTTGCCACCAAATTGTACAAAAAGTTATTTCCCTTAAAATGAAATTTGGACACTCATTTAGCGGTGAAACTAAAACGCTTGCGAGCTCAATTGTGAACGGCCTCTCTCCGTTTGCAGGTCAAAGAAAGTCGAGTTGGCCAATATAATGACGTAGCCCCCAGGAAGAAATTTGGGTTCGTTATAAGAAGGAGATCAATAGTGTTTTGAGTACGAGAAAATGAAGACCAATTGATCGCCTTTAAGATTGAACAACTTGAGGTACGGGCACAACAACTCAACCTAGCTCGGGCAGATAGTACCCATGCCCGAACAGGCAAACACGGGAGATACGGGCGAACGTTGTTATTAGTCGAGCCACCCAAAGCCATGCTCGCTGAAGTGGGCCGACCTACTGGCACTCAAAACAATAGCAGAGCTGCCAATACTTCAAAAGACAGACCTTGTGCAAATACCAAATGCATTTAGAAGAGGCAAGTTTTAAAGCATCGAGACGAGCCACCAAGCGTCTGGGCTAGTTCACACATCTGCAGGAAAGAAAATAAATAGCGGACTATGCTATTATTGACTAGGCAGCCGTCCGAATCTGAGATCTACGCCCCTCACCCATCGAGCTTTATAATCTTTCCACCCGAAAGGAGTCATACCAAGGTGCACTCTTTCCAGTATTTATTTTGTGGCTCCGTACATCTCAATCTAATATGTTGTACACAATTAAGTAAACTGGATATTGCATGATTCTTGTAATTAATCCTAACTCTCATACTGAGATTGCTGAACATGTGTATACAAACAAGCATAAATTGATACTCTTAGGGTGGCATAATTAAGGACTAACGTTTCTCTAATTATGCCTTTGATTTATGTGCATGTACCGATGTAATCGGAGTGGTGATCACCAAGCCCGTGAATATGGAACACATTGTCCAACTTTCTAGTCACTGACGGTCTCGTCAAACGACACACAAAAATACAACCAAGAAAATTGGGTGCCTCAAGCTCTCGTCACGGCCAAGCCGAATAGATGGACAAGCCCGCCAAAAATCAACAAAGCAGCCCCGTCTCAGTTCCAGTCGGGACGAGCATCTGGGTGAGCACTAAGGCTAACTGTTGGTCCCTAAGGAGCAACAAGGGTGTGAAAAATCGCTAGAGGGGGGGGTGAATAGCGTTTTAAAATTCTTTTCAAACCCTTTTGCAATTCAATGGCAAATGCGCACAACTCTTATTTTGGCTAAGTATAGCGCGCAGCAAGAGTGTGAAATGCACAGCGGAAATTTAAAGCAGCTCTGCGCAGGGTATACTGCGCAGAGATAAAAACGCACGCGCTAAGTTTGAGGCTAAAGAGTGGCGCAAAACGGTTCTAAGGCAAATGAGCAATAACCATTACAACAGTAAAGTGTAGCAATCTGAAAGATCAAACAAAGCAGTTCATAAATAGTTAAGCAGGAAATATGCAGTAAATATAATGAACACGCTATTTGGAGAGGTTCGATCGATGAAAGATCTACATCCTCTACCAAGATGGTTAGTCTTGGATTTCTAATGGAGATCTTATAATATGAGAGAGTATTACAAATTACAACATTTGAGCTTAATACTAACTCAAGATCTATTATCTATGAAGAACAAATCCTAGACTAAACCGGTGTATCTCAAGAAGTAAGATCTAAATGATCGAAGCTTCAAGAGGTGTGTGTGTGTGTGATAGAAATTCTGGGCTCTATGAATATGAAAGATGAAGAGCACCAAGAATTCTGGTGATATAGGGCTTTGCGATTTTGAGCAGGAGTTTGAAGGTTTGAAGATCTTGAAGGCTGTTCTAAGGAATCCATAAATATTGAGCAGCAGTCTTCAGATCTTCAAGGTATCTCAATGAAGCATGAAACTCGAGCTCTTGAAGCATGCAAGCTTAAAACTTGGAAATAGGAATGAGCAGGCTATTTATAGCTGAGCTGCAAAAACTAGCCGTTGGAGCTCTGAACAAGGACGATGTGCTGGCATAATGTGATTGGCGCGCAGGTGTCCTTTATAGCCGTTGGAGACAGAGCAAGGACAATGAGCTGGCACAATATGATTGGTGCGCAGGTGTCCTTTGTACCCGTTGAAGACTGAGCATGAAGACCAAATTCAAATCTTCTTCCAGAAGGTTGACAGCTGTCTTCACTTGAGATATTTCTTTGAAGCGTGTCTCCATCAATGGTTTTGCTGAGTGTGCTTATTTTGTCGTTTGTGCACACCTCAGCACTCTGACTCAATCCAAAAAGCGTAGCTTGTCATGTTGCTTTCCAAGCTTCTAGAATAAGAGATCAGGAGATGAGGAATTTGACCAAGGTTGAGTGTCCGCGCACAAAGGCATGCGCATTGCCGACGCGCATGGATTCAGCGCATGGGCAGTATGCGCACCATGCTTGGTCACTAAAAGATCTCTTCAGAGATTAGGAAAATAAGACCTTGAAAACTGAGCAGGGTCAAAAGCTGCGCAAGATATCTATGCAGTGGTGACCTGCGTAGAGAACATCCTGCGCAGTGAAATGAATCCTGCTTAGGAAATCTTCGATCCTTCATAGCTTCAAGTCCTATAATCTAAGCCTATACTATAAAAAGGACTTGGCTAAAAATTGAAGTTATAAACTTCTTTACATGAGGTCCTAAAGTCCATAAAAATACTCATAGGTGATGGTATCAATCAATTCTAACAAATGTAGGAAGGTTAAGTGATAAGCATACCCAACAATCTCCCCTAAATGATTGATGCCATTAACTACTATAGTAAAGGCAATTCATTGTACTTGATAATAACATGTCCATAAAAACGTGAATGGTAAATCATGCCTCAAGTCAATGCACACACTAGCCTATGCTATAGATTTCTAATCTATCCAAAAGATTAAAACTTACAAGATAGGAAAGATAGAAATATCATCCAGCGCATACAAATAATATGAGATGTAGTTTTAAGCATGCGTTTAAACTGAATGTTTAAACATCATGCGTAGAAAACATGAGCAGTAAAGATTATGCGCATGAGTTTAAGTAATAATGCATTCAATGTTCCACAAACGAATGGTTTGAATTGAACAAGGTTTTGTGAAAGCATAATGATGCATTCTTCTCATTAAAACTTGAATGATTGTCAGTTACAGAGTACAAGCTTTAAAGAGGAGAAAAAAAAAGAGGTGCGCACAAAAACAGAAGGGCACGAAATAAAAGCGCATAAAACACACTATGCGCAACGAGAATCAAAAGATCTCAAAAAGTAGCAAAATACTTACAAAAGAAGCCTAGTCTATTCTGATGCGGCAGAGGGCTTCATGCAGCTCGTTCTGGAGGCTGTTGAACTTGTTCATGAGTTCCAACTTTAAATCTTGAAACTTGTCCTGGAACTCAACAGCTTTGCCAACGTAAGTGTTCATGCCTCTGCGCATATCGGCATTGTCATCCACCAGCTCTCTGAACTTTGCTCTGCAGTCCATCTGGATGGTAGTCTGTGTAGCTTCCAGTCTTGTGTCGGTATAAAGGCGCTGAGTGTTGACGCTGGCTTGAATATCTAGCATTGCGTAGTCCATCTTGGCGTTGAACGCAGAAGAAAAATCTGTCAGGGACTTAGTAATGCATTTACGCACTTCAATATTAAGCAGAGCTTCCTTGTCCAATCTTCTCCATCTGAGCTTGAAGATCATCAAATCCTTTAAGTAACCCATCTGCGAGGGTTTTCTTTAGCTTTTTCAGTATGTCCCTGAATTCACCATCAATCGCTCCAAAGGTGCACACATTATTGAGTAGTGCGCTGACATTTTCAAGCTGGGCGCTGATGGTTCTCAGGGAGTCCAGGATAAGTTGTTCCAAGGTTATGGGAACATGTTCTTGCGCCTTTTCTTGCGCAGGCTCAGAGAGATGATCAGACGAACTTGCCTTTGTACTCTTAGCACTCTCCGTGCTCTCCTTTGCCTCCTTTGCACTTGCCTTTGCTTCCTCCTTCGCTTTCTCCCCCCTAATGGTATCAATCTCCAAACGCTGCATATCTAGACGGTACAACAAAGCATTTTGAGCAGTAAGGAGTTGATTCGGCTGCAACTGCGTAGCGACTTGATTTGCTTGAACAGAATGCAAGGCTTGCACGATCTGGCGCAGCTCATCCGAAGAGGAAGTAGGAATCTCAGGAGCTGTAGATGAAGGTTTAACTGGAGAAAGATCACTGCTGTCAGAGGCTGCGGAACTAGTGTGACGCTTCTTTAATCCTTTTGCGTTGCTACGCACCTTCTGCTTTAGACGAGAAGACACATGTGCGATATCAGCACTAGGGACGGCTTCTTGAGTAGCTTCGTGCCTTTGCTCCCCCTGAACTGCAGCATCATCTGAATAACCACGAAAATTAGCCTTGCGCTTCATTGTGGTTGGCTTTGAGGGAGCAGGAGCTGGTTTGCTAGTAGGATCTGCCTCTTTGAATGAAATCCCTTTGGTGGATTGAACCAAAGGAATGTCCTTGATCTTTTTGCCACTGGGCGTAGCAATGCCCTTCCCCTTGCGTTTATACGCATCTTCTGAGGTTTCTTGCGCAGCATCAGGTAGAGATCTACCTGCACTCTTTTTGGACTTGGCCACATGAATTGGGCCTATCTAAGGTTCCTTGTTGGGAGCGGAATCAGACAGCCAGATTTCATAGTATTCAGTGTTACCGATCTCAATGCGCAAATTCTGGAGATGCACTCTGGAGTAGTACTTTGCGTCACAAGACTGCTTCTTGATTGACTGTTCTTCAACATAGGTGGCCAGTTCGCCATATGTCAATAAGAGTTTAGTTAGCAATCTGCAGTGAGTTCGGTATTTAGTCTTCCCTGCATTCAGCTTCTTGTCATAGCTGGTCATTCCCTTCACAATCTCATTGTAGATAATCTGCGGCCAGTCGAGTTGAACTTCGTTGAAGATGGCTGCGCAGTATTCCCACTGCTTTGAGATGAAATGCCCATTATTCCCATTCTTGCAGTTGAGAGAATCTCCAATGATGGTGCACAGGTGATACATCACCTCACCAAATTCCTTTCTGTTATGAATTGGCCACTTCTTGTTTAGAGAAGGAATGCCAATAAGCTTCTGTGCAAGTGAATTTTGATGAACCTCATCATAGTTGACTGAAGTATTATCAACGTTGAGGTTTAGGAGACTGCGAATGTGGTTAGGATGAACCATTACATCACTGTGCTGTACAGTGGCCATGATCATTTCCGTTGGCTTTCCTTCAAGTTGTGCCGGGACAACTTTTGCTGTCTTGAAAAATTCATCTACCAGCGCAGGCACTATGAAGGATTGATTAAGAGTGAATAACAGAAGAATGCCGGAGTAACTGAGATGGTGCAGCAGACGACGTCCAACTGCGTCTAGAGAAAGATCTGCCTGAATTAGTTCCCAACCAGGTATGAAGTAAATGTGTCCCTGCGTAAAACAATGGATAGAATTAGACAACCTATTGCACATGGAGCTGTGCGCATTTGCAAATAATGCAGATATACCTTTGGCACAAGTTCCATGATAAGCAAAAATATTTATGCGCAGAAAATAGGAAGTGGATGCGCATAAAATAAGAATACATATGCAGAAAGCAAGGGATAATGCGCAGAGAGAATAAATACTTGAAAAGAAGTGTGCGCAGAAAAAATTAGATAAAACTATATGCGCAGAAAACTATGCGCATAAAACTATGCTCAGAAAACAAATACTAGGGGATATATCAATTGACCAAATAAAAATATTTAAAAAAATAAGAAAGAATATTTAAGAACATGAAGAACCCCAAAGAACACCAAAAAACAAAAGTTGACAAAATTCAGCGAAATGCTTATCAAAATGACCGCGTTGCCCAGACGATTCAAACTATAAAAAGCTTAAAGTCAACAGTTGAATAATAAAACCAGAAATCAAGAAAAACAGTTCGTCTGCCATGGAAGTTACGGAGACCAGAAATTGACGAAAAACACATGTAACGACCATTGATCATGAAATAAACTACATGAAGGAGTAGATCAGGCAAAAACAAACACAACACAACGATCGATTTCAAAAATGATCAACAAACAAGGGAGAAATCGAAAAAGGGAGTTTTGAGACCTCCAAGAGCAACAATGGCGAAAAGTAAGAAGTTAGTGAAACATACCATGTCATTGACGGTGGGATGCCCTGATTGTTCTTCTAGTTCTTCTTCGTTCTGAGAGTTCCCAGGATTGGAGTGAGAAGAAGAGTCGGAGATGATGATTTCGGGTTGTTGAGTTTTGGTTTTCTTAGGCGCCATTGAAATGGTTTGAGAAAAGAAAATTGAGGTTGAAGATAAAGAACAGGAGATGAAAATGAAGGTTTAGAACAGAGGTTAGAGAGAGAGAGAGAGAATTAGATAAGAGAGAAGTAGAGAGAGAAATGGTTTAAGTAGGAAGGAGAGGTTAGGCGCACGATAGCGGGAAATATTTGAGAAAAAGTGCAGTGGCGCAAGATAGCAATGCCACGTGTCACTAAAGGGAACTTGCGTGCAGGCCTATGCGCGCGTGTGCGTGTGAAGTCCTAAGCCGGTCACTGTCAAGTCAACTTCCTCATAAATGCTGAGTCAGTGAAAGGGCGGGCGCACGTTAGCAGGGTGACGTGGCCGAATGGGGGACGCGCGTGCGCAGTCTTTGCGCGCGCGTGTGTCAGCGAAGAGAGGCTGACGGCTGTCGCATCACCTTCCTTATTAAATCGTGAGCAGACATTCGCAAGGTGCGCTGTCATTAATCGCAGTTTGCATTAAATCACAATGGGACATGCGCAGGGGTAAAAAGGTAATTTCCCAAGAAAATTAAAAAAAAAATAAAGGCGCGGGAAAATTTAAGTTACACAAGTACCCTTGTGACTAAGCGTTGACTTTCAGTCAAGGACCTATGTGCAAAATCTAATAAATAGAGTACTTACCTACGGTCCACTTAGAAGTGCGCATGTCGTTTTGCGCATAGCGAATATTGTGCAAAGATTCTTCAAATCTCAACTTAATTTTTCATGCGCATTAACTTACTGCGCAGTGGCTGCGCAGATGCATGAAATCTTAACCTTTAAGAACTTATCAAGTAAACACAAAAACATTAGTATTGACAAATTATATGGACAAGTTAGCTGAGTTCAAGAATACCCATTTCTCCTCTCAAGAAGACAAATCTTTTTGCGTCAAGAGCCTTTGTGAGGATATCAGTAATTTGATTATCTGTGCCCACGTGCTCTAACTGTATATTTCCTTTTTCCACGTGGTCCTTGAGAAAATGATATTTGATGTCGATGTGCTTTGTCTTTGAATGCATGACGGGATTGCTGGAGACTGCTATGGTGGACATATTGTCGCAGAAAATTGGGCAATTTCCTTCATTAATTCCATAATCCACTGGTTGTTTCTTCATCCATAGGATTTGGCAGCAGCAGCTTCTAACAGCAATATATTCTGCTTTAGTAGTGGAGATGGACACAACAGCTTGTTTCTTGCTCGCCCATGCTACAAGTCGATTTCCAAGGAAATGACATGTTCCACTTGTGCTCTTCCTGTCAATGGTGCACGCTGCGTAGTCCGCATCTGAAAAACCTAGCAAATCGAAATTCGAATCTTTGGTGTACCAAAGTCCAAGGTTAACAGAGCTAAAAATATATCTAATACATTTTATAGCAGTTATGTGCGCTTCTGAAGAATTAGCATGATAGTGCGCACAGATACAGACAACATAATATTTGGCCTACTTGCAGTAAGATAGAGTAGAGAGCCAATCATACCTCGATATAAAGTTTGATCAACTTTCTTACCTTTCAAGTCTTTATCAAGTTTATTACCCGTAGCCATTGGAGTGTCGTATGCTTTAGCATTCTCAAGTCCAAATTTCTTGATTAAGTCCCTTGTGTACTTGGCTTGATTTATGAAGATGCCATCATTCAATTGCTTGATTTGAAGTCCGAGGAAGAATGTGAGTTCTCCCATCATGCTCATTTCAAACTTGCTTTTCATGAGCTTCTCGAAACGCTTACAAAGTAACTCATTAGTAGAACCAAATATAATATCATCGACATAAATTTGGACAAGTAAAGAATGATCATTATACTTCGCAATAAAAAGAGTTGTATCGATTTTACCGCGCTTGAAGCCTTTCTCTAGCAGGAATTTTGATAGAGTATCGTACCATGCTCTTGGAGCTTGCTTAAGTCCATACTGTTGGTAGTGGTGCCCTAGGCACGTTTAATAAACGTTGTAATTGTTATCATTTATTTCATATCAATAAAGAGATGTTTTGATTATTATTGTTGTTCATGTTTACTTATAATAATCTCCGTCCCTAGTACTTGTTAAGCACTAGTATAAAGGCTAAATGATCATGGGATGATCATGTTAGATTTATGGGTACTTGTTTGGAACAAGATACTGGACATGACCCGCTCTATGAGATTTATGTCATGGTCTATGTCGTACATATATCTCATATTAGTTATGTCATTTGAATCCTTAGACATGAAGTTATTATAGTCTTCCACTTGATGAACATTATGTTTGACATATTCAAACGCTACTTTTAACCGAGTAGTTATAAAGGGTATGATTGGCATAATCGGAATCCCGTTGGGAAGAATAATAAGCTAAATGGATTTGTCCCTCCTCGGAGAGATGTCAAGCTTGGGCCACTCGTAGGAATGATGTTGATGAAATGTTCGGCCGGACTCAGATGAATTGATTGGATCAATGTCATTTGGATTATCAACATATTCGGAATCGAGAAAGTATTGAACAAAACAAGTTGACTGTTTGACCATGACTTGTGTTCAATGACATCGTGGACAAAGGGATTGTGACATATTCTAAAGGAATGCGAACTTGTGTCTAGTTATACTATTTGGGTAGGTATGACGGTTTGCTAGAACCTAATCATATCTTATGGGATCATGTTTGAGCTCATTGCCAACTTAGTATAATCCTAGAGGGTCACACACAATAGAACGAATCTTTAAAAAGGACTATATTGGAATTTTGGAAATTCTGGACATTCTGAAGAGTGGGCGACCGCACAGTATTGACTGGGCGGCCGCACACTTAGGACAGTTTTGTACCAGTTTTGCTTCAGATAGTTGTGCGACCGCACAGATGATTTTGGGCGGCCGCACAGTGCTGTCGGGTGACAGATTCCTAATTTGATTTGGAAACGAATTTTGGAAGGATTTTGACACAAGTTTCCTATTTGGAATAGGTCATACTTGTGTATAAAAGACCAAATTCGGCCAGCACTCTAGGCCAATGATTTTGTGAGTCTCAAAGAGTTTGAGAGAGGGTTTATTTTGTTCCAAGACATTCTTGGTTGAGGAACATAATAATACACAAAATAAATTCCATATAGTTCTTTTGATTGTGAAAAAGTGTTTCACAATTTGGTCTAGCAACCAAGATCAAAGAAGCTCCTTTGATATTCGTTCGAAGTGTGGATACCGCTAGAGGGTGAAAATCATCATCTTCAAAGTTCGTGTTCAAGCTTTGTGATCGTGATCAAGTCTTCAAACCTCCACCAAAGACCAAGAGAATTTGATAGCCATCAAGGGTTAGTTTATTCCTTTATTCTTATGTTGTATTTGATTTAATCATATGAACGGATCCATGGCTTTGGGTTTCTTAAAATTTTAAATGCTAAATTCCGCTGCGCATGTTACTTGGAAACCCAACACATACAAAGCTTTCTGAAGCTTGAAGACGTGATTTGGAAATCTGCTATCTTCAAATCTAGGAGGTTGAGCTACGTAGACCGTCTCTTGGAGTTCACCGTTGAGAAATGCGCTCTTCACATCCATTTGATAAAGATTGAATTTGATTCTGTGATGCTTCCATTCTCATCCATCTTGTTTCCGAACACCCATTGAAGCGCTAAATATTGGATGAGCTTTTCTTGCACTTCTTGCATAGCATCGATCCATCTTAAAACATGGAGCACTCTATCAATCTTCTTTGATCCGACATGAGAGATAAACGAATGCTACACCACAAAGTTTGATGCTCTCGATGTGCGAACCCCTACATTTAGATGATAGGAATACGAAGATCAATGGGTATTTCATTTGCTTTAGTATCAGAATCTTCAAGTGTGACTTGCTGAAGTGGTAAAACATCATGCGCTGAATAAGGCATCTGCGCATCAGGAGTCGTCACTTCTGGCGCAACATCTGGAGTTGGCGCATGGGATGGACTTGCTTGATTCTGGTTTTGATCTTGATTATCATTCTGCGCAGGTGCAGTTTGAGGCTGCGTACCTGTCTCAACATTCTCAGCAGAATCATCAGAATCATTTGGAGCCAAATGTGGCTCAAGGAGAGAATGTACGTCAAATGTAACATGTACAGATACTATAATAACTAGAGATTTGTTCTATTATGATCACGAAAAGCTTATAGAATGATTGGCATACCCAACGAGAATACCTTCATCTGCTTTGGCGTCGAATTTACCTCTATGATCTTTGCCATTGTAGAGGATATAGCATTTGCAGCCAAAGAGCCTGAAGAAAGAAATGTTGGGCGCTCTTTCTCTCCATAGATCGTATGGAGTATTGATGTAGGCTTTGTTGATGAGGGATCTTATTCTGAGTAAAGCATGCCCTGTTGACAGCTTCTTCCCAGAAATACGTTAGAAGCTCAGCTTCTACTATCATTGTCTATCCATCCTCAATCAACGAGCAAATCTTTCCACAACGCCATTTTGTTGAGGAACTCCAGCAACGGAGAATATGTGAAGAATACCATTTGTTGGTTCTTGTTGGTTCTCACAATATTGAGCGACATTGTTGTTCATAAATTCTGTTCCGTTGAATTATCGAACTCTAATGATGTCTTCTATGTTTGGAGATTTCGAAGGAGAACACCCAGGATATCATTGAGATACCACAAGTTGGTCCAATGCTCGCGGTAGTGAGCGGTCCAAACACATGAGGTGAAGCGATTGTAAGCGTTTTGACATTGGAGCAATCTTGCTGGAGGAAAACTGCTTAGGCTGCTTACTAATCTGGCATGGTGCTTATACCATTGCTAGCTGCATTCACTTATGGTCTTTGCTACAAAACAAGGATTAGTAATAGAAATTATAGCGGTAAGATTAATAATATAAAAATTGGTCTTACGAGTCCTTGTGAGCAAAGTTAGTCCAAAAACGCCATCCTTGATATAGCAGTACGTTGAAGTGAAATGGCATTCCAGATCTTTATCGCATAATTGTGATATGGAGAGCAGGTTGTGCTTTGAGACTATCTTTAGTCCAAATCCAATTGTGTGCCCTTTGTTGTTGTTACCATATGTTACTGAGTGATCTCTTCCTTCATGCACATCTTTAAGAGTGTTGACATCTCCAGTCGTGTCTAGAATCCACTGTCGATACCAAATGAGCTTGAGAGTGCACAGTGAAGTAGATCTTTTCTGCTTGTTGAAACATTGACTTGCGCTATACAGCAAGTTATCATTTAAGATCAGCAGGTTCTTTAAGAGATTCCTTGCGCGGCTGCGTAGTTGGTGATGACGCAGCTTTGTCAGGTTAGCTCTGGCAAATAGGTACTTGCCATTCTGTCTGCTTGGGGAAGGTGTCCCATTTCCACTAGAGTGAAGGGACCTTTCTTTGATTGTCCTTGGCGCATGCTCAGGTTTCATTTCAGAAACAGCTTCTGAATCGTTGTCAGCATTTGCCACTAAGCGGAGCAGTCCATCCTCAGAGTCAGCATCGTTGTCTTCAGTGTCAATCTCCAAGTCCTCAGCTCCTTTTCTGCGCAGTTTTCTTCAGCAGCCATTCCTTACTGCTTAGATGCTTTGTGCGCAGGGTTGTTTTTCCTCGTACTCAAATTTTGTAGTAGTCATTTTGAAGTGAAATGTCCTGGCTTTTTGCAGTTGTAGCAGACCAAGTCATCTTTCTTTGAGTCTCTATGAGAGAGAATAAGAGTTTTGCTTGAGGATCCACCAAGTTTGGAAAACTGTCTGAATTTGATCTGAGGTTTGAGCAGGTGTAGGAACATGTGAAAAGTTAGCCATTGCCCAAGATTTTGAAGCCATATTGAATTGGCACCCAAGCTGTTAAGCTTGAAAAACAGAAACGTGTTTTATGAAGGTGTTTGCTCTGATACCACTTGTTGGTCCCTAAGGGGCAACAAGGGTGTGAAAAATCGCTAGAGGGGGGGGGTGAATAGCGTTTTAAAATTCTTTTCAAACCCTTTTGCAATTCAATGGCAAATGCGCACAACTCTTATTTTGGCTAAGTATAGCGCGCAGCAAGAGTGTGAAATGCACAGCGGAAATTTAAAGCAGCTCTGTGCAGGGTATACTGCGAAGAGATAAAAACGCACGCGCTAAGTTTGAGGCTAAATAGTGGCGCAAAAATGGTTCTAAGGCAAATGAGCAATAACCATTACAACAGTAAAGTGTAGCAATCTGAAAGATCAAACAAAGCAGTTCATAAATAGTTAAGCAGGAAATATGCAGTAAATATAATGAACACGTTATTTGGAGAGGTTCGATCGATGAAAGATCTACATCCTCTACCAAGATGGTTAGTCTTGGATTTCTAATGGAGATCTTATAATATGAGAGAGTATTACAAATTACAACATTTGAGCTTAATACTAACTCAAGATCTATTATCTATGAAGAACAAATCCTAGACTAAACCGGTGTATCTCAAGAAGTAAGATCTAAATGATCAAAGCTTCAAGAGGTGTGTGTGTGACAGAAATTCTGGGCTCTATGAATATGAAAGATGAAGAGCACCAAGAATTCTGGTGATATAGGGCTTTGCGATTTTGAGCAGGAGTTTGAAGGTTTGAAGATCTTGAAGGCTGTTCTAAGGAATCCGGAAATATTGAGCAGCAGTCTTCAGATCTTCAAGGTATCTCAATGAAGCATGAAACTTGAGCTCTTGAAGCATGCAAGCTTAAAACTTGGAAATGGGAATGAGCAGGCTATTTATAGCTGAGTTGCAAAAACTAGCCGTTGGAGCTCTGAGCAAGGATGATGTGCTGGCATAATGTGATTGGCGCGCAGGTGTCCTTTATAGCCGTTGGAGACAGAGCAAGGACAATGAGCTGGCACAATATGATTGGTGCGCAGGTGTCCTTTGTACCCGTTGAAGACTGAGCATGAAGACCAAATTCAAATCTTCTTCCAGAAGGTTGACAACTGTCTTCACTTGAGATATTTCTTTGAAGCGTGTCTCCATCAATGGTTTTGCTAAGTGTGCTTATTTTGTCGTTTGTGCACACCTCAGCACTCTGACTCAATCCAAAAAGCGTAGCTTGTCATGTTGCTTTCCAAGCTTCTAGAATAAGAGATCAGGAGATGAGGAATTTGACCAAGGTTGAGTGTCCGCGCACAAAGGAATGCGCATTGCCGGCGCGCATGGATTCAGCGCATGGGCAGTATGCGCACCATGCTTGGTCACTAAAAGATCTCTTCAGAGTTTAGGAAAATAAGACCTTGAAAACTGAGCAGGGTCAAAAGCTGCGCAAGATATCTATGCAGTGGCGACCTGCGCAGAGAACATCCTGCGCAGTGAAATGAATCCTGCTTAGGAAATCTTCGATCCTTCATAGCTTCAAGTCCTATAATCTAAGCCTATACTATAAAAAGGACTTGGCTAAAAATTGAAGTTATAAACTTCTTTACATGAGGTCCTAAAGTCCATAAAAATACTCATAGGTGATGGTATCAATCAATTCTAACAAATGTAGGAGGGTTAAGTGATAAGCATACCCAACACTAACCAATAAGCTCACAAAATCTGACCTCGTCTGAAGGGCCTCACCACCACTGCCTAGACTTTGTTCGACAATCATGACAGCAAGTCCTCATCATTGAGGACTTCCCTCGCGCAGATGCCGATCAAAAATTTTTCATGGCTCACAAGATAGAGCAAAAGACTACCCTTCATCATTGACGCAAGACAAACAGTTACAACAATCAATTCGACAACAAAAGGAGCCAAGAATTATAACAAGCAGTCAGGAAACTCAACTCGAGCAAAAAACGAGACGACCAGCCATATTAGTTTTACAACGAGGAGAAGTCAAGAGCAGACATCAGTCACACATTCTTTCTACAAGCTGGTGAAAGTATCCCTTTCGGTTAGCCCATCAACTTCGTTAATTTAGGGGATTATTAACCGACGGCCGTAACCACCAGCAAAAAAGTGGCTGTAAGTGGAGGATAAAGAAAAAGATGCTCGATCTGCACAAAGTATGTTCGCGCATCGCACTCCGTACTCTGAACAGTCTGAACATTAATTGAGCTTCTCTTGCAGGACTCTCTTCAAAGGCTGTGGGGAGCAACAAATTACATTGTGCTAACAGCTTGGGAAAGTCAAACTCCATAATAGAAGTCAAGATGAGCAGCCCGGGAGCATTATGTCAAACACCATATCAAGTCAAGCGTTGCTCGACTTGGCTTGAATAAACGGAAAACTCATTATCAAGTTAGTCCAATAGCAACCAGAGCTTTTTCTCAATCAACTCAAGGGAGCAGCTGGACATTATTAGCCTGAGCAATCAAATAGCTCGCTACTCAGAGCTCGTCCTAACTACTTACTAATGACCAAAAGGTATTTCGCCAAAATGGGGAGCTCATCGACCTGAATAAAGTCTCGCCTACAACTAACATTAGCAGGACAGCCCATGTTCAAGCTATCAAACAGCAATGGCTGAGAAAAAATCACTCATTTACGACAATGATCATCGTCCCAAAGCAAGCAAGAGTCTGCTCCAATTAGGCCCTAGACAAGGCACAGAACAAGAACCAATTGGTCTTAACAGCAATCCGATACAGAACAATAGATAGTGACGTCTAGAATCTGCAGTCCTGGAATCTGAGTCAACTTCTCTGAATAAACTGTATTGACTCAGAAGGATCTAGAAGTTGTGGAATATATGCTTGGAAATATCTACGAGTCTAGTTTACAGCAAAAAAATCAGTTCGCAAAAATATGGTCCGTGCACTGAGTTATGGCAGTTTTTGTAAAGGTGCGTTTGGCTGGCTGCATATCCCTTCAGCACAATTCTGTCAACGAATTTTGCAGATTCTTCCAACTTCCGGTGTCACTCAAACATAAGAGAAGCCTACCTGTCATTATGGGTACGGAAAGCACTCCACAATAGGTCGTGACGAGTACAATACGTACAGCCTGATCCATTCCAACGAACTTGCAGCTAGACGGGTCGACCTACATGCAGTCCAAACGAGCTCATGACACCATGTACTTAGAACACGAGATGGTTCATAGATCCCAATTCATTTGATTAGGCATGAAATGGTAGATTATGATGAGGAAGCCAAATTTATTTGATTCACACAAGTATTATGAAAAGTGTCCAACAGTCAAGACGGAAACATCCTCGCCCTATCAAAGCGGGTAGCTATTATCGAGCACAACGGACATGGGGGCCATTCAGGGACTTTCAAACTAATTGATGAAAGTGCCTAACATCCAAGTCACCCTACAAATGAGCCCTTCATGCGGGTCATTATCATCCATTCATTCCTATCCACAATTGGTGAAGATAGCTGCAACAAAATCTATCAAATACTCTTTGGGGACTTTCTTCAAATAGGTGGGGAGCAATGGGTTATGTTGTGCTATTGTCGAGAGAAAATCAAGCAAAGCGAACCAATCTATGAACATCCAGTCCAGCCTGCTTGTCGTGAAAAAGTTGGTAATCTAACACCATGAAGCCTTTTCGGACAAGGTAGCAATAACGGATAATTACAAGAACAAGAAGCCAGCAGCTTAACCGAACAAAGGACCAATTTTTTCCATTTTTGCGTAGACGATCAAGCTCGATCAAGGCACAAGACCAGCTCTTGTCAACAACAAACCGATCTTAGCCGAAGTAGTTTCCCGCGGCCGGGCAAAGCTATAAGTTCAGATGAGCCGACGACGGACCTTGATCTCGCCTCCACATACCATCAAATCATGGGGTAAGTGTCGATGGCAGACTTCAGTTGCTCCTATATGTCGCTAAAAGCTTCATCTGGTTTGTCGACTTCCACCGACCGAACCTGTCTTTGGCATCATGGTCGAACTCCAATCACCAACCTAGATCGGTCTCGACTTTAAGAGCATCCGACACCTCGCCGACCTGGACCAGCTCTTCGGTGCTAGCATTAAATTTTTTTGGGACATACGGCTTCTTAACTCACAGCCGAGCTCAGCATCGTCATCATCAAAACCCACCAGTCATCTCTGTTTCGACATCGCCCAAGAATCAGGGCCCCTTTTGGTTTCCTCCTGTGTGGGTACAAAGAAAAAAGTGGGAGCAAGGATAAAGAACCAAACTATACCATGGACAGAGTTATTGGAGTATTAGTGTTATTTGAAGCATGGGGCCACTCATCAAACATATGGACCATGACAAACCAACAAGTAACTATTGGCACAAAAGTATCTTCTTTATGCCTGCTAATCTGTGCAAGTTTCCCAAGAAAAGCTCCACCGAGCACATTACTCGCCAACTCAAAAATCATGGTCGCTTCATAATGAGAAGTACTACATCCTCGAGATCGAATAATAAAGAAATCAAAATGGGTCGAGCGTCTCCTCTATACATGGGTCGAGCATCTCCCCTGTTAGGCCCAATTGGTAGGAAAATAGGCTAGAGGGGGGGGGGGTGAATAGCCTATTTAAAACTTTTTCAAAGAAACACTTTTATAAATACAACGTCACTTATTAGTTTGCAAACTATTATCAGTAAGCGCAGCGGAGAAGGTATGACTTGGTTTTAACTCACACAAAATCAGTATGAAAAAGGTTTTAAGAGCTTGGTTTAACACAAAGTGATTCCTAAAAGTTCAATGCAGTTTCAAGAGATTGGTCAATGGAAATTACAATAAATCAGTACAAACATATACGATCTGCAGGTGATAGAGTTCCAACCGGCAAGGATAAAGTAAACAGCAGAGACACAAAGATTTGGAGAGGTTCACAGTGTAAATACTGCTACGTCCTCTACCAAGTTTGGTCAGAACTTGGATTTGGGTTAAGAGTACTATTAGATATCTCTAGTCTATTACAAGCACGGCTTTACCGGAAACAAAGACTAAATTCTAGAGATAACTAATGGGTCGTAATACAAATCTGACCAAGTGTTTTTGAGCGGCAAGTCCAATAGAACTTGTCTCACTCAGGTGGGTGTGTGAATAACTCAAACAACGTATTCCTTAAATGATCTAGTTCGGGAATACTAACATTATTGTTGAGTTGGTGCACAAGTTTATGTCCTATTAAATGATCTAATGATTATCTGGACAGAATGTTTGAGTCTTCAATGAATACTCAAAAACATTCAAGTCTCTTCAATGCTCTATTTCCACCAACCGTCTTCAATGCTCTAAGTCCTCTATTTATAAGAGGAGTGAATGTCTTGAGTCTTGTAGAAGAAGGCTTGCAATTTGAATATCCAGCTGGGTAGTTGAGGAGCATTAAATGCGGTATCTTTAGCATTAATGGCGAAGATATGGAGTACACGCATGCTTGCAAAAGTTTGATGGGTAAAGACCCCTTTGTCTCAACCGGTTACCTGCAAAAAGCAAGTAAGGACAAAGTATAGCTAAAACTAGCTATGTGTCAGACGGCGCAGTAATCATGACAGAGCAGTTTAACAACTTTCTGATAAGACAGTACAGAAAGGACATAGACAATCAGTAAGTTGACATTGAGATAGAACAACAAAACCTGACTGTCAGTAAGGTTCAGATTGTCCTTGCTGATTGTTTGAGTCATCGGCAACTTGAGTAGTAAGTTGATCGGCATGTTGAATTCTGGTCTGCTGATTGTGCTTCCTTCTGCTGGTTTGCCAAGATTGAAGAGTTGGAATACACCTGTGATGGTCACAAAGAACCCTAAGGGTACCTTACAAAGGTTCTATTAAATTTGGGGGATCCTAAGTGATAACTATGATTGGGATTAAGCAATTCTATGTCCTAAACATATATTTGAACAACAATCTCCTCCTAATTGCTTAAGTCCAATCACCCTATACTAGAACATCTATCTTAGCTTAGTAAAAGAATAGTTTCAACCAATGTCTATTTATTTTCATTCCCTAAGCCAAGTCACACGAGATGTCAAGTAAAGGTAAAGAAAAAAAATACAAAATGGAAAGAAGGTTGGAATGCTGATTAGTAATGATCAGCAGAGGAATAATAATCTGCAAAACAAAGTTAGCATGAATAGCAGCAGATATATTATAAGAACATAACACAAAAATAAGCAAACACACAAATAAATGTTAGCAAATAATTTGTTGGATATATCTTTGAAGATCAGCAGGATATCTATATCATTGGCTATATTGACTTAAGACACGGGAGGGTCTTCTTGTTGATCAGCAGCCTTTGATGTAGATCCAGTACGCTTGGCCTTTTTCTTGGCTCTGGCTTCTTCTTTATCAGCTTTTCTTTTCTGTCTCCTCTGAGCACTTTGTAGTCTCTCAGTTAGCATCTGGTTGTTGGCTTCAAGAGCGGCAATCTTCAATTGAGCATCAGCAAGAGCAGACTTGGCAGCAGATAGATCTTTTTCAGTTCTCTCTAGGTCTCTGATCTGCAACCTTTGCTCATCAACTAGTTGCTGTTGAATAGAGTGCATGCTTCCCAAACTTTCTGATAAGGCAATCAGTCTTGATTCCCTGTCCTCCAAAAGTTCCTTTAAGTCTTGGATTCTCTTGTATTCCTCCTCCTGATTGGACTTAAGGATTTTGTCCGAAAGATCGTCATGGATATGGTTCAATTTGTCGCGGAGGAATAGGCCAGTATCGCCCAGATCGGCATGAGTAACAGGCACTTGCAGATCTTCAGTATCCCCTTCAAGGTGACTGAAGTATTCATACATACTATTCAGTACCACGGGCTTTGAAAGACCAAGAGAATAATGCATCATGAAGGAAGGAATGAAGTTTTCATTGATCAGATCAGCATCTTCTACAAGGCCATCAGGAGCAGGCACAGAAAACTTATCATCGGAAGATAGAACAATCAGTAATGGAGAAGCTGGCATAGGAAAGGGAGCAGATGGCAAAGGCAAAACTTGTTGAATGAGAGAAGCATCAGCAGCATATCTATCGGCAAGAAGGAACTCAGCAGGAACAGAGGTGGAAGCAACAAGATCAGTAGTAACTACATCGGCACGGACGATCGGCAAAGGAAATTGAGAATGAATAATAACTGCTCGTTCAGCCGGCAGATGGAACACACCATTGTCTTCTAGAGAAAGAAGGATAGCAAAAATGAAGTTCAAGCAAGCACGACCTTCAAGAATCATGGTCATCAGCCTGGCATTCAGCAGCCTTGTGGTATAGACCAAATGATCGGCACGCTGTCGAGGGTGAAACATCGGCATAGTCATTGCTAGAGCAGCAGATTTAACCAAGTGCAGAAGACCTCGAGGATCAGTAGCTCGGTATTCAAGTATGTCATGAAGTTCATCGTTGACCATCATACACCTTCTCATCCACTCATTCGTGATGATACAGACCTCCTTAGGAGAGGGACCAGGCAGGTGAATTTTACCTCCAACCTTTATCTTCCCAGGCAAGCAGTGAAGAGGATCATAGACGGGTTTATTCACTTTGAGATTTGACACCCGGGGTGCGTTCCCTTTCTTCCTTTTGAAATCTGGTTTAATCCAAGGCATGAATGCTATCTTTTTAGTAGCAGAGGATCCAGCAAGGAAGGAGTGATCAGTGAAATGGGGATGTGCTTTGCCGAAGGGAGAAGTAATTCTCTGAAGTGTAGATCAGAAAGACATGATTGGATGATGAAGTGGAAACAACTATTGGCCAAAATTGTTAGATGGAATGGAGATGCTGGTGGTGTACCAGTTAGAACTCATCATCTCATTGGCATGAAGTTCACAGTTGTACTCAGGAGGTGGAGTAGAATCAGCTTCAACAGCAACGGGTTGCACTTCATTCATAAGAACCGGTAACTCCACATAGTCAGCAGGATCTATCTCATCTACACTTTCTTCATCATCAGCAGCAGCAGCATGATCAGCAACTGGTTGTACTTCATCAGCATTTGTGCCTCAGGAGCAGTCAAAAATAAAGGTTCCTCAGGAGCAAATAAAGCACCCTGAAGTTCCTCAAGCTGCAGATCAGCAGCAATCAATGCATCAAGATCAACATTATGATCTGGATTGGCAATCTCTGCATCGGCACCTCCTCCCAACTCAACAATCTCTCTAACACCAGTAGGTTCCACCAGGATCACATCAGTAGAAGAGATAGGGACCTTAATAATCTGAGTGTCAGCAGTTGGCTCATCAGCATACACATCAGCAACAACTTCTTCATCAGCACAAGCTCCTCCTGATATCGGCAAATCAACAACTTCATCAGCAGATTGAGTTTCTATAGTTTCCTCAATTGATGCAAGTTGGTATTCTTTAACAATCAGAGGTTGAGTGTCCATAGTTTCCTCAACTTGATAAACTAAGGATTCATCAGCAGCGCTGGTCTCATCAGCAGGTTGAGTGTCTGAAGTTTTCTCAACAATCTGTTCAACAGACTTATCAGTAGAGCCACGCTCAGAGCCATCACTGGCTAGTACTGAGTCAGAAAATGCTTCAGCAGATGATACAGAAGTAGGGGCAGCAGCTGCATGATCTTGATCATAAGAGGGCTTTTTGAAGACAACACTTATCGGCAACTTATCATACTCACCGATAGAATCATAAGAGGTGATTGTTTCACCAGCAGCTTTGTGAATACATACAAAATCGGCAATATCAACAGAGCTACTGGGAGAAGGAATGGGAGTGACTGATGGTTGCTCAGCAGGAGTCCTTGAGAGAAGTGCTGCAGATTCTTGTATCAACTCAACTGTGGCTTTCTTCACTTTCTGCAAGAACTGATCAGCAAGATGACCAGCAGGGATGGTTTCACTGTCATTGTAGATCAGTAATTCATCATTGTCTTCTGGTCTTCCCATTTGATAGGGATCAGTTTCCAAGAAGTTTGAGTGCTGATCAAATACATCAGCATAGGCAACCCAAACACTTTGGACCATCAAGTCTTAACGAATTCTATCTTGGAAGAGGTAGACTTGATTCCAGGGAAGCGGCAGCAAATCAAAGAAATGCTCAAAGTTTAATCTGAGCTCAATTTCTGATAACCTCTGAAATTTCCGGAGGGGAACAAACTTCTCTTTGTATAAGTCAGTGAGCCTGTTCAGACTTTTATAATCAGCGTAGTCAGAGAGCTTTCCTGCAGGGACTGATTCCTTTCTTTCTTCATGGAATTGGAGCAACCGGCGAATGAAGGGATGGAGATGATCAATGGGAAACACCCAATTCTTTGTCATGACCTTATTGGTGAATGACCAATGGTTATGATAAAAAGAATGAAAGGTGGGGTTTCTGATTGGTCTGCATCTCCTTATAACAGCAGTTTTCTTCAGAACATCAACAATGGAATCTTCAGCCGGATCAGCAATGTATTCTACCTCAGTATTAATTAGAGAAATACCAGAGAGAAGAGATGGAGCAAATCTTATCATTTTGGCTCTGGGATCAGCAGCTGGAATTGGCACAGACTGAACCTGATCAGCAGGTTTTGGCTTGGGAACAGCAGATGGTTCACCGGTAGAAGTGACCTTTGACTTCTTGACTTGGGCTTTATCGGCAGCCTTGACCAACTTCCTCTTCTTATGTGCTGGTGGAGTAGACTCGACAAGTATTCTGTCGGTAGAAGGAGCAGGAGTCGAGACATCGGTAGGCGCAATAGCAGCAACCTTAACCACTTTTTTTGCCTTCTTCTTCTTTGAAGAACCAGCAACTTGAACAACTACTGTGCCATTAGAAGCCTTCTTGGTTATTCTTTTTCCAATCAGAGAGTTTGAAGGACTTAAGGCTGGTGAAGTCAAAACTTTGAGGAGCAGGAGAGGCTCTGACAATGTTTGAATTGTTCCTCAAGATAATGCTTATCAGCATATAATGGCATCCCTTACCAGGGTGAGCCTTGTTCTTCCTTCTATCCTCTTTGTATTTAACGGTAGCAATGACAATGACCCTAAACAGGTAGGCACACCAGTTGAATTCTTCTTGCAACACAATGGCTGCCATTGCCTCGAACTGAATGTCAGTTACATGGCTGTGAGAGCCAGATCGGCATACCAAGCATCTATCAACAATATCTGCAAGGGCAAAGAATCTTCTTCTATAATGAGCTTTGAGATGATTATCTCCACTGAGTGTAGGACCGGCTCCCCTCATAAGGGTCCATGCCTTGTCCAAGGAGTTGTCATCAGTGAGACTTGTCACACCTTCATTTCCAAGAAGTTGAAAGACAATAGAAATAGAGGAAGGAGTGATGGAGATAGAGACGCCAGCGACTGTAGAATTGATGGAGACGAAGGTAGACGGATCATTTGGAGCAGAGATAACTGAGGCATTGGAGAATAACTCTTGAACTTGACCCAAAAAGATAAACTCAACACCAGTTGGAGTGATGAAGGAGTCCAGCAGAGAGCTAATCAGAATATTCTTCAAGAAATCACCGTCTAGATCGTCGTTGAAGAAGGTGGAGTCAACATAGCCTCCATAGATATCATTTTCGTTGCTCGACATTTTCTGCAAAATCACTCAAAAGATCTCACAAGTTAGAATAAATTAGTTCAAAATAGATTTGAGATGCAAGTGTAAAATCATCAAGTAGTTACCAGAAAATAGAGTTATTTGAGTTGAAAGCAGATAGGAAGAGTTGATGAAGAACACGAGCAAGAGGGAGAGATCAAATGAGAGAAGACAAAAAGAATAAGAAGAGTTTTAAGTGATGCTTATATATGTTATGGAAGAGAGATAGAGAATGAGAAGAGTTTGCATGGGAGAAAGAGAAATAATGATGAGTTTAACTGTAGCAAATAACTAGGAGAACGTGCGCACACAATGCATTAAATGCACGAACCGGACGTTTTAAATTAGACGGTTAAACTTAGGAGGAGAAAGGGTAAAAGCGGCAACAATAAAATTAGAAGTTACCTTTATGATTTATCACAAAGAATTGGGATAAATCTTTGACACGATTTGGGTAAGGCGGTGCACACACGTGTCAGAGAGGAGGTGTGACCGATTGTACCTTTGATTTGACTAAGCTTATGTCATGTGTCAGAGAATCCTTATCCGTTTGGATGAGATCTACCGATGAATTTTGAATTTTGAATTTTGACAAATCGGCAAGACATGATTTGGCAAGTTGTTGATCAGCAAGATATTTATCGGCATGATGTTTGTCGGCAAGATAATTTACGTTCTGCTGATTTGATCGACAGACTAACACAAGTAGCAAAGTCAGCACAATTTTAACCATAATAATCAATCATACCTAGTTCACCTCTGAGGAATCCAAATCTTTTCTGATCTAAGGGTTTTGTCAGTATGTATGCTCTTTGGAAATCGGTATGAACTTTGATCAGCACAACATTTCCCTTTTCAACATGTTCCTTCAGAAAGTGATACTTGATGTCTATGTGCTTGGTTTTGGAATGCATGACCGGGTTGTTGGAAACTGAGATGGCAGATTGATTGTCACAATAGATAGGACAAACTTGAGATGGAACTTCATAGTCAACAAGCTGCTGCTTCATCCAAAGTATCTGTGAACAGCAACTGCCGGCAGCTATGTACTCAGCTTCAGTAGTAGAAGTGGAAATTGATGCTTTCTTTTTACATGACCAAGACACCAACCGATCACCAAGAAATTGGCAAGTTCCACTAGTACTTTTTCTAGTCACCCTACAAGCTGCAAAGTCTGCATCTGAATAACCTATTAGATTAAAAGATGAATCTCTAGTATACCATAATCCAAGGTTAGCAGTGCCACGTTTAACAGCTTGCAGATGAGATTCCCTAGGGTCAGCTTGAAACCTGGCACAAACAGCTAACATAATATCTGGTCTACTGGCAGTAAGATAGAGGAGTGAGCCGATCATACCTCGGTAGAGTGTCATATCTACCTTCTTACCGGACTCATCGTTATCTAAATGAATGTTAGTGCCCATAGGTGTGCTTTGAGAGTGAGCATTTTCAAAGCCAAATTTCTTGATTAATTCTTTTGCGTACTTGGCTTGACTGATGAATATTCCCTCATTGGTTTGCTTGACTTGAAGTCCAAGGAAATATGTTAGTTCACCCATCATGCTCATCTCGAACTTGCTCTGCATTAGCTTCTCAAATCTCTTGCAAAGTGATTCGTTAGTAGAACCAAAAATAATATCATCGACATATATTTGAACAAACAATGAATGACCCTTATGCTTGGCAACAAATAAAGTAGTATCGATTTTACCTCGTGTGAAACCTAAGCCATCACTAAGTAAGTACTTAGATAGGGTTTCATACCATGCCCTTGGAGCTTGCTTTAGGCCGTAGAGAGCTTTCTTCAATCGGTAGACATGATTAGGGTTCTTAGAGTCCTCGAAACCAGGTGGTTGTTCCACATAAACAAGTTCTTGGAGTTCTCTATTTAAGAATGCACTTTTCACGTCCATTTGATATAACTTGAATTATTTGAAGGAAGCATAGGCTAAGAAAAGTCTTATAACTTCCAATCTTGCAACCGGAGCAAATGTCTCATCGTAGTCAATTCCTTCTTCTTGTCGGTAGCCTTTAGCAACTAACCTTGCTTTGTTTCTAATAATATTCCCAGCTTCATCCAATTTGTTCCTGTAGACCCATTTTGTACTAATAATTTGCTGAGAAGTTGGTCTTGGCATAAGTTCCCATACATTGCATCTTTCAAACTGATTCAGTTCCTCTTGCATGGCTTCAACCCAACCAGGATCGGCAAGAGCTTCTTCAGTCTTCTTTGGTTCTATGTTGGAAACCATAGCAGATGAGAAGAGACTTTCAGCAAATGCTCTACTAAGGTTTCTTGTTAATCTTGGACCAAAGACATCACCAATCACATTTTCTAATGGATGATCACGTACTGGTCTAACTTCTCTTGGCACATCTTGTCTTACTGACTCTTGTTGAAGTGATTCTAGAGGAGGATCAAGGTCAGCAGATGGTTGATAGGAAGAGTTAGAGTTTTGAGTGAAAGGTGGGTGAGAACTTGGAGGATTAGATCTTATAACAGAAATTGGTTGAGGGCTTGATCTGTCTTCAAGATGATCAGCAGAATTTGCAACGGCAAATGGATTATTAAAGTTATCGGTATGATCATGTTCTGCCGATGATGGGAAATACTGAGTATCTGCTGGTTCTTCTACTGAAATGACTGGATCAGCAGCTGGTACTTGACCTGCAGGGTTAGAATTACTGGATTCACCTGTCTCATGAGCACTAGAAGCATTAGTACTATTTGGAGCCTTGTCAGACTCTAACAAATCAAATTCATCAAAGGTTACATGAACAGATTCAACAATTTTCAAAAGTTTCTTATTAAAAACTCGAAAGGCCTTACTATGTTTAGCGTATCCAACAAAGATTCCTTCATCAGCTTTCTCATCAAATTTACCTCTGTGCTCCTTACAGTTGTAAAGCACGTAACATTTGCAGCCGAATATTTTTAAGAATCCAATGTTGGGAATTCTGCCTCTCCAGAGTTCATAAGGAGTCTTGTTATGGAATTTGTTGATAAGAGATATCTTCTGAGTGAAGCAGGCGGTGTTGATGGCTTCAGCCCAAAAGTATTTTGGCAGCCTGGCTTCAGCAATCATGGTCTTACCAGCTTCAATGAGAGTTCTGTTCTTTATCTCAACGACACCATTTTGTTGTGGTGTACCGGCAGCTGAGAAGTTGTGGTCTATGCCATGATCATCACAGTACTGAGCAATACCATTGTTCTTGAATTCAGTGCCGTTGTCTGATCTCATGCTGATGATATCGCTTTCTTTCTGTGTTTGTAGTAGTCTGAATAACTTGGTAGCAACGGCATATGTGTCATTTTTATGACTGAAAGTTTCCACCCATATATATCAAGAGAAATCATCTACTACAACCAAAGTGTATCTACTTCCCCCAATACTTGCTGTAGTTGTGAGGCCCAATAGATCCATATGTAGAATTTGGAGGCACTTAGATGTTGACATGCAGGGCTTGCTTCGGAAGGATGATTTATGTTGTTTTCCAAGCTAGCAGGCCTTGCATTTCTTTGCTTGATCAGCGGATACTTGAGGCAAACCGGTAACTAGATTTGAACCGGCAAGCTTAGATAGATACTTGAAGTTCAAGTGACTGAGTCTCTTTTTCCATAGCCATGAGTTCTCACTAATGTTCTTAGCTACAAAACAAATATTAGCAACACCAGTAATAGCACTTAAGTCTACTGCATAAATGTTACCTTTTCTTTTGGCATTGGAAGCAATGTCTTTCACATAGCAACTGGAGGTAGTAAATACACATTGCATCCTTTTATCACAGAATTGTGAAATAGATAGAAGGTTGTGTTTCAAGCCATCTACTAGAGAGACCTTCTGTACAGTAACTGCACCTCTCTTGATGGTACCAATACCGATGATTTTTCCTTTAGCATTATCACCGAAAACCACTGGGGGACCTGATGCTTCTGAGATATTGGCAAGTAGATGTGCAAATCCTGTCATGTGTCTTGAACAGCCACTATCTAGAATCCACAAATCCTTGCTTGCACCAGTTGAGGCCATGAAGCATTCCTTAAATAAAACGGTATGCTTATGGTCCCCCTTATTCTTGGGTCCGAGGGTTAGTTCCTATTTGGAAACCACATCTGGCCACCACTAGAGGATGCAACCTCAGTGGGTCCAGATAGGTGCTTCAAGAGGCATTCATGAGCCTTGTGACCATAATCAGAACAATTAGAACATCTCACTTGACTGATAGGCTGTGGAGTCAGTAGAACATCATTCTGTTTAGTCAGTGCATCGGCAGAACTAGTGAATTGAGCAGGCACAAACTTAGTAGGTTTAAAGGTGATAGTGTTGCCTTTCTTTCCATTCTGTTTACCTTTGGCAGTTACCTTTTTAGGTACTTGTCCATCGGCAGCAGAGGTAGTTAGACCGGCAGCACTTGCTCTGCTGATGTATTCACCAAGAATACCATTATCGGCAGACTCAGTATCAGCAACCTTAACATATCTTTGTTTGTGCTTATCATTTCTTTTGTTCTGGTTCTTAGGATACTTCATAGCAACAACACTATATATTGCAGGCTTAGCATTCACATGCACTGAGTTAACAGAACTACATTCAACTTTCTCATCCTTTTTCTCAGTCGCATAAGTTTCAGTAGAGATACTGCTGCTGGGATTAAATCCTAACCCAGATTGGTCCTTATATGACATTTGGGTCTGTAGGATTGTTTCAACAGCAGCTCTAGATTTTGTGTAAGAATCAACAATCCTTGAGAGATGATTGTTTCTTTTCACAAGATCTTCGATCTGAGCTATCAATACTGCCACTTGACTTTTGAGATCTAGGTTTTCTTTCTTTAGAAGAACAGACTCAAGCTCATGTCCTTTGAGAACTTTAAGTTCAGACATAAGCAAGTCATTCTCTGCAGAAATTCTATTGAAATCAGCAGCCATCACTTTATGAACGCTACTCAGCTTCTCATGATCAATAAAAAGTTCATCCATTGTTTCTACCATTTCAGCTTTGGATATTTCAGGAAAGGGATCAGCTAAAATTTTGGTGGCAGAGGGAATAGGTTTGGGAGAGAAGTCAGGTAGAGAAGAGATGGGTTTAGATAAGCTTTTGGCAATGTTTGGATGCTTAGTGAATGAGAATTTTCTGGTCATCGGTTAGGTTTGATGGCAGTGAATTGAATAGAGTTACACTGACCATAGAGTGAGGTTCCCACTTGGTGAACTCTGTATCCATTTGGGTCTCTGCTTTGACACTAATCTCTTTGAAGTGTGGTTGAGGTCTTCTAGTAGCTTCTTCTCTGACTGGAGTTCTTGGAGGAGATGGATCTTGGTAGACTGGAGTCGGTAATGTGGATGTATCGGCATATTCCATGTCTAGGGAAACAAAACTTACATCGGCATCTTCATCTTCATCGGCATCTTCGTCTGAGTCAGTTTCACACCAAACCGACAAGGCCTTTTCTGTGCTTTCATCGGCAACAAAGCTTCGAGACTTAGGATGTCTCTTGTTGAATGACTTCCTCACATACTCATATTTTGGTTGAGGACATTTAGAAGCAAAGTGACCAAGTTTTCTGCAGTTGAAGCAGACAAGATCACCTTTGTTGTTCTTTCCGTCGGTAGCACTTGTTGTGGTTTTGCTATAACTTGCTGATTTTTGAAATGCTGGTGTGAATGGTTTTGGTTGCTGGTAGCTTCCTTTCTGCATCCTTTTGAAGTCTTTAAACCTTTTGTAGTTCCTAGCGAAGGCGGCAAATTCGTCTTCTTCCATAGGTTGTTCTGAGGTTGTTTCTGGGGTTTTGGAACTGCAGGGTGTTTGATGGGGATCTATAGGAGGGAATTTATTTGAAGGGAAGGATACCTGTGATTGAGCTGATAGAGACAAGTTTTTGAAATTTTTATCGAGAACGTTAAGTTTTTGCAGTTCTCTCTCATACAAGAATAGACTGGATACAAGATTCTGAATAGAAGTCTTGTTTAAGTCTCTAACCTCTCTAACAGCAGTGACCTTGGTATGATACTCATTTCCCAAAGAACTTAGAAAACGATTATTTAGGTCTTTCATGGTATAAATCTTACCTAATGAAGCACATAAGTTACTTACCTCGCAGAATCTGTCGTAGGCACTCCTTAGTGATTCACCATCTTGTTTCTTGAAGGATTCAAACTCAGCAATGCAATCGTAGAATCTGTTGTCCTTCACCTGCTCATCACCTTCAAAGTATGCAAGGAGCTTGTTCCAGCATTCTTGAGCCGTACAAGTCAATGAGTTTATATTGCTTGTCGTCCAAACCACAAGAGATAATTTGGCAGGCTTTTCCATCTAGGGCAGCTGAAAGTTTGTCGTCCTCAGTCCATTCCTCTCTTGGTTTCTCGACTAAAGTTTCTTCAATCTGAACATGGGTTTCTTGTTCAGTGTCATGATCAGCATGTTGTATCAGCGGAGTGGAGGGAATAGGTCTATAGGTGGTTGAGACTTTTAAAGGAATTGGACCACCTTCTATGACCTTCATCAACCGATCATCGATTGAGTTCATATACTTTATCATACGAGATTTCCAGACACCAAACTCGTTGACATTCAACAACGGTATGGTAGTGATGTTGAATGACTGCATGATTTTTCCTGCCATGGTATCGGCAAACAAGCTGCAAAGCTTGGAAATTTCTTTCAAAATTCCAAGCTCTGATACCAATTGTTAGGCCCAATTGGTAGGAAAATAGGCTAGAGGGGGGGGGTGAATAGCCTAATTAAAACTTTTTCAAAGAAACACTTTTATAAATACAACGTCACTTATTAGTTTGCAAACTATTATCAGTAAGCACAGCGGAGAAGGTATGACTTGGTTTTAACTCACACAAAATCAGTATGAAAAAGGTTTTGAGAGCTTGGTTTAACACAAAGTGATTCCTAAAAGTTCAATGCAGTTTCAAGAGATTGGTCAATGGAAATTACAATGAATCAGTACAAACATATACGATCTGCCGGTGATAGAGTTCCAACCGGCAAGGATAAAGTAAACAGCAGAGACACAAAGATTTGGAGAGGTTCACAGTGTAAATACTGCTACGTCCTCTACCAAGTTTGGTCAGAACTTGGATTTGGGTTAAGAGTACTATTAGATATCTCTAGTCTATTACAAGCACGTCTTTGCCGGAAACAAAGACTAAATTCTAGAGATCACTAATGGATTGTAATACAAATATGACCAAGTGTTTTTGAGCGGCAAGTCCAATAGAACTTGTCTCACTCAGGTGGGTGTGTGAATAACTCAAACAACGTATTCCTTAAATGATCTAGTTCAGGAATACTAACATTGTTGTTGAGTTGGTGCACAAGTGTATGTCCTATTAAATGATCTAATGATTATCTAGACAGAATGTTTGAGTCTTCAATGAATACTCAAAAACATTCAACTCTCTTCAATGCTCTATTTTCACCAACCGTCTTCAATGCTCTAAGTCCTCTATTTATAAGAGGAGTGAATGTCTTGAGTCTTGTAGAAGAAGGCTTGCAATTTGAATATCCAGCTGGGTAGTTGAGGAGCATTAAATTCGGTATCTTTAGCATTAATGGTGAAGATATGGAGTACACGCATGCTTGCAAAAGTCTGATGGGTAAAGACCCCTTTGTCTCAACCGGTTACCTGCAAAAAGCAAGTAGGGACAAAGTATAGCTAAAACTAGCTATGTGTCAGACGGCGCAGTAATCATGACAGAACAGTTTAACAACTTTCTGATAAGACAGTACAGAAAGGATATAGACAATCAGTAAGTTGACATTGAGATAGAACAACAAAACCTAACTGTCAGTAAGGTTCAGATTGTCCTTGCTGATTGTTTGAGTCATCGGAAACTTGAGTAGTAAGTTGATCGGCATGTTGAATTCTGGTCTGCTGATTGTGCTTCCTTCTGCTGGTTTGCCAAGATTGAAGAGTTGGAATACACCTGTGATGGTCACAAAGAATCCTAAGGGTACCTTACAAAGGTTCTATTAAAATTGGGGGATCCTAAGTGATAACTATGATTGAGATTAAGCAATTCTATGTCCTAAACATATATTTGAACAACATCCCCTATGCTACTTATACATCCTAAAATGGGTTTGAGTCGGTCTCACCCTAGGAGTGTCTCCCCTATGGTACTTACCTTCAAGAAGCGACAAGAGAATTTGACTTCAATCAAGTACAAAAGAAGACCTCATCAAGGCTACAGCCGAATAACAAATAACAAGAATAACTACATAAACACGCCCTACAACAAAGCCTAGCTCCTTGCTAGCACCTTTACAAATCCTAGCTCCTTGCTAGCACTCTCAAACCGAGCATCAGACTGCTCGTCTTTTACAAAGCCTAGCTCCTTGCTAGCACCCTCAGACCGAGCATAAGACTGCTCGTCTTTTACAAAGCCTAGCTCCTTGCTAGCACCTTTACAAAGCCTAGCTCCTTGCTAGCACCTTTACAAAGCCTAGCTCCTTGCTAGCACTCTCAAACCGAGCATCAGACTGCTCATCTTTTACAAAGCCTAGCTCCTTGCTAGCACTCTCAAACCGAGCATCAGACTGCTCGTCTTTCACTTAGACCTAGCTCATAGCTATCTAAGTACTTTGGACCTAGCTCATAAGCTAGACAAAGACCATCAGACAAAGCATCAGACTGCTCGTTTTTCACTTAGACCTAGCTCATAGCTAGCTACAGTACTTTGGATCAAAGTTTCAACAACTCGGCATAATGAGCGGACTCTTGACTCAAACGCTTGGTACATGACACCATCGAAGTCAGGCCGAGTAGCTCATAAAAACAAACCGAGTGGATTAAGACATCTATCTCTCTGACATTTGAGCCTAGTACATGACACTAGACCCCGGTTTAAGCATTACATGACAATGCCTAGATCGTCATTCAAATCCTAGTTTCAATAACTAGCAGGGGCACGGCATACTTGACATGCAGGGTCCCGATTTGAGTTAAGATTAAGACATCTAACTCCCTTGACAATTCGAGCCTAGTTCTGACAACTAGTTCACTTGAATTTTACAAACCGAGCACATGACGCTCGTCCAGACTTCAAACAGGTTCCAACATTCAGCTACGACTAGCTATGCACAACACCTAACAAGTCGAGGTATACAACTCCAAACCTCCAGACTGAGGTCAAGCAAACACTTAGCTTATACTAGCTAAGAATTCAAGACAATATCAACTGGTCACGGCCTATGATGGGAAGACAATCCCTGGCTTACCTACACTTATAACGACTAAGTATAAAGCACATTCATAGCTTATCCGTCTACGCCAAGACGACTCAAACAACTCATCTCAGCCTACATCAATCAGCATGGTTACTCAACCATCTCAGCACATCCAACTCGGCCTCTATGACGAGCCGAGTTAGTAAGTACAAGCCGACTTAGCTCACTTTACAACGACTAAGCCCATCTCTCCTCATACAATCCAGAGTCTAAGATACAGAGAATCCTTACCTAACAAGGAGACCTCTTTTACAAGGAAAACTAAACTTCCTTCTCTTACTACGATGCAATCAGGAAGTTGGGGGCCACTGAACGGAATAAATTATCTACTAATATTGAGGGATAAAATCCTACTACGATTTGTATACAAAGGGGACTCCTACCGGGCTAAGGATCCTAACTTATACAAGGATTCACTCTCCTAATACAAGTCAACTATGGATCTCCTATTCTTGGTGGACACTCCACCCGAAATCTATAAATAAGGGTCCTAACCCTCACACAAAGGTACACACAAAACACCCTCTCAATACTATAATACGCTTTTCCTTCCGGTTTATATCATCTATATACACGATGCTTATTCTCACACCGGAGGTTTTTCGCGGGGGTAACTCCCTCACGCCCTAACGGTGTTTGTTTTGCAGATCGTCCGTTCGTTCGTCCAGGATTATCCATCGCCGTGTTCCCGACTGATTAGGTACCCCGGTACCGCCCTTTTTATGCATCATCACTTACCTTTAACTTTTAATCCCTTTCCTTTTAGAAATTCATAAAGTCAAAAATCAAATTTTTGACGTAGGTCATCATCTTTCCGCACTTAAGTTCAGATATCTAGAGCACAAACTGTACGGCCGAAACTAAGCCAAAATGCATCCACAATTCCGTACATCATTCAGAAACTAGAGAACAGTCCATACAGCCGAAACTAAGCCAAAAGGCATCCACAATTCCGTATGGATATGTAGTCTTGTTTCTAAATTCCATGTCTCATCAATTTAACTGATTTCAGCAATCAAGAACAATTCAGGATTCTGATTTCAGTTTATCTGAATTCTGAATTGACATCACTTTTAAGGAAACACGATTTCACAAACAAGCCATCTGAAACTAGATTCAACTTCAGATTCAAATTCTGAACAACACTACTCGGCCGAGTCTTAGAACCCGCTCGGCCATGCGCCACAGAAAAACAAATTTTAAATTTCCAAAATTTATCTTAGATTTGCTTTCCTCGATTCAATTAGGATTTGGTGTTCATGGTGATCCAATCATCATGATCATCAAAACCAAGAATAAACAATTTATTCATGAATCTAAGATCATCAACAAGTTAATCAAATTAAATTTTGATGATCCTTCGGAGCATATTAATCAAATTAATATTGCAATTTAGGTTACTTAGGATTATTAAGAATGTTTAATTTCCGTTCTTGCTTTAGAACAATTCTTAAGCTCATGATCCAATCAAAGGAATTAATTTCATTCTCTTTTAGCTTTGTCCTTTTAAAGAACAGATCGCAGTAAGAAACATAATCAAAGCATAATATAACATTCTACACAAATATGCAAATAAATATACACATATATTTCATACCAATCATTTAAGAGATAATTATTGTATTTCATAAATACCCCCACTAAATTATATAACATTCATATAAAACAATTGAATAATATAATTTATGTGGGCTAAGATCCAACTTTAATTTAATTTCAAGTCCGCTTTGTTGATACTGTTCAAAATTAAATTAATTAGGTAGATAACTCTTATAAATCACATCATATGTAACTCTTAGATATTTTATGAGATTTTAAGTAGACATCTTATGTCAAACATGTTTTAATCTCATCTTTTGCCTTAGGCCTAAAAATTTATCTTTTGATAGCCTAACTAAGCCAAACCATGATAAACGCATAGGAACCACTCTTTCACTCATCTTGTTCATACAAGGATAGAATCAATGCACCTCCGCTTTGGCGTAACCCACACAAAACTACCCGTGTGAATATAATTATGAATTTTAAAGAATGATCTTTTCATATAGCAACGCGCATAACAAAGGTATAATTAATCCAATTAATTAATGAACGGATACTATGTGAATATAATTATGAATTTTAGATTTTCATAGAGTCCTACTCTTGGTATAATACAAATTGAATAATGAATTCTTTCATAGAGTCCAACTCTATTAAGAATGCATTACTTCATAGAATCCAATTCTATGAACAATACGTATTCTACAATGCATCTCCAAGTCTGAAAAACACGAATTCGGAAACCTGTACTGCATGCGAACTACATGAAAAATCTGCACGAATTCGTGCATTGCACGCGAACTACACAAAAATTCTGCAAAAAAATTTGAACTACACGTGCGCTGCACGTAATCAGCACGAAGATTCTGGACGAAAATTCTGCACGAAAATGTGCATTGCACGCGAACCGCACGATCGCAATTTATCAAATCTTGATTCTTTAATAATTCAACTATTTATGGTAATCAAATTATTATAAACATTAAACTCTAAGAACAACCAATTTGTTCTTCAGGATCAAGAATCCTCAATTCAATAATCCAATTAAAGAGATTGATGATCCGATAAATAGATTAATCATATTAATCATGCAACTTGAAAATCTTGTTCATAATCATACTATATCATGTATAATTGTTTCACCAAACAATTCACATAAAATAATCATACATGACCAGGCGTCTGATACCACTGTTGGGTTTTGAGGGTCCTTGCGCAGCGGAAGACGGCAATAAAATCAACAAAACCCTAAGCCTCAAGATCCATTCATGATGATTAAATTAATAGCAAGATGAATTCAGAATACTAACCGTTGTTGTGCGTTTAAAATTTTCGGATCTTCAAATATTCAAGTCTTCAAGCCTTAGATTTGTTCTCCTTGTTCTTCGCGTTCTTCAGATCAGGATCACAGGAACTTGAGATGCTAAAGCAAGCATCCTCTATGTGTATCCACATGGGAACGAATATCTAGAACCTTTCTAGATCTGGACTGCTAGATCCCATAAAAACTCTTTATATCAAAAGGCTATATGAATATTATGCGTTCTTGATCTTTGATTCTCAATCTTAGATCAAGAATTATGTTTCTCAAACATATTGGGTTGCATTAGTTTAATGGCTGGTGAAAAGATGTATTTATAGTCCTTAGTCATTAACCCTTAATGACCTAGGATACCTAAATCCCGTCACCCAATTAAACTGCACAAAATTTGTCCCCCGGAACTCTGGCACGGTCGTGCTCACAAAGTGGCACGGCCGTGCCACTTGGTGCGAACAAGACCTGCCCAAGTCGAATTCTGGCACGGTCGTGCCGTTTGGCACGGTCGTGCTTTATAACTGGCACGACCGTGCCCGCCAGAAATTCAGTTTTTGCCTTTTCTTGATACGTTTTTTTGTGTGTGACCCCATAGGATTATATTAAGTTGGTAATGAGTCCGGCCAAGGTCAAACCCATAAATCATGAGCGGGCTCTAGCAAGCCATCATGACTACCCAATTAATATAACTTAACGAAGTGCGTTATTCCTCATAGAACATATCACAATCCTTTTGTCACACGTTATCATATTGAACATAAGTCATGGTCCACGTCAACTTATATTGTTAAATGCTTTCTCGATCCCGAGTAGATTGATATGAGCAAATGACATTGATCACATCAATTCATTTGAGCGTGGCCACGCATTTCATCAATCTCACTTACGAGTGGCTTAAGCAGATATCTCTCTGGAGGAGGGACAAATTCCATCTTGACTTATCATTCTTCCATACAAGAATCTGATTATACCAATCATAGCCTTTATGACAACCTGGTTAAGGGTAGCGGTTGACTATGTCAAACATAATGTTCATCATGTGGAAGACCATGATAATCTCAGGTCTAAGGATATCAAATGATATAACTATATGAGATTTAATTTATGACATTTGACCATGACATAAATCTCAAAGGTGGGTCATGTCCAGTACTTGTTCACCAACAAGTACCCATAAGTTTAATTTGTATCATATACACATGATCATCACATGATCATCAATTAAACTTATACTAGTTCTTCATAAGTACTAGGGACAGGGATTATTATAATAAACATGCAAAACATATAATAATCCAAGGTTGCTATCTCCATAACAAATAAGAATATGACATAACATAAGGCCTTTCTCAAGGGCCTAGGGCATAATCTCCAACAAAGGCAAATCCTGACGTTGTAACAAACAAGGAAACTCCAACAATCAAGAAGCTCAAGGATGAATGGACAGATGAAGAAAAGAAATGGGTTGGCTATGATGGTATAGCAAGGAACATAATTCTAAGCACTAGACCTCTCCGCGCACAATCAGATCGTGAGCTGCGCTACTGCAAAGGAGCTATGGGATGCTATTGAAGGCTATATAGAAGGAGACAAAGTCAGCAAGGAGAACAAGAGACTTGTTGTGCAAAGAAAGTTTAACTTCTTCATAAGAATCGATGGTGAAACCCTGAGACAAACATATGATCATTACTGCGCAATTGTCAACTCTTGTATATCTCTAGGAAAGAAATTCACCAACAAATAAATTAATTCCCAATTCTTGGATGCGCTTGGTTCTAGATATGTTCATAAATCTAGTCATTTGGAAGATTCTGGATTTCTATACATTTGGCCTCTGCGCAGTTTGTACGCTAATTTAAAAGTGTTCGAGCTAAAACTTGAACGAATTGATGAAACTGAAGGAAAGGGAAAACTAGTTTCAATGGTTGCGCAAAAGGAACCTGCGCCTGCTCTAACCTCAGACAAAATCTCTACTTCCTCTCTGCTGGAAATGGATGATGATGACTTCGCTATGTTTGTAAAGCAATTTCAAAAGTTCAATAAATTTTCAAAACCTGGATCTTTGAGAAAAACACCAGCAAAGTTCTCTCGAAGCAGAGACTCAAATAAAGATGATGACTTGGTCTGCTACAACTGTAGAAAGCCAGGACATTTTGCATCAAAATGCCCTACTCCAAAATTTGAGTATATGAAGAAAAGTAGCTTCTCGCCAAGATCATCTAAGCAGCGAGGAATGGTTGGTGAAGAAGACTCTGCTGAATAGGAACTCAAGACATGGATAGAGACTGACACTAAGGACATCGATGATGATTCTGAAGATGGACTGCTCTGTTTAATGGCTACTGTTGATGACGACAACGATGCAGAAAGTGACACTCTCTGATATGAACTCACTGAATGCGCCAAGGACAATAGCAAGGAAGAAAGGTCCCACAATTACTGAGCTTGTAGAAATGGGACATTTGACTTCAAGCAGATAGAATGGCAAGTATCTATTTGCTAGAGCAGACTTATCAAAGAAAGTTGTAGCTGCACCTCCGCACAAAGAATCTCTTGAAATTTTTGCTGAAATTGTAAATGAAAATGATGACTCTGCTGCTGAACGAGAGTCCATTTTTCAACAAGTTGAAAAGGTAATCAAGAAATTCAATTCTATGAAAGAAGCAGTGGACTTATCAATTGTAGAAATTTCACAGCTTAAGACGGAGAAAACTCTATAGACCCCTCATTTTCACCTGCCTTGCACACCCCAAACGGACAGTTCGGGCGAGGGTCCTATAGGGCAAGCGGCTTCCACCAATAAATGGATCCTACGACTAACCCGTACTTAGAGACATTTAACGTGATGTCTATGTTACATCCTACACAAGTTAACGATGAGCGGAGATCTTGACAACAAACACTCATCATTCCATGGCACGTCCCTTGTAGGGAAATCAATTTTTTTTATGCCCTTTCTCTCAAAGATCTCGACCCATCATTGACTTGGGGATGACTCTACATGGACAACATGTTATTTGTCTATTAAGAAAAAGCTAGCCAAACCAACCGGTCAAAAGTTTGGAGTGTCCTAACCTCTATGTGTGGGTTGACACGGGTAGGATAAAAGGTCCCCACCGCTCTCAAAGCGTACACGGTGAGTGGAGGAAACGAGTGTCTCGAAAAAGGGCGACAGTAGCACCACCAATTTCTGCACATCGAATGCTCCGAGGGTAATGAGGGTTTGTGCAGTGCTGACACGGACTAGTGGTAGTGTATGGCAAGAAACTAATTCTTTTTAGGGAGGAAAAGAGAAGTTTTTGATGTTTGTACGATGCGATGCAATCCAATGCAAGCAAAGGAGAAGAGAAGATAAGAATGTACATCATGATAATAACGAAAGTTAGACACACTAAGTTTGAAACATATTCAAAGCAGTCCCCAGCTGAGTCGCCACTGTGAATACCCCTTTCCGATGCAGCGACGTGCGAGAAGTTTCTTGTGATTATTATTTAACAAAAGAGATATTCATAGCAACATTTAAAATATAAGAGTCGCCACGCCGTTTTAATTAGCCAAACATTGAGAAAAAGCTATTATTTCATGTAAATGGGTTCGGGGGTCAAATTATGATAAGAGAAGAATATTAAGCGTTATCACTCCTATCGCCTGAATGATCAGTCTTTCTATCATAATGGGGTAGGTTGTGTAAGGTGTTTTGAGACCGGATCTGAAGATTGCCTACGTTCTTCTCAATGTGAGAAGCTCAGGTCAGCGTAGTTCGAGAAGAATTCAGAATAGGCAGAAGAAACGGGATCATGCATAATGATGGGGAGTATTTACCTAAATATTAGGGTTTAGATGTAGTTTCTAGATCATGTTCGGGTTGATGAACACTAGATCATCATCGGCTATGAAATAACATATTAATCATGAAGATCGAAACCCTAAATCTAGCATAAATAAGGTTTTATTCTAAGAACATGAAGAATATGTGAAGAACATATTATGAATATATGAATATTATGAATAACATATGAATAAACATGTTAAGAACATGAATATTATAGATCTAAATTAAGAACATGGCAAGAATATCACTAAAAAGGTTAGAAAACTTACCTATGTTTGCAAGAACTAATCTTGAATCTTCTTGGGGAACTTTGAGGATGTTCTTGGATGCTTGAAATGCTTGATTTGGGAGGAAATTTGTCACTTAGGAGACTTGAGAGCTCTTAGAAACGATGCTTGGAATTCTAGAATCGGGATCCTTAATTATGAGGCAAGGGAGGCCTTTATATAGAAAACTGGCGGAGGGAACAGATGGCTGAGATCTGCCCATGTGATAGTGGCCGCCCATCCAAGGTCGAAAGTGGCCGTGTGGCCAGAAGAAAATGTGGCCACGTGGCCATCCTTTCTGGCTGACGTGATTTTCAAGCTAGGGTTTGATTTGATTTGATTTATGGAAACCCTATTTTGGTTATTTTTAGGATATTCTAAAATATTGAGCTATATTTTGGGAATCCGGGACAAGTCTTTTCAAGGTTTATAATTCCTATAAAGTCCTTGTATATTTAGGAAAAACCCTAATAAACTCATTTTCAGATCGGATACTAACAATAGCCCATCGGCGACGCTTCTTGCAAGGCAATAGGGGGTCGGCGATAGAAAAGAGAATCCGTTCTGAAACATGAGTCTCAAAACAAAGGAAAGATGATGGTGGGATGGCTGAACCTTTGCAGGTGACCTACTGTAGACACCCCGATCTCGCACCCCTAAAACCAACCCTTGATCCGGTCTAAACGCGATAATTGACCTAAAACCCCAGATTTGGCCGTTCGGGACTACCGTACGCCTTATCGGTGCATCGAATGGAAAAACCGAGCCTGAATTCATGATCAGGGCTCAAAACCGAGTAAACGGGCACATTCTAAAAAATGCGCGCGCGCGGACCACGGAACGGGTCCCGCACCCATAAAAAGCCTTTTACCGGACATTCTTTGCATTTAAAATTATATTATGTTATTCCTTGCTTATGAAAATATTTTAGATATACCGGCGTGACCAAAAAAATATATCGAGCAACTTTCATGTTGGGCCCGCGGACAACCGGGACACCGGAGCGCGCACATTGAGACAGTTGCGAAGCGAAAAGGCGGAGCCGGAAAGATGCACAAAACGTGGCTGGATGTTGTTTTTCCAATTTGGTGAATCACCCTCCTATACCCTCCACTAAGGGGCATTTTGGTCAAAAGTCACCTCCCTCCTCCCTCCTAATATACCCTAAATGGCCTAAGAAAGATTCATTCTCATATTACACACATTCACCTCATTCCTCTCTCCAACCACTTCATCTTCATTCCTCTCTTGTTCTTGCTACTACCAAGACACCACCACTACTCCACCAGATCTCCACCACTACACCACCACTACTCCACCACAAAACCACCATCCAAACACCACAAAACAACCCTCAAACACCCTCAAGCTCAAGCAAACAACAAGCAACAACACCATCCACTCAACTTCAAACAACAAAAACTCAAATCAAACAAAAAGAAGTCTTCCCTTGGGTAGACAAAGGAAGCACAACCCTACCCTAAACTAGGTAATACACTCCCTATGTAAGTGATTTGGTGTTTTTGTAAAGGGGTCTAGCCACAAGTTGGCTAGACTCCCATATTTCTCAAAGACTTCATGTAAAAACTTGTAATATGGTTATGTAAATGGTGGTTTTGATGCTATTATCTGAAGTTCATCAAGATTATATGGGCTCTTGGTCATCTCATGTTCATTCCTTGGCTTGTTTCTAAGTGTTTCATGCATGAACCTCATCTTTTTCTCAAAAGTTGCAAATCTGGCCCTCTTGGCCATTTTCATGAACATGCATGCTATGATTGACTCTTGTTGGAAAGTGACTCTTGGTTAATGTTCTCAACATGATAAATGATAAATTCCTTGAGTTTCATGGCTTGGTTTGGAGTTTTGGTCGTGTTTTGAGATCCATCTTTATGACTCATGCAACCAGTTTTTTCTACTCTGCTCAGAATCATGATTTATATGCTCTTAAAACTTCATCTTAAAATGGTTTCTGGGTTTGGGTCAAAACACAGAAGTTGTTCCTCATGTGTTGAAGTTCATTCTCGTCAAATTTCATGCCCAGATTCCATGTGTAGGTTATATTTTCATGCCTTGTTTTGGGTTACAGATGTGCTGTCCTGCTTTTTCTTCTCTATACCTTGTTCTATTCTTGAGCTTTAAACTCAGTGAAAACTTGGTTTTTGGGTAAAAATAAAAACATTAATTTTGTTCTTAATGAGCTCAGGAAGATGCATGTATTTTTGAAATATTTTTAAGAGCTCAAGAAGTATCTTGTTTTCTCTTTTGTTTCAACCTTCAAAGCCCAGAATCTGTATTTCCAGTTTCTGACACCAAAATGTCAGAAACCTTTTGGTGATTAATGGGCAAAGGTTTAAAGCTCAAGAATAGAACAAGGTAAAGAGAAGAAACTTTGGGTACTTCATGTTTGATATGTGTGATTCAACTGTCATTCTTGGTGTGCTTCCAGATTAATGAGCTAACATGGGTTAAATTGGTGATTAATGGGCAAAGGTTTCATGTTTACTGTGCTGGGCTGTTTTCTTTTGAGCAACTTTCTTGCCTATATTTATGGTCTAAAATTAGTCCAAAAAATCCATAAAAACTCGTAAATGATCTATAACATTCTGGGAGCAATCCCCAATTTTTATTTTTCGATTTGGATTATTTTATGACAGGTACACAGTCCGAGACGGAGAATGACACCAAAACCGACATTCATTCATTTGATTATGGGATTTGTTTCTCATTTTCAATTTTTTTTTGTATTATTTGTACATAAATCCCCCCTCCCCCATTGTATGCTTTCTTTTCCAAATGTGCTCAAAACCCTTTTCGAAAACCGATCGGGAAATCCACCCAAACCAAACCAATTCCCTGTCGTGACTTAAATTGAATCGACCTAGATTAGGTGACTCCTTGTAAATAAATACACACATTTTTTAGTTAGGACAAATAAAAGGCATTCTCAAAAGGCATCAAAATAAAGCGTAGGCGGAAGCATGCATAGAGATCGTAAGGGCGAGTAGAGTGCTTAACACCTTCTCTTCTCGTAACATAGCCCCCGAACCCACTTTTTCAAACCAAAAGTTTTATCTCTATTTTCCAAAATAAAATGAGGTGGCGACTCTTCTTTTCAAAAGTGGGCTAGACTCAAAATGCGTGTTTTCCGCCATTGCTTGCCTTTGCCTTGTATATACATGTCCTAACTTTGTTTTTCATGTTTTTTACCTTCTCATTTGTTTGTGTAAATAAAACAAAAACGAAAACAAAAAATATGTGCTTTTCTTTCTTTTTTTTCAAAAAATCATTTTTTAAAATTAGAGACCTCACACACATTCACATTTTCGAACTTGCGACTTAGCAACCGTACAAACCTTAGGGGGTGTTACCCGGTGAGTGAAGGGGGGTCACCGATCCTCCGATAGGGCTCCTAGTTGACATTCCCGCCCCAAAGCACGGCTACTAGTCGTCGTTGCGGGTGTAAGCCACATGCAAGCCAACCTTCCAAAGCCTCGATGTCCATGTTTTCAAAAACGACACGTCCTCGACTCTAAGACGGTTTTTGTCTAGCAATTTCCCTTCAATCCTATGCATTTCCCAAAAGGTTATAAAGAACCTAAATGCTGATATCAATTGAAATGCTTGAATTGACCCGAAATTGTCAAGACTTTTCACATAGACCGTAACCCGAATGGTAGATCCCCGAAAGAGTATAGGCCCTTCGCTAGGGGCTTCGGACGGCCATTAGTACAGGTGAAAAACGTTGGTCCTATACTTTGGAGACGGTATCCACTATTCCAAGATTTAATCATTGAACGTGTCAAAACAAAGCGAGGTGCTTGTCCGGCTTCCTAGGTTTTGTGCGTTGCTTGCGCTTCAACCTTTCTCAAAAATGATTTTGTTCCTTATAATTTTCTTCTCTTTGTTATTTTATTCTTGTACATAAAAGAAAGCCTGTTTCAAAATCAAAAACATTCTTCTTCCAATCCATTCTTGTAGAGGGAGAATAGCGCTTCTTTTTCTAGCGCGTCATTCAAGGTCAGTTCCAGACACCACTTTGATCAAGGTCTACTCCGGGTTCTCTCATCAAGCATGGCCAACAGCGGGCAGAAATCAGGAAATGGGGCTAGGGGCTCACTTAACATTGAGCCGAGGAATGCAGTGGAACAATGGTTGGAATGGCGCTTGAAAGAACACACCAATCGCATGACCAGCCTTTTGCAAGAATTTAAGAAAGGGATGTTAGATCAAATGGCGATCCTCTTGAGGGACCAAAGTAAATTGGAGCTCAACGAGCTCCACATACCCCAATTCCAAAATATCGGTTCCGATCTCAACTCTCCTTCCCCGAGAGATATGAGGTTCATGAAATGTAATGATAATGCGCAACAGATGACAAATGACAATTCAAGTTTGCATAATGATGGGGATCAAAAACCAAGTCGCTTACAGAGAAGGTTCAGTCGCCATGATAGGCACTTTGATGAATTGCATGCTCCCATGAGTGTGATACTCCATAACTTGATGGCTCGAGGCTTATTGAAACCTATGGAAGGTTATGTGCCGCCAAATCCGTTGCCAAAACATTGGGATGATTTTGTGTATTGTGAGTTTCATCAGTCAAGAGGGCATAGCACAGACAATTGCTTTCAACTCCAGCATGTAATCCAAAACCTTATTGATGAGGAAATCATTGATAAGCCCATACCGCAAATCAACCCGCCATATGACAATCGTAACGCCCCAAGGCCTGTGACTCCATACTGTGTAAACCCTTATGGAACCCCGAAAGCTTACAATCCTGCCCCATCTGGCAAGGCTAAGGAGAAGAGTTTGGTTCCAAAGGAAGATAGACAATTCGATGAATTTGGAGCCCCGATATCCAGTGTGTTTTACAATTTGGTTTCTCAGGGAATCATGATGCCCATGGAAGGGTATAAGTTACCCAACCCGTTGCCTAAATCTTGGGACCCCTCGAAGCTCTGCATGTACCATCAATTTTGGGGTCACGATACAGACTCATGTTGGTCTCTAAAGCATGCCCTCCAGGACCTTATCGATAGAGAAGTCATTCTGAGGCCACCCCCAAAGGCTTCAAGTTCGAAGGTGTTATCCTAAGGGCTCACAGAGCTCCAAGGAAGGTGTTCCCTCTTTTGTAAGATGACCGCAGTGTATCGACGCGAGAAAATGTTCATTTTGCTAATGATGGAAGTTTGCCGACCCGAGAGATTATGCCTCTTTTGCTGTGAATAGGGCACACCGCCCAAACTCCAATCCCTTTTGCTTTCGGGCCCGTTCTAAAAATGTGCTCACTCTTTCTTTTGCCTTCCAAATCAAAACTTGCGTGTCATATTTTGTACAAATTTTAGTTGCTTGCTTGTCTTGTAAAATATGTTTTCAGTTAATGAATCCGTGTTATAATCAAGTGCTTTTTAATCACGCAAAAGATTAATCTCACTTAATTAAAAGCCAATAATAAAAATGAACTAATTTTAGACTGCGATTAATTGAGATGAGAACTAGATCCGCGAAGGTGATCAATGAAATCCATGAAGGTGATCAACGAAGTCCACAAAGGTGATCAATGGAATTCCCAAAAACGCTCGATCAACTGAGGTCCTAAAAGGCAATTTGGCGCAGATCCGAGGACCGAGAACGAGAAATGGTCGTGATTACTACGCGGGTGTTGTTAATTTTTTATGTCAATGTATTATGTGTTGTAAGTTTGTGTTATGTTCGGGATTTTTATTTCAAGTATCATACATTGTAAATTTCCAAATGTTATGAGTTTATACTTTACAAATTTTTGTTCGATGTATTAAAAAAATGAAAAAATGATGAGCGCAAAAAAAAAATGAAAAAAAAAATGATGAGCGCAAAAAAAAAAAATCTCGCTTTATTCTTATACATTATTGTTGTTCATATTACATGCATCTTTCATTATTACTTCGAAGAAACATCTCGACCCCATTGAGCGAGCACCATCAATGACGGCAACTGGTGACTCTCGCTAGAGACCTTATGCTTTCAAACCGGCCTCTTATACTGAGAGGTTAAAAACCCTTGCCCCAGAAATTTCGAAAGTTAAACATTTTCCCTTAACAAACCAACCTCTTAATTTTAGAGGTTAGAGACCAAAAGTCAGACAGCCTCTAGAAACTCCATCAAAATCGAAAACGACGACAACAGCAAAAACAACGACAACAATGAGGAGGACCCCCATCCACGAGGTCAACATGCGTTGCTAATTACAATTGTTTGGTGGTGTTCTCATCTCGATTTGTCACGGACTAATTTGAGTCCAAATGAATTTGCATACTTTTCTGAAATTGACATTAATCTGATTGCGAAACCCATTTGATTTTGAAGCACTTGACCATTAACGTAAATTCTAATCTTGAGTCATTGATTTCAAATTGTGAGAAATTTCCATGAGTCTAGGGGCTTCCCCCTACTCTCGTCCTTCCGTCAATCTTTTATGCGCAAACACGATGTCAAAGATCTCACAGGATCTTTCTTTGCTTTCCCAAAACACTGGCCTTGTGCCTTCCCTAGCCAATTTCTGTAATTTGTCACAACAAGGGAGACAAATGGATGTAATTTTTTAACTCTCAAAAGCCAAAATCAAGGAGTATGCTCAAACGAATGAATGTGAACTGGGGCTGCGTGTCAGGTTTCAGAAATGATAGATTGGTTTCCCGTCAGTGCAGAATGGTTCAGGAGTAGGACAACTCTCACAGATAGTTGGTCCTTAGATGTTTTAACATCAACAATCATCAGAATTTGTGAGACAACCGTCACAGATGGTTAGGTCTCTTTCAAGAGAATCATCGGAGGAAAGTTTTTCAGATTAGCATTTTGGGCCACAGGTCACAAAACTCACTCACCGGCAATACTGGGGGGCTGTGTATAATTGACTAATTCTCGAAGACAGTTGACTTCCCTGATAGACTATCGAATGTAAATGTGACCATCATAATGTGTGAGTTACTCCCAGCAGTGAAACATCAAACCCGTGACAACTGTCAACGACAGTTAGGCCTCAAAGCAATATGAGCATCGAGGCATGGGGCTACCTCAAACCAATAGAGAGTATAAAGGTCACTTGGGATAACATTAGCACTTCATAACTTTTGACCGCTCTTATAAACAGCGAGGTCCTCAGAAAATGAGCCATCAGATGTGGGGCTGATCCTTGAGAAAGTGGGGCTTTCATAATTGAAGAACTGGGGCTGGTTCCGAAAAGGCACTGGGGATTTTACAACCAACATCTGGGGCTGATCAAAGCAATCCACCGTGAGAATCACCGTTAAGTAGGCTTGAGCAAATGGGTGTTGGGAATTTACCTTTCGAGTACCCGCGCTAAGCTTCCATTCTCGCCCCACCATTCATCCTCATCATAACTCTCAAAAATCTCAAAATCTTCAAAACGAAAACTGCACATTTCATTTCCTTCTTGATTCTCCCTCTTTGAAAATACATTTACATTTTGTCTTATTTATGATAAGTGAAGGTTGGAATGCAAGCAATGAACACGTGTCAATAAAATCAAAAGAAAAAAAAGATTGCTCAAAATTAATGAAAAAGTGAGATTTAAAATGCATTCATTAAGATGAAAATCAATTGTGAAAAAAGATCATTATTCTTCAAGATCAAAACATTTGCAAATTAAAAGAGAAAATGTACTTTTGCCCTTCTCAATCTCCGAACCGTGAATGCTTTTGTTGCACATGTATGACACTTTCTACATATAAATGTCACGATCTATCTGTATACTTGTGAAAGTCTTGTGTAGGCATTCAAACCCAATATTCTAAACCATGTCCCACAAGGAAGGTACCCGAGATGAACCCCGTGCATCCAACTGTGTCTTGCACAGCAAGAATAAAAAATCTCATCACACAACAACTTCAAGGCAAAGATTCAAGCTTCTCTCAAATGTGGCAGCTCACAACGACCCTCCGACCATCATCAATGTGCAGCGTATCCTTGAATTTACTTTCATGTTATACTTCCTAAATGCTTGATCTGTTTCGATGGCAATAATATTGCCTCGTTTTAAAAAAAAATGTTTCCACAAAAACCTCGATGGCAAGAACATTGCCTCATTTCCGAAAATGTTTTCTCAAAAGACCTCGATTGCAAGAACATTTCTACCCCCTTCGATTGCAAGAATATTGCTCCCCGTTGAACTACGTGACTGGTCTGATTCTCGAAAGGGATACGTAGGCAGCCTGTCACCTCAGGTTCGACCACCCCTTATTTCGAAAAGTTTGGTTACCCCGGTCTGTTCGGTCACCCCGAATTCGACCTCCTCGAATTATGTTTGGTTACCCTCTTGGTTCGCTCGAAGGCTCGAGTTGAATCTCCCCGTTGAACTACGTGACTAGTCTGATTCCCAAAAGGGATACATAGGCAGCCTGTCACCTCAGGTCCGACCACAAACGCATCGAAATGTTGAAAAGAAGCTTGGCCACATACGCAGATACTCGAGATGGCCTCCCGACGAATCCAAACATGTCCAGACATGAAAACATAATGATTGGTTTGCTCTCCTCAAGTCAAGAATCAAAAATCTCATCACACAACAACTACAAAGCTAAAGGATTCGCACATGGCAGCAGCTTGCAGCGTATCCTTGATTTATCAAATATGAATGTGTGTTGAAATTTAGATCATCTTATTCCTATCATGCCATTATCATGTCATGTCATATACAATGTTTCACCCCCATTCCCAGCATGTCATTTTCACATCCATATACTTACCATGCTAACATCGTAATTGCGGCCACCATCACGTCAAATCTAATCATAATCTTTGGTAAAAACGTGAGTTTACAGAGAGAAAAGAAACTTGTGCATCTAGGTCACAATCAAAAATCAAATGCAATTGGCACTAGCATAAGTACTTTTGTGGCTTGCAAATGTTTATGCTTGAACAGGTGCGCTCCCGAGCTTATCAACTCCATTCCCGCTTGACAGTGGTTCACTGTAAGGCAAAGCTCAGAATCTCATCACGCAGCAATTTCAAAGCTAAAGGATCGGAGAAAAATCACAACGTTCAGCGTATCCTTGAATTTTCTTTCATGATATCTCTCTCTCGAATGTTTAAATGTCTTGAATTTCGAAAAAAAATGGTTACTCTGGTCTGTTCGGTCACCCCCGAATTTGATCATTTCGAAAAGTTTGGTTACCCGGGTCTGTTCGGTCACCCCGAATTCGACCTCCTCGAATTATGTTTGGTTACCCTCTTGGTTCGCTCGAAGGCTCGAGTTGAATCTCCCCGTTGAACTACGTGACTGGTCTGATTCCCGAAAGGGATACGTAGGCAGCCTGTCACCTCAGGTTCGACCACCCCTTATTTCGAATGTTTGGTTACCCCGGTCTGTTCAGTCACCCCGAATTTGACCCCCCTCGAATGTTTGGTTACTCTTTGGTCCACTCGAGCGCTCGGGTTGTTCCACCCTCAGAACTACGCCCCGACTTGATTCCCCAAAGGGATACGTAGGCAGCTCGATAACAAGAGTTTCAGTCGGACGATCTATCGAATATGTGTTACCTCAACCCCCGGCTCAGAGATGTATGTGATCTCACCAACCCATAAGCCGTTACCCATTCCAATCAGACTCAGAGATGTATGTGATCTCACCAACCCATAAGTCTAGCATCCATCCCCATCCATCCGAACTACGATTGGTTTGATTCTCTCAAGAGATACGTAGGAATCTCGGGTTCCCCAGTTCGACCATATGATTGTGTTTGTTGCTTGCTTGATTAGAACTACGGAGGCTTGATTCCTGAAAGGGATATGTAGGAAGCCCTACTTTGGGCCCAACCGTTAAACCCTAGACGAGATCGGTTGTCAATATTGGATCGTCGAATCCCCTTTACATCAAAAGTGAATTCGACGAGGGGCTCTGTAGACACCCCGATCTCGCACCCCTAAAACCAACCCTTGATTCGGTCTAAACGCGATAATTGACCTAAATCCCCAGATTTGGCCGTTCGGGACTACCGTACGCCTTATCGGTGCATCGAATGGAAAAACCGAGCCTGAATTCATGATCAGGGCTCAAAATTGAGTAAACGGGCACATTCTGAAAAATGCGCGCGCGGGGACCACGGAACGGGTCCCGCACCCATAAAAAGCCTTTTACCGGACATTCTTTGCGTTTAAAATTATATTATGTTATTCCTTGCTTATGAAAATATTTTAGATATATCGGCGTGACCAGAAAAATATATCGAGCAACTTTCATGTTGGGCCCGCGGACAACCGGGACACCGGAGCGCGCACATTGAGACAGTTGCGGAGCGAAAAGGCGGAGCCGGAAAGATGCACAAAACGTGGCTGGATGTTGTTTTTCCAATTTGGTGAATCACCCTCCTATACCCTCCACTAAGGGGCATTTTGGTCAAAAGTCACCTCCCTCCTCCCTCCTAATATAACCTAAATGGCCTAAGAAAGATTCATTCTCATATTACACACATTCACCTTATTCCTCTCTCCAACAACTTCATCTTCATTCCTCTCTTGTTCTTGGTACTACCAAGACACCACCACTACTCCACCACATCTCCACCACTACACCACCACTACTCCACCACAAAACCACCATCTAAACACCACAAAACAACCCTCAAACACCCTCAAGCTCAAGCAAACAACAAGCAACAACACCATCCACTCAACTTCAAACAACAAAAACTCAAATCAAACAAAAAGAAGTCTTCCCTTGGGTAGAAAAAAGAAGCACAACCCTACCCTAAACTAGGTAATACACTCCCTATGTAAGTGATTTGGTGTTTTTGTAAAGGGGTCTAGCCACAAGTTGGCTAGACTCCCATATTTCTCAAAGACTTCATGTAAAAACTTGTAATATGGTTATGTAAATGGTGGTTTTGATGCTATTATCTGAAGTTCATCAAGATTATATGGGCTCTTGGTCATCTCATGTTCATTCCTTGGCTTGTTTCTAAGTGTTTCATGCATGAACCTCATCTTTTTCTCAAAAGTTGCAAATCTGGCCCTCTTGGCCATTTTCATGAACATGCATGCTATGATTGACTTTTGTTGGAAAGTGACTCTTGTATAATGTTCTCAACATGCTAAATGATAAATTCCTTGAGTTTCATGGCTTGGTTTGGAGTTTTGGTCGTGTTTTGAGATCCATCTTTATGACTCATGCAACCAGTTTTTTCTACTCTGCTCAGAATCATGATTTATATGCTCTTAAAACTTCATCTTAAATTGGTTTCTGGGTTTGGTTCAAAACACAGATGTTGTTTATCTTGTGTTTAAGTTCATTCTCGTAAAATTTAATGTCCATATTCCATGTGTAGGTTATATTTTCATGCCTCGTTTTGGGTTACAGATGTGCTGTCCTGCTTTTTCTTCTCTGTACCTTGTTCTGTTCTTGAGCTTTAAACTCAGTGAAAACATGGTTTTTGGGTAAAAATAAAAACATTAATTTTGTTCTTAATGAGCTCAGAAAGATTCATGTATTTTTGAAATATTTTTAAGAGCTCAAGAAGTATCTTGTTTTCTCTTTTGTTTCAACCTTCAAAGCCCAGAATCTGTATTTCCCATTTCTGACACCAAAATATCAGAAACCTTTTGGGGAATCTAAACGCATTTTATGAACTTGAAACTTTGGGTACTTCATGTTTGATATGTGGTATTCAACTGTAATTCTTCGTGTGCTTCCATATTAATGAGCTAACATGGGTTAAACTGGTGATTAATGGGCAAAGGTTTCATGTTTACTGTGCTGGGCTGTTTTCTTTTGAGCAACTTTCTTGCCTATATTTGTAGTCTAAAATTAATCCAAAAAATCCATAAAAACGCGTAAATGATCTCTAACATTCTGGGAGCAATCCCCAATTTTTAGTTTTGGATTTGGATTATTTTAGGACAGGTACACAGTCCGGGACGGAGAATGACACCAAAACCGACAAACGCCCCTTCGCAAGGACATTCATTTGATTATGGGATTTGTTTCTCATTTTAATTTTTTTTGTATGATTTGTACATAATTCCCCCCTCCCCCATTGTATACTTTCTTTTCTAAATGTGCTCAAAACTCTTTTCGAAAACCGATCGGAAAATCCACCCAAACCAATTCCCGGTCGTGACTTAAAATGAATCGACCTAGATTAGGAGACTCTTTGTAAATAAATACACACATTTTTTAGTTAGGGAAAATAAAAGGCATTCTCAAAAGGCATCAAAATAAAGCGTAGGTGGAAGCATGCATAGAGACCGTAAGGGCGAGTGGAGTGCTTAACACCTTCTCTTCTCGTAACATAGCCCCCGAACCCACTTTTTCAAAACAAAGGTTTTATCTCTATTTTCCAAAATAAAATGAGGTGGCGACTCTTCTTTTCAAAACTCGAGTAGGGAAACCATTATGAGAAGTCGAGCGCGGATTAGGTTTCGAGCGTGGGCTCTCACACCTACGTATCCTCGGAGGAATCAAGCCGAACGTAGTTCATCTCTACTAGGGAAATTGTGAACGATTGTCCTCTGATGGGGAGTTACGAAAAACACCTTCCGCTGGGGATAACCTTAAGTTATAAGGGATTATCCGCTGGAAATGAGAAATGACAAAGTCGGTCGGGTGGGTGGCTGAACCTTCTCAGGCTTCCTATGTATCCTCAGAGGAATCAAGCCGGTCGTAGTTCATAGATACAAACAAGAATGGTGCGAGATATGAAGATGGTCGAGTCTAAGTAATATCAAGATAAAATAATAGATGCCAGAATGTACGCGATATGAAGACGGCAAGGTCTAAGTAACCACGATGGATCTAGAACGTACATGATATAGAGACGGGTCTTGGTAACCACGATGGTACTAAGCAAATTTCGGGGTGCACGCAATATAGAAACGGTCGGGCTTCAGTAATCGCAGTGAAGTTGGAATGTACGAGATATAAAGACAGCAAGGTCTAAGTAATCACGATGCTTCTCTGGACAAAATTGAAAAGGAATAGAAATTTTAGGAGGCTTTTTTGGCCTGAAATAACGAATTTTGGTTAAAATAGGTTAAGGGGACCTAAAATGAACCAACATAAAATAAACATGGTATAAACTAGTATTTTTTCCTAGGGAGGCACGTGGCCAAGGTCTTTGATTGGCCAAATTCATTTCACGTGAATTGATCAAAGGGAGGAGATCAGATGGCTGGGATTGATGGAAGCGAGAGTGGCCGCGTGGACAAGTTTCTGGTTTGACCAGATTCTTGGTCCAGGCACCAGAACCTTCTTCTTATTCCTCCTTTCTTCTTCTTCTTCTTCCTTCATGCGTTTTTAGAGAGAGAAAGTGATGAGGTAAAGAGAGAAATTCGCCATTGTTGAACCTTGAGAGCTTGGTTTTGTGATCTTGAAGCTATGGCGGATAGATGATATGCTTGGCACCGAAGGTGGTTTCGCGGGTTATGGTGATTATGTGCCATTGGAGCATGAACATCAAGGGGGAGGAAATGAGGTTCCTTCGGAGGAGGAGAATGAAGACAATAACCCAAACGTGGATGGTCAAGCGGTTCAAATGTCGCAATGGGGCGGCTTGAGAGTGAGGATGGCGACTTGTAACTTTCAGGACGGTCACTTGAAGTCGACTTTCGATCACGACTACAACTTCTACATCGACTCGGATCACCATTGGTCCAAGGGCCTTCCGGAGACGAGAGAGGTAAATTTTGGACTTCGCCTCTTTCACTTTTTTTGCATTTTTATGAATTCATTTATAACAAGGAAATATAAAATGTAATTTGCTATGAAAGTAACATACCTTTGTTGTGTTTACCTGTAGAGACTCATGGCTCGTGGGTCCATCGTGACTGTGGGATTGCTGTGGGAATCACTACCACAGGGACCGGGCGGTTTACGTGCTCGGATTGAGTCCATGGGATTTGGTCCCTTTTTTGAGGCTGTCCAGATGGTTGGTGATACTTTGAAGGTAGCGGCGGTGATTCAGGTCTGCCGAGAGTTTTGGTGGGACACCACTCACACTTTCCATCTTAGTTGGGGAGAGATCACCATCACCCCTACGGACTTTGCGGCCATTACAGGGATGAAGTTTACTACCACCCCTCTACCTTTTGATGAGAGTATGGTGGGCAGATGGGATTATAGGCATGATTTGTTGGGTGTCTGTAGACACCCCGATCTCGCACCCCCCGACAAGCCCATCCTGATTGGTCTAAACCCTAAAATTGACCTAGAACCCTCGATTTGGCCACACGAGAGTGCCGTGAGCCTTATCGGTGCATCGAGTGGATTAGCAGACTTCAAATTCACAATCAGAGCGAAAAAGCGAGTAAACAGACATGTACTTCAATTTTCCGAAACAGGGCCCGCACCCCTAGATTATGCTCGTTACCGTCCATTCTATGCATTTAAAAAATATTATTGTCATCCCTTGCTTATAAACATGTTTTAGATAGACGTACGTGGCCACAAGATTATTTCAAGCAACTTTCATGTTGGGACCGTGGACAACCAGGACACCGTAGTGCGCGCGCTCAGACAAAATTTGGACTATTGCGGAACCAATACCGGAAGCATATTAGAAGTCAGGCATGTCTAATGCATTCAAACAAGGAATTTATTAAGGCCAACCACCATCAAACAAGTGGTTAGAGTTGGTTGGCCAATTGAATAAGTAGTGGACCAATCAGAGCGCGACACGTGACAAGATCAGGATTTCCCTAGCTCCAGCACCACAGCCGTATGGCTGCTTCCAAGGTGTACGTCCCTAAGAGATCCGTACGGCTCCTTGTCCCCCAGGCAGATCAGCAACTTTTCCATGTTTGCAACTTGTGCATTAAAGGCCTTCAAGATCACTCCCAGCCATTCCTACCTAGGTGGTTGCCCCCTAAACCACCCCTAGGCCTAAGCAAGGTTACCTAGAGTCATTTTACACCCTCCCCCATCCATAAACTACCTAACTTATCCATTTTTACATACCATATTCATACACCAATACACATTTAACCCTCCTACACACACTACACTCATCTTGTCTCTATAACCAAGAAAGGGATTATCCCAAACCCCAGAATCCAGTCCATACACCACCACAACACCACCATAATCTCATCCTAAACACTCATACAAAGAAACCAATAAAACTCACTCAAACTCTCATTCATTCACAAGCACAAACACCTTCAAGAAAATAACCAAAAAAGTCTTCCCTTGGAAGCAAAAGAAGAACAACCTATGTAAATCTCTTACTTGTAATCTCTATACATGTAAAATGTAGCTCTTTATGTGATTTGTTAAGAGGTCTAGCCACTTGTTAGGTTAGACCTCCATTGTTGAACCAAAGATGTAACACTTGATGTTCTTGCCATGTTCTTGTTAAATGGATGTTTACAATGTTATATCTTAGTTGTTTCCTTTGATATGTTCTTGGATCTTGTATATATTGTGTATATTACATGTTTAATGTTCATGTTTATGGATTTGGGGAGGTTTTCAAAGGGTTCCATGCGTTTTTTCATCCAAAACCCCCAAATCTGTTCTTATTCCTCTTTTGTCATGTGAAGCATCATCAAGCCATGACTAAATAAGTGATTTGCCATGCCTTTTTTGTAACTAACATGTATATCTATGAACACATAATATTCCATGTTCATAGCACTTCATTTGGTTAAGTTTTGATGATTGCTTTTATAATGTATGTGTCTGTCCAGTAGGTTTTGAGTCCAGACCACTCTGTCTTGTCACCACCATTACTCATATAAAACATGGCCTTTGGTTTTTTTTTCCATAAAATAGTTTTTGTTACACAGAATAAGGAAAATTAGCATGTGAATATAATATTTTTACCACGAGTATAAGTAGCTCTTTCCATTTTTTGTTTCAACTCTTTGTTCTCAGATTGATGTGTTTTCTATTCTGACATTAAAATGTCAGAGAGGTTTTGACATGCTTAAACTTGCTTTATGGACTTTAAATTTGGTATTATTCATATTTATTATGTTATGAACAAATTTCATGTTTAGTGCTTTCCATGATTCCTAGTTTTTGATGATGTAAATGATATATCTTTTGTGGGTACGCACCATTTTCCTGTTCTGACTGCTTATGAGTTCCTCTTGCACAACTTGTTTGGACATCATGAAATGCTCCTAAAATCAACACAAAAATCGTGTGTGATTTTTAACATGTTAGGAAGAAGTTCTCACCTTTTTTTTCTAGATTGCACGAGTTTTGACACAAGCACATCAAGGAGAATGGACAACAGTCCATAAACTGGACATAAACTTGGACATTGAACATTTATTCCTTTTCATGGGATTTGTTTCCCATTTGTTCACCATTGTACATAATAATCCATCACCCCTTTTGTTCTTTCCTTTACTTGATATTAATGCTAAAAAACATTTTCAAAACCAAGTGAGAGTCCACCCAAACCGACTCTCATTTATGAGTTTAAACAAACATACCTAGAATAGGAAGACTCATTTGTATATAAAATCACCATTTTTGTCAAGGCATAAAATGAACTTAAGAGGCATGCATTCTAGAGACCATCACGAGCGAGGAGAGTGCCTAACCCCTTCTCTTCTCTTAACTTAGCCCCCGAACCCACTTTCTCAAAATAAAAGGTTTTATCTTCATTTTTCCTAAAATAAAGTGAGGTGGCGACTCTGGCAATGTTTAAAATTTTGAGAGGAAACCATTGTGTGAAACCGAGCGCATTTCCAAAAGCGCATTAGCACGAGGCATAACCCGAATCTCCCTCGTGAGTGATCATTTCGGTGTACGGCTTCGAGCGCGGGCTCTCACAGTGTCGACACCGATCTTGGGAAAGGTGTGAAGGGTTACGGAGTGGAGGCTGACAAGGTGCATAGGCTTGTTGTGTCGGCCATAGATGCCTTTGTAAGAGGGGAGTATGATTTGGACTGATTTGTCCGGCTGCTTCTGTGGTACATTTTTTTTATAGATTCTCTTTCCCAGTGGGGCCACTGTCTGTCCGTACTCACTGTTGGGAGCTTTGGAGGATCTATCTCAGGTGAGCAAGAATTATTGGGGTGGAGCCAGTTTGGCTGATATGTACCGGGCTTTAGACCACTGCTCGGGGCTAGCTTGTCCGCGTTTGACGGTTTCCAGTTTGCTTTCGAGGTACACATTTATCATTTCTTTATCTGGCATGAATTTTATTTGTAGCACACTCATCTGAATTTCTTTTGTTTTCTATATTTGTAGGTGTGGGTATATGAGATCTTCAACGTTGCCCCCTTTTAGTTGGAGATTAGTGACAACAAGGCCGTCCCCATCATGTCTTATTGGGGTAAGAGCAACAGGAAGGTGCCCAAGATATCCAAGGACCGGAAGACTGTGGATACCACCGATTTGAGGAGGGTGCTTGCCGGGCCGATGCCTACTGGGGTGAGTTTTTACCCGTGGAGTGAGGCCAATGAGATAGTCATCGGTTTTGCTACCACCATGATGGCTTCTCGGGTTTTGCTGGTGGGCCTTAGCGAAGATGCCATGTATCTTGGCGAGCGGGTTGTCCGTTAGCACAGGGCCAGTACGGTACCGTGGGTCCCTTACGAACCTCTGCGAGACATGCTTCGTCCCGCTAGATTGGGGAGCTTTCTAACTCTGACTCTGGAGGATCACTACAGGGGTAGTGATGATTATGATGATTTTGTGCGAACATGTATGATCAGTCCGCATGTACGGGCCATGATGCTTTCAGGAGAGGGATCGAGTGCGGCTCGCTATGTCGGTCAGAGTCGGCCTTTAGTTGATATGCCCCTCCGTTCGGACAGTATTAGAGTGACACGAGGCGGTCGCAATGTGGAGCTGAGCTTAGAACCGACCGATGCAAACATTGTGGAGGAGACATACATTCCTCCGCCTGATGCTGGGGTATGCTTTCCTTTATGCTTTGGATTATCCCATCCACATACTTTTTTTCTTTTGCTTTCACTCATTGATTTGACACCTTCAGGCGACTCGGGAGGCATATGTTCAGTCCGCTCAGTACGAGAACGTCCTTACATGTTTACTGAGAGATGCTTATAATGCCTGCACTTTCTAGAGAGAGGATGTTGTCATACCCCAGCGTAGAGAGCGTTCCCCTACCGAGGCTGGATCTTCTCATACTGGTGGACGAGCTGTCTGGGGATGGAGTTCCAGTACTGGTGATTCTCATCGCTTGACACAGCAGAGGGATACTGCTGAGACAGAATCGGAGTAGCGCATGGATCGTGATGTTATTCCTGTATTGTTAGTCGTAGGAGAGAGAAAGATATAGACTAGACATTTCATGTACGCAGACTCTTCATGTACTAAGATTTATGCGATTACGTATTATTTACACTATTCTGAGGCAGCTTTATTGTACATACTAGTTAGTTATGTTCTTCCTACTTTTATACAATGCATGAGCCATAGGTACGGGTGTATGTTTTGAAGATGATCGAGCGTCGGCTAAGTTGCACGGGATCCGTTGCAGTGTAGGAGTAACCAAACTTGGGGACAGAGCTGGAAATTTGCATGGGGCAGAAGTGGCCGCATCGCCAATGGCGAAAGTGGCCGCCTGGTGTAGACACCCCGCCTTGGACCGCTCACCCCGATTGCACATTTGATCTTGTGTTTCTCCCTATTTTTAGTGTTTCTCATTAGTTTCTGTTACTTCCGTTAAGTTCCTGACTGACTCCGTTAAGTCCAGGGACTAAACTGAATAACAGGGCTGGCTTTCTAGTCCATTCTGTCAGAAAAGCCATTTTGAAGTCGCGCGCTTCCGCCCGTAGGGGTCAGAAGCGCGAGCGTCCTGCCACCAAGGCAGGAGGCGCACGCATCTGGGCGTCAGTTACAGATTTCTCCAAGAATCCCTCCCTTGCTCATTTTAGATGATTTTGCCCAGGAAAGATTTCTTTGTGACTTCGTTTTGGCACCAAATGTTGGTGTTGGTGCCCTAGGCACATTTAATAAATGTTGTAATTGTTATCATTTATTCATATCAATAAAGAGATGTTTTGATTATTATTGTTGTTCATGTTTACTTCTAATAATCTCCGTCCCTAGTACTTGTTAGGTATTAGTATAAAGGCTAAATGATCATGGGATGATCATGTTAGATTTATGGGTACTTGTTTAGTACTGGACATGACCCGCTTTATGAGATCGATATCATGGTCAATGTCATATATATATCTCATATTAGTTATGTCATTTGAATCCTTAGACATGTAGTTATTATAGTCTTCCACTTGATGAACATTATGTTTGACATATTCAAATGCTACCTTTAACCGGGTAGTTACAAAGGGTATGATTGGCATAATCGGATTCATGTAGGGAAGAATAATAAGCTATGATGGATTTGTCCCTCTTCGAAGAGATGTCAACCTTGGGCCTCTCGTAGGAATGATGTTGATGAAAATGTTCGGCCGGACTCAAATGAATTGATTGGATCAATGTCATTTGGATTATCAACATATTCGGAATCGAGAAAGTATTGAACAAAGACAAGTTGACTTGTTGACCATGACTTGTGTTCAATGACATCGTGGACAAAGGGATTATGACATATTCTAAATGGAATGAGAACTTGTATCTAGTTATACTATTTGGGTAGGTATGATGGTTTGCTAGAACCTAATCATATCTTATGGTTTCATGTTTGAACCCATTGGCAACTTAGTATAATCCTAGAGGGTTACACACAATAGAATGAATCCTTAAAAGGACTATATTAGAATATTGGGTCGAAGGACCATTGAGGGATTTAAGGAATTAGAAGAAGAAAAGTGGAAAAAGGAAAGGTCCGGGCGGACCAGTGGAAGGACCCGGGCAGACCTGGCATGGTCCGGTCGGACCACTGGCTATACCCGGCCGAACCAGTCGGTTTCGGGAGGAACTTTCCTTAATCCGTTTTCTTGCGGGTTTAGACATAAGTTACCTATTTGGAATAGGTCTAACTTGTATATAAACAGCCCTAATTCGTCCAAAATCACTACCTATGTTTTGTGCAAGTTTTCCAAAGAGTTTTTGAGAGAATTATTTTGTTCTAAGATATCCTAGATTGAAGAACAAAATTATACACAAATAATATTCCATATAGTTCATAATAATTGTGAAAACGTGTTTCACAATTTTGGTCTAGCAACCAAAATCAAGAAGCTCTTTGATATTCGTTCGTGGTGTGGATACCGCTAGAGGGTGAAACTCATCATCTTCAAAGTTCGTGTTCAAGCTTTGTGTTCGTGATCAAGTTTCTAGATCTCCACCAAGTTCAAGGTTGAAAATCAAAGTCATCAAGGGTTAGTTTTCTAGTATTCATATTGTATGTATTTGATATAATCATATGAACGGATCTATGGCTTTGGGTTTCATTAAAATTTTAAATGCTATTTTCCGCTGCGCATGTTACTACGAAACCCAACAGTGGTATCAGAGCCCCGTTCGTGTTGATTACTTCAATACTAGATCATGTTGTGCGTATATAAATTGCTTGTTTATGTGCCTAACATGATATGAATATTGGATTATGATGTTTATGTGTTATTTGATTTTATGTGGTTTATTGTTTTATAAACATTAATCGCACGATTCAATCGCAATAAAAATTATGTTGGATTTAAAATTGTTTGGGTTATCAATTTCTGATTGGATCAAAGTTTTGATAATCGGGGAATAGCAATTTTGAGACAAATTTTCGAACTTTAAAATTTCTGGAATTTTTGGCGTAGGTCCGACCGGACCAGAGCAAGGACCCGGCCGGACCCTTGGGTCTGGAGCGTGGTTCTGGCGTTTGGTTTTGGTCAGATTCAAAAATCTGAAATTTTTCGAGTAGGTCCGACCGGACCAGTGACAGTACCCGGCCGGACCTGCTGGTCTGGAGCGGGTATTGGGCAGTTGGTTTTGGGTGCGGATCTCGGGGTTTGATTTTTCCTATTTGTTTTGATCTTGTGGTTCTAAGATTGGATCAAAGGTTGGATGGCTAATCTACGTTCATCGAGATTGTGTTTCCCAAACTAGATCGCAATCAAAGTTTCAAAGATAAAACGAAGTTAGAATTATGAAGAGTTTATAATTGCTAAAATTGAGAAACAAAGTTCTTGATTCAAAGATTGTAGATCCATGTGGAATTGTGGATGCAATTGGCCTACGTTCATCGAGACCATCTATTGCTTAGTTTCGGCCACATGGACTATTTTCTTGGTTTCTTGAATTAGTGCGGAATTGTGGTTGCCTTATGGCTTAGTTTCGGCCGCACTTCTTGTTGTCTTGATTTGGAGATAATAACCAAAGTTGAAATAGTCCCATCCTCATAATTATAGAGAAACTAATGACACATAAATATTATGCTTAAATTAATGATTATTAATTTAGTGGCTAAACTTGATGTGTAACATGTTTATACTATGTGCTCATAAATGTGTTATATGCTATATGTGATAAACCTTCAAATAAAGTTTTAAGTTCTTTTTTCCATGCCATGATTAAAACACTTGTTAGTATATGAATGATTTCAATGTAGTTTTCGCCTCCGCGAGGTGCATTGACTTTATTTATGTATGCGCAAGATAGATAATGTGGGCACGCCCACGCGAGGCACATTAACTATGCGTTTAAAATGGTTGAACTTAATTAGGCGTCAAAACAGTTTTGGGCCTAGGAAAACATGAGATTAAACATGCTTTTTGAAATTGGATTTCTTAAAGAATCTCAAAAAAAATCTAAGAGTCATATGAGATATGATTGACATGATCGTCTACCTAATTAGTTTAATTTTGTGTAATCCGCCTCCGCGGACTTGAAATTAAATTAAAGATGGATCTTAGCCCATGTAAATTATATTATACATTAGATGTATAAGAAGGTTGTATAATTTAGTGGGAGTATTTTTGGAAAATACATTGTTTATTTCTTTAATGAAAAATTGGTACTTATTAAATTTTGAAAATTTTGTATAATTGTAGATAATGACTACTAACACTCAATCAATTTCGTTGCGATCGATCCTTGAAAAGGATAAGCTCCAAGAGAATGGTACGAACTTTATGGATTGGATCCGTAGCCTAAGAATTGTTCTTAGGCAAGAAGATAAGTTGTACATTCTCGATGGGCCACTTCCTGCTGAACCAGAACCTACTGCCCCTAGGGCAGAAAGAGACAGTTACAAGAAACATCGTAATGATTCTAGAGATGTAAGTTGTCTTATGCTTGCTACTATGTGCTCAAAACTCCAACAAAGTTTAGAACATTTGGAAGCCTATGAGATAGGCGTGGAGTTAAGAGCCATGTTTCAAGAGCAAGCTAGGCAAGAGACCATTGTTGCATTCACTTCTTGCAAAATGAGTGAAGGGCAACAAGTGATTCCTCACATGCTTAAAATGAAAGGCTATGTAGAGCATCTTAAGAAACTTGGCTATCCAATCCCATTGGAGCTAGCCACGGATCTCATTCTTAATTCATTGCCTAAATGTTATAATCAGTTTGTGATAAATTATAACATGCATGGAATGGATAAGAATCTCTCCGAGTTGCATGGTATGCTTAAAACTGCGGAGATGAAGATTGTGGAGAAAGGTTCTCCTGTGCTCATGGTTCAAGATGGGAAGAAGGCTAGTGCCAAAGGAAAGGGTAAGAAAGTTGTCAAATCCAAGATAAACAAGGCAAAGGTTGCCAAGGCTTCTGAGGCAAAACCCGATTCACAAAAGGATGCAATCTGTTTCCATTGTCAAGAAATTGGTCATTGGAAACGTAATTGCAAGGCTTTTAAGGAAGAGCAAAAGAAGAAGAAGAGCAGTGGGACTGCGTCGACTTCAAGTATCTATATGATAGATATTCTCCTTTCTACCACTGATTCTTGGGTATTGGATACCGGATGTGGTTCTCACATTTGTTTAAATGTGCAGGGACTAAAGAATAGGAGACTTCTTAAAGAGGGTGAAGTGGACCTACGAGTGGGGAATGGAGCAAGAGTTGCTGCATTAGCCATAGGAACTTATGAAGTCACTTTACCTTCCGGTTTAATACTTGTTTTGAACAATTGCTATTATGTACCGGATTTAAGTAGAAATATTATTTCAATTTCTTGTTTGGATAATGAAAGTTTTAAGTTTCTTATTGAGAATAAGAAATTTTCTATTTATTTAAATGATATGCTTTATGGTATTGCAAATTCATTTAATGGCCTTTATGTCTTGGATGTCAAGAATGATGAAAATGTCTATCATATAAATAAGAAATCTAAACCTAATGATGTAAATCATACTTATTTGTGGCATTGCCGTCTTGGTCATATTAATGAGAAGCGTATCTCAAAACTCCATGGGGACGGCCTTTTGGGTTCATGTGACCTTGAGTCATATGATACTTGCGAGTCGTGTCTTCTTGGAAAAATGAGTAAGACACCTTTTACCAAGCTAGGTGAAAGGGAAAGCGACTTATTGGGGTTGATACATTCCGATGTATGCGGACCATTAAGTAGTAATGCTAGGGGAGGGTTTCAATACTTCATAACCTTCACTGCTGATTATAGTAGATTTGGGTATGTTTACCTAATGAAACATAAAAGTGAAGCATTTGAGATATTTAGAATATTTCAAAATGAAGTAGAAAAACAACTTGGCAAAAGTATCAAGGCACTTCGATCGGATCGAGGTGGAGAATACTTGAGCCATGAATTTGATGATCATCTAAAGAATTATGGAATAATTTCACAATTGACTCCACCCGGAACACCACAATGGAATGGTGTGTCTGAGAGGAGGAATCGGACTTTGTTAGACATGGTTCGATCAATGATGAGTCAAGTTGATCTTCCTTTATCCTTTTGGGGTTATGCTCTAGAGACTGCTATTTCACACTAAATCGTGTTCCAAGCAAATCGGTTCAAAAGACTCCATATGAAATGTGGAGCGGAAAGAAAACTTGTTTGTCTTTCATGAGGATTTGGGGTTGCGAAACTTTTGTCAAAAGACTCGTCTCCGACAAGCTAGCACACAAATCTGATAAATGTATTTTCGTGGGATATTCTAAGGAAACTAGAGGATATTACTTTTACAACTGAGAGGACAACAAGGTGTTTGTTGCCTGTACTGGTGTCTTTCTAGAGAAACAGTTTATCTCCAAAGAAATCAGTGGGAGTAAAATAAATCTTGAAGAAATTCGAGACCCAGAAAATGACATTGAACCAATAGTGGAACAAGAACAAGAACCACAAGGAATTATGGAACCTGTTCAAAATACATAAATAACTCGCAGATCTGGTAGGTTATGATCCGAGCCGAGAGATATGGTTTTCTCGTAACGGATAGTAATGAGGTGGAAATCATTGATAATGATGAACCGACCACTTACCAAGAGGCGATGTCTTCTCCTGATTCGAAGAAATGGCTTGGAGCCATGGAATCCGAATTACAATCCATGCAAGATAATCAAGTTTGGAACTTGATTGATGCGCTCGAAGGTGTAAAAACCATATGATGCAAATGGGTCTTCAAGAAGAAGACTGACATGGATGGGAAGGTGCATACTTATAAAGCTAGACTTGTAGCGAAAGGCTATAGGTAAGTTCATGGTATTGACTATGATGAAACCTTTTCGCCCGTAGCAATGATCAAGTCTATAAGAATTTTGCTTGCCATTGCTGCATATCATGACTATGAAATATGGCAAATGGATGTCAAAACCGCTTTCCTTAACGGGAATTTGCAAGAGGATGTCTATATGACACAACCCGAAGGTTTTGAACAAAGTTCCAAAGTATGCAAATTGCAAAAATCCATATATGGGTTGAAGCAAGCTTCTAGGAGTTGGAATCTCCATTTTGATGAATCAGTCAAAGAGTTTGGCTTCATCAAGAACGAAGATGAACCTTGTGTATACAAGAAGATTAGTAAGAGCATAGTTCTATTCCTTATTTTATATGTGGATGACATATTGCTCATTGGAAATGACATTCCTACACTTCAGTCTGTAAAAACTTGGTTAGGAAAGTATTTCGCAATGAAAGATATGGGTGAAGCTGCATATATCCTTGGCATTAAGATCTATAGAGATAGATCTAGGAAGCTAATTGGTTTAAGCCAAAGTACATACATTGACAAGGTCATTAGAAGATTCTGCATGGAAAATTCTAAAAGAGGTGCCTTGCCAGTGCTACATGGAGTTTCTCTAAGCAAGACTCAATGTCCTAAGACAAAAGATGAGCGTGAGAAAATGAATGGTGTTCCATATGCTTCGGCAATTGGGTCCATCATGTATGCCATGATATATACTAGGCCGAATGTATCTTATGCTTTGAGCATGACAAGTAGATATCAATCCGACCCCGGTGAAAATCAATGGATGGCTGTAAAAGCGATCCTTAAGTACTTGAGAAGGACTAAAAATTTGTTTTTGGTCTATGGAGGAATGGAAGATGATCTCGTTGTAAATGCTTACACGGATGCAAGGTTCCAAACCGACAGAGATGACAGTCGATCGCAATCGGGTTTTGTGTTTATGTTAAATGGTGGAGCTGTAAGCTGGAAGAGTTCCAAGCAAAGTACAACCGCTGATTCTACAACGGAAGCTGAGTATATTGCTGCATCGGATGCTGCAAAGGAAGCTGTTTGGATTAAGAAGTTCATCACTGGACTTGAAGTGGTTCCTAGTATTGCTAACCCAATAGACCTTTATTGCGATAATAATGGTGCTATTGCTCAAGCAAAGGAACCAAGAGCACATCAGAAATCCAAATTCATACTTAGGCGTTTTCATATCATTCGAGAAATCATTGATAGGGGAGACGTAAATATATGCAGAGTACCAACTGATGACAATGTCGCGGACCCGCTAAAAAGGAACTTCCACAAGATAAAAATGATGGTCATGTTAGGTCCATGGGTATTAGATACATGGGAGATTGGGCCTAGTGGCAACTGGGAGATTGTTGGTGTTGGTGCCCTAGGCACATTTAATAAACGTTGTAATTGTTATCATTTATTCATATCAATAAAGAGATGTTTTGATTATTATTGTTGTTCATGTTTACTTATAATAATCTCCGTCCCTAGTACTTGTTAGGTATTAGTATAAAGGCTAAATGATCATGGGATGATCATGTTAGATTTATGGGTACTTGTTTAGTACTGGACATGACCCGCTTTATGAGATCTATATCATGGTCAATGTCATATATATATATATATATCTCATATTAGTTATGTCATTTGAATCCTGAGGCATGTAGTTATTATAGTCTTCCACTTGATGAACTTTATGTTTGACATATTCAAACGCTACCTTTAACCGGGTAGTTACAAAGGGTATGATTGGCATAATCGGATTCATGTAGGGAAGAATAATAAGATATGATGGATTTGTCCCTCTTCGGAGAGATGTCAAGCTTGGGCCTCTCGTAGGAATGATGTTGATGAAAATGTTCGGCCGGACTCAAATGAATTGATTGGATCAATGTCATTTGGATTATCAACATATTCGGAATCGAGAAAGTATTGAACAAAGACAAGTTGACTTGTTGACCATGACTTGTGTTCAATGACATCGTGGATAAAGGGATTATGACATATTCTAAATGGAATGCGAACTTGTATCTAGTTATACTATTTGGGTAGGTATGACGGTTTGCTAGAACCTAATCATATCTTATGGTTTCATGTTTGAACCCATTGCCAACTTAGTATAATCCTAGAGGGTCACACACAATAGAACGAATCCTTAAAAGGACTATATTGGAATATTGGGTCGAAGGACCATTGAGGGATTTAAGGAATTAGAAGAAGAAAAGTGGAAAAAGAAGAGGTCCGGGCAGACCAGTGGAAGGACCCGGGCGGACATGGCATGGTCCGTTCGGACCACTGGCTATACCCGGCCGGACCAGTCGGTTTCGGGAGGAACTTTCCTTAATCCGTTTTCTTGCGGGTTTAGACATAAGTTACCTATTTGGAATAGGTTTAACTTGTATATAAACAGACCTAATTCGGCCAAAATCACTACCTATGTTTTGTGCAAGTTTTCCAAAGAGTTTTTGAGAGAATTATTTTGTTCTAAGATATCCTAGATTGAAGAACAAAATTATACACAAATAATATTCCATATAGTTCATAATAATTGTGAAAACGTGTTTCACAATTTTGGTCTAGCAACCAAGATCAAGAAGCTCCTTGATATTCGTTCGTGGTGTGGATACCGCTAGAGGGTGAAACTCATCATCTTCAAAGTTCGTGTTCAAGCTTTGTGTTCGTGATCAAGTTTCTAGATCTCCACCAAGTTCAAGGTTGAAAATCAAAGTCATCAAGGCTTAGTTTTCTAGTATTCATATTGTATGTATTTGATATAATCATATGAACGGATCTATGGCTTTGGGTTTCATTAAAATTTTAAATGCTATTTTCCACTGCGCATGTTACTACGAAACCCAACACCAAAAACATCAGTTTTACACGTATATAAACCTCTCTTCTCCACCATTTCAAAGGACTCTCCTTTTTGGCCCATTTTTTGGACTTCTTCTTATCACCCTTCTCAACATAATACACAAAAAATTCAAGCCATTTCCAAGGCAATTCCCTAAGGAGTACTTGAAGTCATTTGAAGTTTAGGTAAACACTACTCTTTTCTCTCTTCTCTCTACTTCATCTATTCTCTTCTTCTTTTAATTTTATCAAACGTGCAATCACCCAAAACCATTTTGGGACATGACACCAAAGATCACTTCATTCTATTGAAGTCGGTCAAGGAGTTATCTCCCCACATTCAAAACACCCCTTTTAAACCCCTTTTATCATTATCAAAGAATAGGAAGAACATTTTATTTATGTAGACTACGAACAAGCAAGACCAACATTAGCTTGGCGAGATGGGTGTTTAAGTACTTCCCATCTCGTAACCTAACCCCCGAACCTCATAACAAGAATCTCTGTTTTCGTACCAAAATATAGGCTAAATATTAGGTTTTTCTTATGTACCTCTTAAACATAGGTGGCAACTCTAACAACTAAAACACAAATAGACATCTTAGGACCATCCGCCGCTCTAGCCAAGCGAGTGGGCTCCTCCCGGGGTATCTACACCTGGCCAAGGGCAAATGTGGCTGCCTGGCCAAGTCTTGTGCCAACTTTTGTTTTTGCTTTTCCTTTTTCTGGCAAGAGTAGGAGTCCTAATCCTACTTAAACAGGGTTCCAGCAGTCCAAGAACACACCAACTGCAACTTTTGCTCACTTTCTTGTTTAGTTATCAACTTGTCTTACCTTCGTAATGGAGAATCATGCAAGGGTTTCAAGGATTGAACGGGGCATTTACACCATATCTTTAGAGAAGTGGGTTGTAAAATTCCACATTCTTATCATAAGGAGTTTAACAAGAGATTTGGCATAGGGTGCCTTTGGTCATTCTCCCACATGAATGCGAATATGAACCTTTTACGTGCCGCCGCCAGATTTTGTGATGAGGAGAATCATGTTTTTAATTTTTCATATAATGAGATAGCTCCCACTTATGAAGACTATATGGACCTTTGTGGTGGTGAAGAGAAGGATGAGATATCCTTGCCCTTTGGCTTCATTCCCTTGGAAAAGAGATTAGCAAGCTTTCTCGGTACAACTAAGGACATAGTTGGTGGATATATTAGATGTTGGGTTTTAAGGCAACATATGCAGCGGAAGAAAGCAATATGAAATCAACAAAATCCTAAGCCCCAAGATCCATTCATGATGATTAAATTAATAAAAGATGAATTTAGAATACTAACCATGTTGTGCGTTTTAAATTTTTCGGATCTTCAAATCTTCAAGTCTTAAAGCTTTAAGATTTGATCTCCACGTTATTCGCGTTCTTTGAATCAGGATCGCAGGAACATGAACTTGAGATGCTAAAGCAAACATCCTCTATGTGTATCCACACACGAACGAATATCTAGAACAATTCTAGATCTGGATTGCTAGACCCATTAGAAAACACACTTTTCTAATCTTCAAAGGCTATATGAATTTTTGGTGTTCTTGAGCTTTTGATTCTCAATCTAGGCTCAAGAATATGTTTCTCAAACATATGTATTGCATTATTTTAATGGCTAGTGAAAAGATGTATTTATAGTCCCTAGTCATTAACTCTTAATGACCTAGAAGACCTAAATCCCGTCACCCAATTAAACTGGCCAAAACCGGCTTCATGGATTCTGGCACTGTCGTGCTCACAAAGTGGCACGGCCGTGCCACTTGTGCTGACCGAAATCTCCCTAGGCGAATAATGGCACGGTCAAGCTTGTTATCTGGCACGGTCACGCCATTTGGCACGGTCGTGCGCACAGAACAGCACGGTCGTGCCAGTTGGGCCGAACCTGCCAGATTTTCAGCCTTTCCAATTTTAGCCTTTTGATCAATTCGTTCTTTTGTGTGTGACCCCATAGGATTATATTAAGTTGGCAATGATTCAAACCAAGGTCAAACCCATAAGTCATGAGCGGACTCTAGCAAGCCATCATGACTACCCAATTAATATAGCTTAAACAAAGTTCGTTATCCTCATAGAACATATCACAATCCTTTTGTCACATGATATCATATTGAACATAAGTCATGGTCCACGTCAACTTATATTGTTCAATGCTTTCTCGATCTTGAGTATATTTATTATGAGCAAATGATATTTATCACATCAATTAATTTGAGCGTGGCCACGCATTTCATCAGTCTTACTCTACGAGTGGCCTAAGCAGATATCTTTCTGGAGGAGGGACAAATTCGATCTTGATTTATCATTCTTCCCTACAAAAATCCGATTATACCAATCGTAGCCTTTATAACTACCCAGTAGGGGTAGCGTTTGAGTATGTCAAACATAATGTTCATCATGTGGAAGACCATGATAATCTCAGGTCTAAGGATATCAAATGATATGACTATTATGAGATTTAATTATGACATTTGACCATGACATAAATCTCATAACGGGTCTATCCAGTACTTTTCTCCAACATGTACCCACAAGTTTAATCCGCATCCTATGCGCTATAATCATCATATGATTATCCATTAAACTCATGCTAGCTCTTCATAAGTGCTAGGGACGGGGATTATTATAATAAACATGTAAAACATATAATAATCTAGGGTTGTTATCTCCTTAACAAATGAGAACCTGATGTAACGTAAGGCCTTTCTCAAGGGCCTAGGGCATAATCTCCAATATTAGAGGCACGCATGTTGACGTTTGCGGGATTCCCGAGCGCTTCATGCATGGGGACGTTACTTCTTCCATGGCTTTAGATCATCTCGCTCTGTGTTTATTTGCCTTGGTTCTTTTCCCTTCTCAAATAGGATTCGCTAGTGGGGAATGCTTGGACATGGTGATGCGGGCCCACGCGGGTCACAACATTGTACCCACTATTTTAGGAGAGACCCTTTGTGGCATTTCCCGACTTGTTTCTCAGGGAGATATGAATAGGGGGAGTGACAGAATGCTGACTATGTGGCTTCAAGAGAGGCTTTGGATGAATAATCCCCCACAGTCTTTGAATGTTGATCCTTGGGTTTACCGCAGTAGGGGAATTTCACAGTCATTTGAGCATATGACCCGCAAGGACTGGGAGATTTACTTGGCCGAGTTGGTGACCCATATACAATGGAAGATTGGAAGGATTCACGAATCACAAGGCCGAAGCAAAGGGAACCGTGGACTTACTGCTAGAAGTCGGTGAATACCCCTATAGGGCCTCGGCCACGATAACATTCATAGTTATGGACTTGTCCAGTGATTACCATGCCATCCCCGGCTCCCCTAGTCAAGGAAAATTGGGAATAGTTTCCTCCCTCCCTCACCAAAGGATGAAGTTCCCAACCCCGGCAGGCATTGGTTGTGTCCCCGGCTCTCCTAAACACTTTTTAGAGCACGTGATGAAATACAGGAAAGCAAAAACCAAAATGGAGATTGACACTCCAGAAAGGAGCATTACTCTATCGAGGTCGATAATGGTCACAACATCAGCTCCCAACTTCGGCGTGATAACAGTAGAGATGCCTGAGGAGTGGGTGGTACTAGATGACGACAATACCACGACTGAGACCGAGGTAACATATAGATTGAAGGGATTTGGTTGTATCTCCATGAACACAGCTTCGGACGAGCCGAGTGACTCAAACCTCGCCCTTGTCCCAAGCTCGGGGGCCACAATACCCGACCACATGGATACTGAGATAGATAGACTCCTAGATATGGAGAATTTTATCCTAGAAGGCAATGACAAGGAAAAAGTCAAAAAAATCATCGTGGAAACCTTGGAGTTCAGGGACGGTCCTGAACTAAAACCAGTTGACCAGCTTGACGAGGTCATTATCAACCCCGACTACCCAGAACAGAAGGTACGAATTGGGAAACAACTCCCCTCAGAAGAAAGAGAGGAACTTATCAACCTGCTCAAAAACAACCTAGATGTGTTTTCATAGAAGGTGGAAGACATGGTTGGAGTTAAAGAAGCCATTGCTCTCCACAAACTGAAGGTAGACAAGTTTTTCAAACCCGTCAAACAGGCACAAAGGGCCTTCTCCACGGATAAAGGAAAGGCGATTGAGGTTGAGGTAGATAAACTACTGAAAGCCGGTATCATCAGGGAAGCGACCTACCTCGAGTGGCTAGCTAATGTCGTCATGGTTAAGAACCAGAATGGTAAGTGGAGGATGTGCGTAGACTTCACCGACCTCAACAAAGCCTGCCTGAAAGACAGCTATCCTCTTCCAAGGATCGACAAGTTGGTGGATTCAATTGCTAGACACCAAACTCTGAGTTTCCTTGATGCCTATTCAGGCTACCATCAAGTCAAGATGGCCGAGGACGACATCGAGAAGACTGCCTTTCAGGAAGCTGGAGGGATTTACTGTTACGTCATGATGCCTTTCGGCCTCAAAATTGCTGGGGCAACTTACCAGAGGATGGTGAACAAGGTGTTCAAATCCCAGATCGGCAGGAACATGGAGGCTTATATCGACGACATGGTTATCAAGACCAAGTCAGGAAGTCACGTCCCAGATTTGACCGAGACCATAAAGAACTTAAAGGCCAACGTCATGAAGCTCAATCCCAGTAAATATGTTTTTGGGGTCACGGTAGGCAAATTCCTTGGCTTCATGGTGTCGCAGCGAGACATTGAGGCAAATCCCGAGAAGATCCAGGACTTAGTCGACATGAAAGAGCCAACGTGTGTTAAGGAGGTTCAAAGGCTGAATGGGTGAGTGACCGCCTTGGGAAGGTTTATTGCCAAATCAGCAGAGAAGTCACTTCCGTTCTTCAAAGCCCTAAAGGGAACTAAGGACTTCGACTGGACACCAGAGTGCTAGACATCGTTCCAGCAATTGAAAGAATACTTAGGCTCACCTCCACTACTCAGCAGTCCAATTATGGGAGAGACACTCTCTGTATTTCTTGCAGCAACAGACAGAGCCGTGGCAGCCGTGCTAGTACGAGAAGATAACGAAGTTCAGAGGCCGGTTTACTATGTGAGCAAGGCATTGTCAGAAACCGAGTCGAGGTACTTTAATGCCGAGAAAATAGCGTACACCTTGGTGATAGCCGCTAAAAAACTGCGTGCATATTTCTTCGCTCATCCCATCACGGTTTATACCAACGCGCCACTCAGAAAGATACTCCATAAGATGGACAGTTCATGCCGACTACTCAACTAGTCCATTGAATTGACCGAGTTCGACATAACCTACAAGCCGAAGAAGACATTATTTGCACAGCCTCTAGTGGACTTTCTAGTCGAAACCGCGTTCTCAAGTGAACATACGCCGACAACGAGGAAGAGGAAGTTCCCCATGGACAAAGAACCTCTAGAAGATTTGCCAAGTGATTGTTGGGTTTTATACACAGACGGGTCAACAACCCAAGAGAGAAGTAGAGCTGGAGTGTATTTAACAAGTCCAGGCGGTGAGCATGTGGCCCGTGACTTCATCAGGTTCAAATTCCCAGCTTCAAACAACCAAGCAGAATATGAGGCCTTGATCTTGGGAATAGAAAGGGCAAAGTTCTTCGGTGCAAACAAACTAATGGCCTATAGTGATTCCCAACTCGTGGTGAACCAAGTGAAAGGGGAATACAATACCGAGAACCACGTGCTGAGTAAATACAGAGATCTCGTCCTGAATCTGACTAAGAATTTAGAGTTCTGGGAAATAAGGCAAGTAGAAGGAGAGCACAACCAAGAGGCCGACTTGTTATCCAAAATGGCCACGTCAGAAGAGTCCAATTTACGCTGACCAACCTGCTTACGAGAGTCTAGAAATCCTAATTCTTGATGATGAGGAGAGAACGTGGATTGAAGACTATAAGGACTACATCGAGAAGGGAAAGTTACCAGAAGACGAGTTGGCGGCCAAGATGATAAAGAAGAAGACGGCCAGGTACATAGTCTGGAACGATATTTTATATCGAAGGTCGTTCTCCAAGCCCCTCCTGAGATGTGTCTCCCCCAAAGACACAGAGAAATTACTGGCTGAGTTATATGAAGGAGTTTGCGGAGGAACCCCGGGGGCCAAAACTCTTGCCGATAAAGTGATCACACTCGGCTACTACTGGCCGAACTTAAGAGAGGATGCCCAAGCCTACGTAAAGAAGTGCGACAAATGCCAACGCTTCTCGGACCTACCTAGAGTACCACCGGTGGAGCAAAGCCTTATCATACCGACATGGCCATTCGACATATGGGGAGTCGACATCATTGGTCCGTTTCCCTTGGCCAAAAGAAGCAACAAGTTCGTAATTGTGGCAGTCGACTACTTCACCAAGTGGGTGGAAGCTAAGCCCTTGCAAAGATTACAGAAGAGAACGCCATCAACTTCATCCATGACTACATATGGTGTTGTAGATACCCCAGGAAAACCCCACTTGGCTAGAGCGGTGAATTATCCTAGGATGTCTACTTGATTTTAAGAGTCGCCACCCACGTTTTAGAGGAACGCGAGAAAACCTAAGAAAAGCCAATTTTTTATGTACGAAAACTAGAGATTCGGGAAGAGAAGGGTTCGGGGTTAGGTGACGGAGTGGGAAGTACTTAAACACCCACTCCGCCCCGCTTACGCGGGTCTTGCTACTTTTGGTGTTCTAATGCTAAATGTCCTTCAATAAAAAAGTGCTAACAATTAAAATGAAAAGAAATGGGAAATAAAAAGATAAACGATTTTATTAATTTAATGCTAAAGATTACATGTTGAATTATTGTTAAACAATTATATTAAAGAATGAAAAGTAAATTAAAATGGAGTTTGGAATGTTGGAATGTAACCTTGGCCAAACTTCAATAGTGAAGTGGCCTTTTGGTTGTATTCCCTTTTATGGAGATTGCATACTAGTAAGACACAAATAAAAAAGAAGGAGAAAACTTGTACCTTTAGAAAAGAGAACTTGAAACCTTGACTTGAAAGTGTTGTTGTTGTAGAGAAATGGTTGTGTAGAAATTTGTGTAGAGTTTTGTTGTGTTAAACTCTTGTTGGGAGAACTCTTGTAAAGAGAATTCTTGGGAGAATTGTGTATAGTGTATTTGTGTAGATATTTCAAGTCAAAAGAGAATGTCCTTTCTAAGGTAGAAAAAGGTGGTTTTTATAGGTAAAAAGGAGAGAGAAAGGTTGGAGGGAAAATATGATCATCCATGTGAAATGGAATTGACCAATCAAAAATAAGATAAATAAAATAATAAATGAAAGAAATAAAAAAAATCAAATAAAATAAAAAGGAAATATTTTATTTTAAAGAAAAGGCTTAGAATGTGGGATTTGGGGTTATGAAATAAGGGGGGATGAATGTGGATAAAAAAGGGAGTGTTTGTGATCAAGAAAAGGGAGGAAAAGGCTGCAATCCGTAACTTCCATAATGGGAAGCGCGCGAGTCTCGCTTTTGGGGCGAGAGGCGCGCGCGTCCCGTTAACAGTGTAGGAGGCGCCCGCGGGTAAAAATGACAGAAAGACAGAAATGACTCTAAAATTAATTTTGTTATGCAGTTTAGTCCAAAACTAACGAAATCAGTTAGGAACTTAACGGAAGTAACAGAAATTAACAGAAAAAAGTAAAATAAAAATACTATTTATGCAATCGGGGTGAGAGGTCCAAGGCGGGGTGTCTACAGAGCCCCTCGGCGACGTGGATTGCAAAGCAAAAATGCGTCGACGAAAGAAAGACAACCGCTGAGGACATCGACAAGAGAAAACAAAGACTTGATAAAACATGAATTTGAAATTTGCGAAGGATAGGGGTGCGCTCCCTGTGTTAGCGGCTTTATTGATATAGAAAGGATATGGCGGGATTCGTTTTGCTGAAGCGGGATCCATTTGCTGAAGCGAGATCCGTTTACTGATGCGGGATCCGTTTCCTGAAGCGGGATCCGTTTGCTGACGCGGGATCCGTTTGCTGACGCGGGATCCGTTTGCTGACGCGGGATCCGTTTGCTGAAGCGGGATCCGTTTGCTGATGCGGGATCCGTTTGCTGATGTGGGACCCGTTTGCTGATGCGGGATCCGTTTGCTGATTCGGGATCCGTTTGCTGAAGCGGGATCTATTTGCTGATGCGGGATCCGTTTGCGGATGGCGGGAACCGAGGCTCCGTCTGCCTATATGTGATATTGTTGTGTTGCTTGATGGAAAGGTGGTGATTTTGCGGCTCACCATGGACCGAGTTGTTGTCATTGAACTGTAATTGTTTGACTCTGTGGGATGCAGGCGTAGTTGCCAGCGGATCACTTTCTGCTGGGGATGAAGTGCCTTGAGTTACAGATGTTGTTGACCTTGTGGTGGTACCTATTAAGTGTGTGCTTTGCAGGTATATGTGCTTGTGACATGTATGAGATGTGAAATGGAAGTTATGAGAGAAATTGTGCTTGTGGTGTGATGTGATTTGAAGGCAGTTTTGCATGAGAGAGAATTTTTGTAAGAATGGAGAAAGTGATTCTGTGTGCGGTGTGATTTGAGGAAAGCCTCGGATGTATTCATACCTTCACTTACCATTTCCGTTGGATGGATTAGTGTTGTAGTGGTGGATGCCTTGATGCTTTTGATGAAGAATGTCCATGCTTTGGATGGAGAATGATGATGTTGGTGATGATGAATTGTTTTTGCCTTTAATGGAGTGTCGGTGAGATGGTATTCTGGGTGATGGGTTGGTCGTGCCAAAAGGCTGCCTACGTATCCCTTTAAGAGAATCAGACCAGCATAGTTCAAGGATGATGGAGAATGCTGGGGGAGAATGCTAGGAGCAAAGCAAAAAGGAAACACATAATTTTGCGCAAGAAAAAGAAAAAAGAAAATAAATTTTATTTTTATTTTTTTTTATTAGAAAGAAAAGAATATGCACACACGTGAGAAAAAGATTTTTTTTTTTTTTTTAGTTCGTGGGTGAACCATTTTAACCATTATGTGTTTGTAAAGTCAACCCAAGATCAAGTCATGTTCAATCGAAGTCCGGATTGCCTTGCTTGAATTCTGTCGTCGTTGCCGTTATGTCCAACGAAAAGTGATTTCTAGCCCCAAGAGATGTGTCAGTTATGGGGCTCCAAAAGACATTCGATGCCGAGATAAGGGGTTGCTGATTGTAAAGCCCCTAGAATGCCTTTGATGCCAAACTATGAGAGACTTGTATAGCCCCAAGATGAATCGACTCTTGACCTTTTCAAATAAATCGCCTTTTGCTGTTGACGTGAGCAAGCTCCAAGAGAAGATCATTGATACCAAGCTTCGAGAGATTACTAAGCCCCAAGTGTCGTGGGCTTGTTGTTTGCGAGCTTGTAGATGGCGGGATGTGAAGACCTTTCGGTGTGAAGCTCCAACTTATCTTGGCATTGTATTGAGAGCAGATGCACCATTGGGTAGAACTCATGAAAGTGATCCTCCTCTTGTTTGGAGATGAATGGCCCCTTTTTTTTTTTTGTGTGGTTGGTACCCAAGTGGCGGAGGGTCCATGTTGAAAATGCAGTAGAATCTTCGGGAAATGTCTCGTGGGAGATAGTGATGTTGTTGCGGATGATAGGGTTTTGACATGATAAAGTCTCAAACGGTACGTTTGCTTGAGTCTTCTTGAGTCGAACTAATAACGGATCTTCGGATGCAGCCTGTGCTTTTGATCTTGGAGAAGGGGGTGCAGTACTTGCAGAAACATTGGGATTGGCCGAGGCATTTCCCGCTATAACCCAGTCACGTGAGTTTAGCATATTGAATCTTTTTCCTTTTCTCTAAGTCTTCCTTCATAATCTCGCTGAAAGTTCTAACAAAAATCATCAAATTCATTCATAACATTGGAGCCCTTATTCAAAGTCGTGGGAGATGGTGATGTCGTTGTGGAAGATAAGGCCTTGGCGTGATAAAATCTCAAACGGTATGTTTGCTTGAGTCTTCTTGAGTTGAACTAATAACGGATCTTCGGGTGCAGCCTGTGCTTTTGATTTGGAGAAGGGGGTACAGTACTTGCAGAAACATTGGGATTGGCCGTAACTCTGGTCGAGTTATCATATTGGCATTTCCTTGAATCCTTTTCCTTTTCTCTAAGACTTCCTTCATGATCTCGTTGTAAGTTCTAACAAAAATCATCAAATTCATTCATAACATCGGAGCCTTCATTTAAAACCAAGAGACCTTTGACTTGAGGTGTTGGGAGACCCTTGAAGCTTGATCTCTTTCATATAAGACTTCTCCACATTGCTTTGCTTGAGCATTGTTGTCCCAAGAGACTGTCGGTTGCGAAGCTCCAATATTGCCCTTTGCTTATATCACTGTAATGCCGTAGCCCAAAAGATTGTAGATTGCGAAGCCCCTTGACACCTTCCGTGCCGAATTGAGGAAGCATCCAATGTTGCACATGACTCCACCGGGGACACTGAAGTGAATTTCTTCTTGCTGAGGGAGCCTTTAAAACTTGATCGTACTCCCCTAGAGTGACACCATTGATTAGGAGTGGAACGAGAAGGGCCTATCCTTGATCGGGGGAACAAGTATGAGCATACATGACAAGAAGGTGCTTCTCGGCATTCCTTTTAAGAGACTTTAAGGATAGCCTCACACATCTTTCTTGATCGTAGCCCCTAGGGCTCATTAACTGTCAAATGAAGCAAAAGAAGCTCTCGCTCTTGAGTCATATAGCCCCTAGGGCGTCATCATTTGTCGAGCAAAGCAAGAGACTCGTCCTTGTGTGGGGGAACAAACACAAGGGGACATGGCAAGAGCTACTCCATTCTCGGGAGTATTTCGGCATACTTTAGAGGGACATGCTTGTAGAATCTTGAATTACATGTTGCTGCCCAAACCAACTGACTAGCTGGGGATTATTTTGTGCAACCTCGTACCCCTTTAATGAAAGGGTCGTTCTCGGACGGATCTTGGTTACCACGGGCTTTCTTTCTCATGAGCCCAAAGATGCACATTGCAAGAACAATCTTTCAATAACCCAAAATGACCTTTGATGGTGCCATATCTCGTCAAGCCTTTTGCAATTCCAAAGTTGGCTCGGTGGGGATTGACTTGCTGAGGAGACCCAATGTAGAACTTGTGCAGTTGTCTTCCTTAGAGGCCGGAGATCTCTATTTCTCTTTCCCTTCTCTCTCTCACTCTCTCATTTTTATGACGCACCCTGTTTTTTGCCTAGACCGCCCTTTCGGGGTTTCAATCTAGTGGGCATCTCTTTTGCGTCTTCATTTTTTTTTACTCAATTGATGAGGAAGTGTGCATTGACTCTAGCTAAGGATGAGAGACATGTGATTTTGCGATGGAGACCTTTTGTCACTAATGATGAGTGACATTGACTCGACTAAGGAAGTGTCCCTAGTATTGACTTCATGTATGTATATTTTTTGAATGACTCACGAAGGCAAGTAAGTCATTAAGAGAGAAGAGAAAGAAATCCCCAGTTTGATTGCAAGAAACTGGGAGTATCGCAAAAAGAAGAGAAACCCCTAGACTCGACAAGGAACGGAAAGCGATTCCAAATCTAAGAAAGTTGTTCTATCTTTTGGTGATTAATTCATTGACAAATGAATCGTACAAAGATGTCTTGACAAGTTCGAGATGAAGGCCGATCACCATAACGTGCTATGGCTAAACATATCTTCTTTCTTGCATGAGACCGGACCCGAAGGTTGCCTACGTTCCTCCAGTGAAGAGGCTCAGGTCACCGTAGTTCTTGTGGATTCTCCATTCGCTATGGTGGTTGTTGCTTCGTCCTTCATCGGTGGAATGATGTTGATCTTGTACTTCTTTGATTGAGGGGGATTTTTCTTTTTTCTTTTTTTGTGCTCTAACTTTTGCCTAGGTTGATTTGAGGATTTCAACCTAGCGAGTTTTTTTTTTTATCCCCTTTTGAAAACTTTGCTTCATGATTGTTGCTCCACCTTTCTTTGTCTTGATTTCGTCGTTGTTGATGTCTTCGTTGTTGATGCCGTCGTCGATGTTTAGCCCCTAGGCGTTCAAGTGATGGCCTTCATTCCAAAACTTGTTTAGACATTTTTTTATCATTTTGCCAAGAATTAAATTGAACAACTTGGAGGAGTGTATGAGGACAAGAATGACTCAATGGACTCGAACATTTAACAGAGGACGAGAGAAAACATTAATGCACACTTAAGAGGACTTTTGACTCTCTCTCTCTCTTTTTTTTATTCCTACTCCTAGGTAGAGAAAGAGAAACGGAGATTGCTGTTGTAGTCCCCATTGTCGTTGTAGCCTTCCTCGCGGCATGATCTCTTGTTGAGACCCTATTTCAAATCTGATCCCCTTCCTTGATGAGTTCTTGCATATTCTTACTCTCTAAAAGTCTTGATTGAAACAGAACATACTGGACAGATTGTTCATAGCATGAAGGTAGGTATCAAAACATGGCTTAAACACAGAACAAACCCATGAAACTTAGGGAAATTGAACATTAACATGTTATTAACATTATTGAGCATCTATTTATGAACAAGTATGATAAACAATGAGAATAAACATGAAAGAACAAGGTGAGGACAGATTGTATACATGCTGAGTAAATAAGTTATATCATGCTTGGATTTGAGGTTTAAACTTTAAGATTAACACCAAAATGAACATAAAACACATATATACATGTTTGGACTGAATCTTGAACATTTATAATATATAAAACGTGATTATTTACAAAGTTAAAACAAGGTTACATAGATAGTAATGGAAATTTAGTCACTAGTTGACTAGATTCCCAACCAACTCATACAAACTCTACATTTCTCAAATCTATAGTTTACAAAAGAGATTCTTACCTAGATTAAGAGAGTATGGAGTGCTTCCTTTGCTTCCAAGGGAAGACTTCTTTGATTTGAGTTTGAGAGTTGGATTGAGGTTGTTTGAGAGTTTGCTTGAGTTTTGCTTGGATTGGAGAGTGTTTGAGTGTTTGTTTAAGTGTGTTTTGGAGGTGGTTGTGTGGTGGTTCTATGGTGGTGTAGTGGTGGTTGTATGGAGGTGATTTGGTGGGGATATGAAGGGGTATAGAGAGTTTTTGGACTGAATGTATGAGTGAAGTGTGTTGTGTGTGTTGTTGGTGTGTTGTTAATGTTGTTGTGAATGTCCCTCTCTTTTAGGCCATTTTAGGAAGGTTTTAGGAGGGAGGCGTTTTTTGAAACATTTTACCCTCCTAGTAGGGGTAGAGGAGGGGGAGCCGGATAGGGTGATGGGGTGATGGAGAAAAAAATAGAAGAAGATGATGATGATGATCTAGGTTGAAAATAGGAAAAAAGCTGAGAATGGCTGGAAATAGGGGTGCACGGCCGTGCCATTTAAAGAGCACGACCGTGCACCAAGCTTGGTGCCCAATTTTGATTTTTTTTATTCTTTTCCACCTTGGCCAATCATATGATGCCAAGTGGCACCCTTGGGCTAGTCCAGCCGTGTCCTTGTGCACATTCTCTCCAGCTCCGGCTTTTCGCTCCGCAACTGCTCCGTCGTGCGCACTCCGGTGTCCCGGTAGTCCGCGGGCCCAACATGAAAGTTTCTCGGTGTATTTTTCTGGTCGAGCCGGTATATCTAGAATATATTAATAAGCAAGGAAATTATATAATAATATTTTCAATGCATAAGATGATCGGTAAAAGGCTTTTTTAGCAGTGCGAGACCCGCTAAGGAGTCACGGCGCGCGATTTTTTTAGGACATACTTTTTTACTCAATTTTGAGCTCTGATCATGAATCCGGACTCGGTTTCTTCATCAGGTGCACCGATAAGGCGGTTGGTAGTCCCGAATGGCCAAATCTGGGGGTTTTAGGTCGATTGCGAGGGTTTAGACCAATTAAAGGGTAGGTTTTAGGGGGTGTGAGATCGGGGTGTCTACATTATCCACAATGTGTGTGTGACCCAATAGGATTATACTAAGTTGGCAACGAGTCCGAACCATTCAGAACCCGTAAGTCATAAGCGGACTCTAGCAAGCCATTATGACTACCCAATTAGTATAACTTTAAAATCCCAAAGTTTCCTAAAATAGAACATAACACAATCTCTTTGTCACACGATGTCTATTGAACGTAAGTCATGGTCAATGGTCAAGTTACTTTGTTCAATGCTTTCTCGATCCCGAATGTATTGATAATACAAATGTAATTGATCCAATCAATTCATTTAAGCATGGCCATGCATTTCATCAATACCATTCATCGAGTGGCCAAAGCTTGACATCTCTCTTGAAGAGGAACAAATCCAATCTTCGCTTATCACTCTTCCTTACATGATTTCGATTATGCCAATCATATCCTTTATAGCTACCCGGTTAAGGGTAATGTTTGAATATGTCAAACGTAATGTTCATCATGTGGAAGACTGTAATAACCTCAGGTCTAAAGATTCGAGTGATATAACTATATGTGATTTAATTATGACATTTGACCATGACATAAATCTCATACGGGGTCAGCCAGTATTTGTTCTCCAACAAATGCCCATAAGTCTAATTGTATCTAATGCACATAATCATCATATGATTATCCATTAAACTTATACTAGTATTTAATCATAATTACTAGGAACAGAGATAATTATAATAAACATGCAAAAGATATAATAATCAAACATTCCATATCTTTATTAAAACGTAAAGAAAACGATAACATTAATCGTTCAAATAACGTGCCTGTGGCATACACACCAACACATTCAGCACTTGTGAAGGGTATGGACAGCCTCTAGAATTATGGATGCCTCTTTGATGGTGAGAAACTCTGCAATCCTGGTTTCGTCATGGCCATATGGAAAGGAATTGTATATGAGGTGGGTAGGTAGGTGGTGTATATAGAGAGGTGTAAAAGGGAAGTGTGTAGAGAGGATGTATGTGGCAAGTGTATAAGGAGAGTGTGTATTTGGAGAGTGTACACGGTGGGAGTATATGATGAAGTGTATAGAGAATGTATATGGGGGTGTATATAGAGAAGATGTGGTGATTCGATTGATCAAAGCGTTTGTTATTTTGAGACTAATTGTTTGTTTAGTTATGTATGATGGTTTGTGGGTCTATTTATCTTTTAATGAGTTTTCATTAATGAGTATATTTAAGATTAATTCGTCATATAAAGATATAGCAATCAAGAAACAATTGAGATTAACAAAATATTCATGGAATTTATTTATGTATGCAAGATTATGTCTCAAGTCTAGAGAGAAAAGAAATAACGACTCTTTTATTGAAACTAAAAGACTTAAACTGACTAGTCCGAGGTGGACTTTAACAATCTAACTAGGGTCCGGAGTGGACTCTTGGTAATAAAATAAAAGACTAATGTCCAAGGTGGACTTTGACTAAAATAAAAAGACATTCTAGAACCTACGAAGACTGAATGATTTTTTTTTTGTTGAAGGAGGTAGCCCCGGTGTAGTTTCCATTTTGCTTGGATTTAATTTATATCCATGTGTTCCCTTTTGCGGATGAGGGTCCCATCATGGATGAGGCTCTGGATCTTCCTCTTCAGTTGAGTGTAACTCTCAGTATCATGTCTGATGTATTGATGATATTTGAAATATTTAGAGGGGTCCAAGTCTTCTTTCATAATGAGTGGTTTATAGTGAAGTAAAGGAGACAGCTTCCCGGATCGAACTAGCCCTTTAAAGAATTTGGCTTGTGGCATGCCCAAGTCATCGTACTCGTGCTCGTCGACCTTCTTTTCACGAACCATCTTAGGGGTTATTTAGGTACTGGCATGCCTTGCTGATGGGTAGTCATAGGAGGCATCCCAATGGGGAAAGTTTGGTGTGGTGGCCTATACATTTGAGGAGCGTATGGGTTTTGAAACAGAGCAGGAGGGAGAGTGAAGTTGAGGTACTCATAAATACCCTAAATATCAGACTAGAAACTCTCCTTGATGTCCTTTAGAACCTCATACATCTCTCTTTGAAAGAAGCTTGCTTACTTGTTGAGAATGGTCTCAAAGTGGATTGCTTGCTTATTGAGAACAGTCTCAAAGTAGGCTGCTTGCTCATTGAGAATGGTCTCGAAGTGGGCTACATGCTCATTGAGAACGATGTTGATATGGAGAGTGTAGATACCCCGGGGCGGAGGGCCATGGCCTTAGGCTAGAGCGGTGGTTATCCTAGGGTGTCTAACTTGATTTTAGAGTGCCACATATATTTTTAGAGGAACATAAGAAAAACCTAATATCGCCTAATGTTTGTTACGAAACCAAAGATTCTTTCATGAGGTTCAGGGGTTAGGTTACAGAATGGGAAGTACTTAAACACCCATTCCGTCCGACTAATGACGGTCTTCCAAATAAGTGTTCTATATTAGTTTAAAGAGTGTTCTTCATATGCCTTTTAAAACATGATTTTGAGAGAAAATGGTGCTTTGAATGTGGGGATATAACTCCTTGGTTAACTTCAATGAAGTGAAGTAACCATTGGTGTCATGTCCCAAAGATGTTTAGGTTGATTTCACGTTAATGGAAAAAGAAGAAGAAAGAGATGAAGTAGAGAGTAAGAGAGGAAATAAATACCTAAGCTTTCTTGCAAATTTTCAAAGATGGGAGAAGTACACTTAGTATTTTTGTGATAATTTTGTTGTGATTCAAAAGTGGTCTCTTTTTTGTTATGGATGAAGAAGGGAGGTATTTATAGGTAAAGAGGGGTGTTTTTGGTGCCAAAACAGAGTTCACAAACAGAGAATTTCTGGGCATAATCAGCATTGATGAGCAATTGAGGGATTCTTGGAGAAAAATCTGTAACTGACGCCCAGAAGCGCGCGCCTCCTCCCTTAGGGGCGAAGAGCGCGCCTCAGACCCAAAAGGGTGGAGGTGCCCGACTCTAAAAAGGCTTTTTTGACAAAATGGACTAGAAAGTTAGAACTGTTATTCAGTTTAGCCCCTAAAACTGACGGAGTCAGTCAGCAACTTACCAGAAGTAATAGGAACTAACGAAAAACACTTAAAAGCAAGGTGAAAACACAAAATTAAGCGTGCAATCGGGGTGAGCAGTCCAAGGTGGGGTGTCTACAGAGCCCCTCGACGGCGTAAATTGTGAAGAAAAACGCGCTGACGAAAGAAATACATCCGCCGAGGACATCACAAAAGAAAACAAAGACTCGGTGAAAGCAGTAATTTCTGAAATTGCAAGGGATAGAGATGCGCCCCATGTGTGGGCAGCTTTTGAGGATTGCTGATGAAGAGGTGGTGACATTCAATGGCTCACCGTGCCAATATGCGTCCCCGTGTGGGCGGCTTTGAAGAGGTGGTGACATTCAACGGCTCACCGTGCTAATATGCGTCCTTGTGGGGGCGGCTTTGAAGAGGTGGTGACATTGAACGGGTAACCATGCCAGGATGCATCCCCATGGGGGAGGTTTTATTGATGAAGAGGTGGTGACATTCAACGGCTCACGATGCTAAGATGCGTCCCCATGGGGGCGGCTTTGAAGAGGTGGTGACATTGAATGGGTAACCATGCCAGGATGCGTCCCCATGGGGGAGGTTTTATTGATGAAGAGGTGGTGATATTCAACGGCTCACCATGCCAAGATGCGTCCCCGTGGGGGCGGCTTTGTTGATGCAGAGATGGTGACATTCAACGGTTTACCATGCCAAGATGCGTCCCCATGGGGGCGGCTTTGTTGATGATGCTAACTTTGGGCATACCATTTAAGCTTGCGAATGATCGTTGTTGCTGCCTGGAGGACTCACGAAGCACTTGTTTTTCATCTGTTGCTTGAGGAAACCGGTGATTTTTGGACAGCTCATTGTGACTGAATCTTGCGAAGCCATGATTTGCGGGGTGCAGGCACAGTTGACTGTGAGTGGACCCAGAATTGAATGCTTGCAGGATCGGAATACGAGAGTATTTTATTTATCTTTAATGGGAGTTCCTATCCAAGATTTTGATTAGACATGACTTAAAGGCGGACCCAAAACAATGTGTGCCCAAGAGTAGGTTCAAGGATAGAGATTTGTTATGATCCTGTTGATTGAGGATGTGGGTCTTTCCATTATTCGACTTGCTTCTTAGACAAGGGCCATTTATAAATTGTCCGTCTGTCAAAGCCGCGCGCCCATTCCGGCTCTTCGGGTCGTAAGGGCTTGGTTGTTGCTCGATTGTTGTGAGTCGCCACCATGTTTAACGGAACACGGACCATGAGATTCTTGAGTTCGGGGGTTATGTTATGGATTGGGAAGGTCAAGGATCACCCAATCCACTCGATCTAGGATCCGTCTTGCTTACGAAATCATCATCATCATTATTAAAATCATGCATTCATGTACAAAAGAAAACAAATAAATAATTTCTTATTTATTTGGAATGTCGGATCATATGCTTCGAGACCATCTCCATGAATTGGGGAGGCTCTAGGCTGATCCTTTTGATAGAATCACACTACTTCAAAGCAAAGAGAGAGATGAGAAGAGAGGAGAACAAAGGAATTACCTAAGCGTTCTTTGAGTATCATATGGGTGGCCTTGACAAAAGGCCTTGATGATCCCAAGAGCTTGACTTGAATGGTTTTGTGGAGTTGTGAATTTCGTGGGTGAGGGAGAGAGGCTGATTATGAGAACCTTCTTGATCAGATTTTAGGTGGTTTTTGGGTGAATGACCATTCTAGAGGTTTTTAGTTCAAGAACCTCTATATTTATAGGATTTCTTGACCTAGGGATCAAGCCAAGGAGGTAAGTTTGGATGGGAATCAAAGACTTGATTTCCAAGGAGGTATTTTTGGACTCTAGGATCACTCATCAGATTTTTCCCGGATTGCATGAGTGTTTGCCAAGAAACGGGGTTAAGATCAACAAGGAAACTGCTGAAACCCATCTGAATCACAAAAATGCCCTTTTCTCAAGTTTTAATGTTCATTTTGTCCCCTAACTAACGAAGTCAGTCAGAAACTTAACGAAACATGTCAAACTTAACGAGTTTCGACCCAAATCAAAGGCGAGACAGAGAAGTAGTGTGATTATGAATGAACGTTCAAAATGGGGTGTCTACACCTCCTCTTGGTAATGTGGAAGGCACGTGTGTCCCGTAGGTGGTACGAGACCCGCGCGCTTCTGGGTAGCTGATTTCGAGCCTTGATATTTGCTTGACAAAAGATTTCCAATAGCTATAATATCAGCCTTTGTTCAGGATGATCCTCCCAACAGCTATTCTCTGCCATCTATAAACATCCTTTTCTTGCTTGAATTTTTTTGTAATCTATCCTTCTTAATGGCTTCTTCTTTTTTTTCACTTGATGCCAAGATCGTTGAAGGCTATGAGAAGGACTTGTCAACATTTGTGTATTCCTTTAAAACTCATCCATCCCAACAAGGCTTTTGTCAAGGATTTTGGTTTCCGCATTCTTTTTCCTTTACGCACATTGAAGCCGGATTGTGATAGTCACACTTTTAACTTCGCGACAAATGAGATGGTGCCGACTGTCAAAGATTTTGGTGCTATCCTTGACATGCCATTGACGGGCCCGATTGTTATCCCTAAGTATCATTGTGGTTCCATCGATGCTTGGTTAGAGCTTTTAAACCTCCCTTCTGAGGAGGTGAAGGGGATGGTGCATCGTACGGTTGTCGACATCACGGAGCTACCGATGTTCTTCAGTTTGCATTCGGAGGACTTGGTAGTGCAGTCATTAAAAAGGAATACTTTGGCTATTTGCCTTTTCAGCGAGATTTTATTCTTGAGGCCCTTTGATACAGCCGATGCCCAACTAGCTGATATAGTTCTTCAGGAAAAAGGGAGACGACACAGCATAGTTCCTCTTATTGTGGGGGAAACCTTGCATGGTCTGGATGAGTTGCATCGGACGGGTGAGATGCGGCAGGGTAGCCATTTTCTTTTGACTATATGGCTACAGGAGCATTATAGGATTAATGGAAAAAGAAGAAGAAAGAGATGAAGTAGAGAGTAAGAGAGGAAAGAAATACCTAAGCTTTCTTGCAAACTTTCAAAGATGGGAGAAGTACACTTAGTTTTTTTGTGATAATTTTGTTGTGATTCAAAAGTGGTCTCTTTTTTGTTATGGATGAAGAAGGGAGGTATTTATAGGTAAAGAGAGGTGTTTTTGGTGCCAAAACAGAGTTCACAAACAGAGAATTCCCGGGCAAAATCAGCATTGATGAGCAAAGGAGGGATTCTTAGAGAAAAATCTGTAACTGACGCCCAAAAGCTCTCGCCTCCTCCCTTGGGGGCGGAGGGCGCGCGCCTCAGACCCAAAAGGGTGGAGGCGCCCGACTCTAAAAAGGCTTTTTTGACAAAATAGACTAGAAAGTTAGAACTGTTATTCAGTTTAGCCCCCAGAACTGTCGGAGTTAGTCAGGAACTTAATAGAAGTAACAGGAATTAATGAAAAACACTTAAAACAAGGTGAAAACACAAAATTAAGCGTGCAATCGGGGTGAGCGGTCCAAGGCGGGGTGTCTACAGAGCCCCTCGTGGCGTGGATTGCGAAGCAAAACGCGCCGACGAAAGAAAGACATCCTCCGAGGATATCACAAAAGAAAACAAAGACACGATGAAAGCAGGAATTTCTGAATACCCTAAGTCTAAGAACATATGAACGAACATGTAAAAAGAAGATCAATACCCTAAATCTAGTATTTATGAATGAATAAACCCTATATCTAGCATGCATATTTTGAATGCCATCATGAATGTATGAATAACAAAATAAGCATAGGCATAAAATAGATCTAATCCTAATAACATAGTAAGAACATAGTAAGAAATCTCACCAATCTTCGTAAGAACGAAGCCGAATCTTCTTGTAGATTTGCCGGACCTTCGGGATTGCTAGAAAAGCTTAGACTTAGAGTTCTTTCGTCAGTTTTGACTCTGGAACTCGGAGGGAGAATTGTGTGTCGAAATTATGAGCTTATGACACCTGTTTATAGTGGTTTGGTCCTGGAAGATGTGGCCGCCCGGCCGCTCTGGCCGATTGGCGTGGTTCCCAAGGTTTGAGTAAGATCTGGACTCTGGAAAACCCTAGATTTCGTTTATCTTTGAGAACATTATGATTAGACGCGTTTATCTCATTAACCGGGCTTTTAGGGAAATTTCGGATAAGTCCTGTGCAGTTTCTGAATACCTGTAAGGTCCCTGTGAGTTCTGAAATATCTAATAACTCATTAATCAGACCGGGTACTAACAGCGTAAGGCATATGATATAGACTTTGTAATATCTATGCATATAATCATCATATGATTATCCATAAACTCACACTAGTTCTCAATCATAAGTATCAGAGATGAAGATTATTATAATATACATGCAAAAAATATAATCAACAAACTTGTAGTCTCTTATTATGAAAAAGTGACATTACATAAATGTCTATCCCATATGCCTAAGGAATAACCACCAACAAAAGCGAGCTACGATTTGGGTATTGTTTGGGATCTTGTCAGGGACAATAAGAAATTGAGTGAGGGAGATTGTGATATTTCTCATATTGTGTTAGATAAGCTTTCACCATTAGTGTTGAAGGTGGAGTCCTAAAACAATAAAGAGACTAGGATAAAAGGGAGTCTAAATTGTCAAAAGAGTGTGGTGGAGATAGAATCGTTAACCAAGGCCGAGAAGGAAATAGGAATCCATCAATGGCACGCATGTGCTAGATTTTGCCTTGTCAGTTACACGCTCGTGCTTCAGTGGCATAACCGTTCCAGACTTTGACTTGTTAGTGGCACACCCGTGCCAGCAGCCAGACAGTCCTGTTCAGATTTCGTTTCCTATTTTCACGTGATTCCTTCCAATGATAGACTTAGGGCTTCCTTGTACAACTATATAAATATATCCACGGCCTAGAACAGATTGTAGTATCATATTAAAGAGTGTTTAATATATTATGTGCTTGGCAATTTCCCTTAACGTAGTTCATGTGTTGAACGAACCGAGCAAATAATTTCTTGTGTTCTTGTGTGTATATTTTCCATATTTTCTGTTTAAGGGTCTGAGTGTTCTCAATCTTGATTGCAACGGGGCACCACTAAATTCCTAACAACTGCTATCTAGAGATTTGGTTCAGAGGATTCAGCTTAATTAGTTGATCTTTGAATCGCGTTCTTGGGGACTTTCTGTGAAGCAATCAAGATGGGCAAGAACCCGATAGAGAAATTCAACGGTGTGAATTTCACGTTTTGGATGACAAGGATTTAAGAGTACCTTTATTGAAGGATCTTTATAAACCTTTAGAAACCTGCAGACATGACAAAGGGGGATTGGGAAATGATACATCGTAAGGTGTTAGGAGCGGTAAGGAGAGCCCTAACTGATGATATCGCACAGAACGTAATGGAGGCCAAGACAACGGCGGAGATACTACAGATGCTGTCAGACATCTATGAGAAGCCGTCGAATATCAATAAGGTGAATTTTATAAAGCAGTTTGCGAATACAAAGATGTTAGAGGGGCAGACAACAGCGAGCCATATTGGCAACTTCAAAGATATAGTGAACCAATTGGAAAGTTTTGATATCACTTTCTTCGATAAAGTGCTAGCGTGTTCTTTACTAAATTTGCTGCCTAGCAGTTTGGAGGCAACTGTCACGACTCTAAGTGCGATGACAAACAAAGCACCTTTAGTATATGTGGAAATTCGAGATCTCATCTTTGTAGAGGATTTGCGAAGGAAATAGGAGGGGGAGAAACTTCTGGAGTTGCACTTAAAGTGGAGAGAAGCAGGGGAAGGGGATGACCGAAGAAGGGGAAGAATAGTTCAGTCAAGTACTACAATTGTGGCGCAAAGGGTCATATTAGTTATGATTGCCTGGAGAAAGAAAGCGATGGTCATGCAAACACAATGGGAGATGGAAATGTATTAATCCTAGGAGAGGCGCAGTCGGGTGAGTTATGGGTGTTGGATTCAGGAGCTTTGTGTCATGCTTATGGAGATGCAAAGGCAATGGAGAAATATACACGTGGCAATTTTGGGGTTGTTTATCTTGGTGATGATCAACCATTAAAGATCGTAGGTAAGGGGGATGTGATTATGAAGACACTAAGTTGGGATGTTTTACAATTACATGATGTGATGCACGTTTCGAAGTTGAGGAGTAAGGTGATTTTTATTGGACAGTTAGATGATGAAGGGTATGGAGTAACCTTCATTGGTCGATCTTGGGAAATCACAAAGGGAGTAGAGGTAGTAGCTCTTGGGAAGAAGGATAATATGTTATACCTACAACAACATTATTCGCTCGAGTGGGAGCAAGAGGCTTATCGACTGGCCTGTTGGTGTAAAAGGGAGAGACATCAACAAATGACATGTTGGGGGTGACTCAAAGTTTATTAACGTGGTGTGTAAGTCAAGTGGCCCTAATAGAGAGCGAGAAAAGATCAAGAGAAGACAATGCAAGAGACAAGGTGTGCCTGCGTTTCTTAGGGGAGCATTACGAGGAAAGTGGGTCAAGAGGGAGTATGTGAAGTTAGGTTTGCAGAGAAAAATCAAGAGAGAGGTTGATTTGGGGAGGCAAAAGGAATCTAACACTAAGAGGTTGAAGCATCGCTTGGCTTCAACTCGCCTTAGCACTTGAGTGAGGAGGCTCGGCAATGTCAAGTCAAATTCGAAGTAAAATATGTTTGAAGGAGTTTCATTCTGTGGTGGGAGTACGTTGACGGTTATTAGCTAAAATTATGATTTTAGTCTCCAGGTGAGAGATTGTTGGGAGTGAAGTCCTAAAACAATATAGAGACTAGGAGAAGAGGGATTTTAACTTGTCAGTAGCACGCCTGTGCAAGCGGCCAGAGAGTCCTGTTCAGATTTTATTTTATATTTTCACGTGATTCCTTCCAATGATAGATTTAAAACATAGCCACGACATAGAACACATTATAGCACCATATTAAAGAGTATTTAATATATTAGTGGCTTGGCAATCAGCACCGGACGTAGTTTCTGTATTGAACGAAACACGCAAAAAATTTATTGTGTTCATGTGTGTGTTTCTTCCATATTTTCTGATTATGGGTGTGAGGTTTCTTAATCTTGACCGCAATGGGGTACCACTAAATTCCCAACAAGTAGCTACTGAGCACGAATAACATTTATGGGTTTTTGTGTTGGCCTGTGGGAAGGCAAGTAATCTATTACTCATTTTTGTCACATATATATCGACCACATTTGATTTTTATGTCAACGCAAATAAATTTTGATCAAACATTAATGTCAATTTTATATTTTAATGAAATCTTTAAAATTATTATTGATATATATTTGGCCATAGTTCATAACTAAAAAAAAATCGAATATAATAAAGTTATAAAAAATGGCTACAAAATGTGGCTTGCAAAATGAGGTGTCATAATTGTATTGGTGTTTTTAATTAGAGTGTGTCGGGTCCACTATCGATGTAGCCAATAAAATATCACCACCACATCTTGTATCCTTGATTTTGTAACCTTCTTTTGTAAGTCTAGCATTGCCCGTAAAAAAAAAAGGCTTAAATACGTTTACCCCCTCAAGTACACACCGAATCCGACTTTGCACCCCAGCGCGAAATTTGTGTCTAAGTGGTACCCAATGTTAAAATTATCCCACTTTGCCCCCTGGATCCTAACAAATGTTAGAAATTTAACGGAATTGATCATTTGCATGTCACATGATGTGTATTTTCGTCATTTTAACTCTCAATCTTCCTTTAATTTATTTTTCCACTCCTCTCACTTATTATAAGTTTTAAAAAATATTTTTACACTATATATTACATAAAAAATTATAATACTAATAAAAAATAAATAAAATCAAGCAAATGACTCATGTAAAAAATAATAATTTTATATTTGGATTATAAATTATTGTTGGTGGGTTTTAGTTTGATATGATTTACTTTTTCTTATTCTTTTTCTTTTTCAGGTTTAATTATTTTTATACTTTTTATTTTACTAATATTTGATAATCCAAATATAACTTTTTTATTTATTACATGAGTCATTTGTTTGATTTAATTTTTTTATTAGTGTCATTAAAATAAAGAAATTAATTAAATAATATGTTAGTAATTTATATTGGTATTATAATTTTATAATTTTTTATGTAATAAATAGTGCAAAAATATTTTTTAAAATTTATCATATATGAGAGGAGTGAAAAATTAAATTGAATGAAGGTTGAGAGTAAAAACAACGGAAATACCCATCATGTTACATGCATATGATCAATTTCGTTAAATTTCTAACATTTTTTAGGATCAAGGGGGCAAAGTGGGGTAATTTTAACATTAGGTACCACTTAAACACAAATTTTGCGCTGGGGTGCAAAGTGGGATTTAATGTGTAATTGAGGGGGGTAAACGTATTTGGAGAAGCCACATCAACATCATCCTAAAATGTAATGACTTTTGATATTCTCATTCTTAGCTAATACTATTAGTTAATCATATTAGTAATTATATGAGTTAACTATTACTATTAATAGTATAAGTTAACCATTACTATTAATAGTATTAGTTAACAATATTAGTTACAATACAAGTTAAATATTACTGTTAATAGTATTAGTTAACTATAGTTACTATATTAGTTAACTATTACTATTAATAGTATTAGTTAACTATAATAGTTATTATATATAAGTTAATTATTACTATTAATAGTATTAGCTAACCATAATAGTTACTTTATAAGTTATTTTTTACTATTAATAATATTGGTTCACTATAATAGGCTACATACATTAACTATTACTATAATTAGTATTAGTTAATTATAATAGTTATTATATAATTTAAATTATTAATTTTTAATATTAACTAATCATAATAGTTACTATATCAATTGACTATTACTATTAATAATATTATTTTATTATAATAATTATATTAATAATTATTATCATATAGATTAATCATTGCTATTAATATATATATTAATTATTACTATCAATAGTATTAATTAATTATAATAGTTATTATAATAATAGTAATCATATAGATTAATTAAAATATTTTTTAAGACATAGTATTGGTGAGCACGGGTTACCTGCTAGTATAGAGTAAATAAAGGGAACCAGGGGTAAAAAAGGGGTGAAGTAAATAAATAAGGATAAAAGGGTAATGTGGGGGAGTGAACTAGGTAATCTGTATTAAAGGTGTGTAAGAAGGGGAGGAGATAGGTAGTTTGCTGCAGATGGCGACGGGTTTGATGTCTTAAGATTCCGGCCATCTTCCGTTTTCACCGTCGATTGTTTCTCCCACCGTGTCGTCTTCCGTCGTTTCCTCTCCTCCTTCTGGCCATGGCTTCTCAAAATCATGCAGGTACGCATGCTATCCCCCCCCCCCAATTACTTCTGCTCTTTCATCACCAATTTTTCTTGGTCGCCCTTCTAGGTCATTCTTGGTCCTCCCCAACTTTTCACTCTTTTATCATTGAAATTCGTTTATTCAATCAGTAAATTATTATCAGCTCTATATCTCCTTGTATGTTGAGATTCTAATTCTCTAGTATTTACATTTTATATTCCCAATTTCACACTACATTTATAGCATTCTGTACCCCTACATTTATGGTGAGGGGTCTGAATTTGAGATTTGTAGGGGGGGGGGGGAATCAGATTAGCATAGAAATGCTATTTACTCAACATTTGTTACATATTTTTCATAATCATAACTTCACATTGAAAAGGCAAAGTGTTATTTTTTATTTTTATTTTCAATTTATATTGGTTATGTAAATATGTAATCACAGATTTATGAGAGACTGTTACATCTTGAGTACATTACAAAATACTGGCATTAAAACCTGTATCTTGCTTCCAAAAGAAAATGTGCATTATGGCTCAAGATTTGGCTGCATGGATGTTCTTAGCTTTGCCTTACTATTCTATTCTGCAAATGAGTCAAGAGCCAAATGATTATGGATAACCCCTTGGTCAGAATTGGTGGAAAATTGCTGATAGTTCCAATACTGGTAGTAGGTGTAGCAATTTTTTTTGCAGGTTGCTAGTTAAACTATGAACCCCATGCGTTCTCGTGTGAGTTTAGTCTTTATCTGTCGCACATGCCTTATTTCTTACCTTCATTCTGATCCGCTGGCCTCACAAGAACAATTTCTTTTATTTGTATCTGCTGGCTTAAAGTGAAGACGATATCCATGGGAGTTGGGAACCTGGTTCGTCTCCATATGTGTTGCCTAAGAGATGTTCTTTTTTCTTCTATATCATTCAAAGCGACGAAATGAAAAGTCTGCGTGAAATTGAAAAGTTTACATATGAAATTGTGGAATTGAGTTCCTCCTTTTTCCCTTTAGTAACGAATAAAGCATGTGTTTCAGGTAATAATTTAGAGAAAACAAATGGGTATGCAGTTGAGCCCGTTCAAGAAATTACTAATAGTTCATGCTCACAGACACAGCCTGATGAAACTGGTAGGCTGGTCAAAGCTTTAAGCTTTCTCAGTCCTTTTATCTCTTTCCCTTTTATCTTTATGCTGGGGCCTCCAAAGAATGACCTTTTATAAGAAGTCACTTTGAAAATTTACATGGCTTGAGTTATGAAGTATTTTGTATTGAACCAGAAAGGAATGCTCGGGTGAATGCCGTGTGGCAGCAGATGAATAAAGGAGTTTCAAAGGAGAAGCTTAACTCTATCTTAAAGAAGCCTAGTTCATCCGTGAATAAAAAAGCTCTACCCAAGACTTCTTCAGAAGTGTCTCCTGCTGTGAGAATACATTATTGTTTTATTTAAAATACGAGTAATTGTATATGACACACCATTACATTTAACAATGACTATGCTCTACTCTCTATTTATTTCAGAGCTGGATGACAGTTCTTGGGCTGGGTCCAAAAAGATCTAACTCCATTCAGAAAAGCATTCCAGAGAAGCGGCCTTCTGTTTCAGAGAATGGTGGCAAAGATGATGCAAAGAGGCTAGCTGCAGCTGCCCTTTCAGCTGTCAAGGATTCTGCTACTTTAGCTGCTATCGCTGGAAGGGGGAAAGTTGAGGTACAATTCTCTTTTCCTCAACATGTAAAATTTCATCTGCATAGTTGCAAGCTCCCTTTTTCAGTGTCAATAATAATGCCTTAAGCATCCTTGACCTGGATTAGTATGATCATGAACTATTCAGCTGGATCCTGTTACCCACTTTCTTAAATGAAGTCACTGCGTTGCAAGAAAAGATTGGAACATAAATTGATTGGAAAATACTATTAATGGATAAAAAAGTAAAACCTCTTTAAAGAGGGTTGCGTGATTAAGTGGTGGAAAACTATTGCATTTGTTCATTAAAGAGCATGACTTTGTATGCACTTTCTTGGCTCCAGCAACATAAAACTTGTCACAATTACAAGAAAAGATTGGATATATGGATCCAGCATTGTAAAATTGTCCCCAATAATGCAGCATGAGCTGATAGGTTCACAAATTTCGACCGTGAAGGTGCTCAAGAATAAATCCATGAAATCCTCCACACCTAACCCTATGGTTTTCACCCCCCCCCCTCTCCTCCATTGGTTGATCCAGCACCAACAAAATCTCGTGCCGTGAATATTGGACACCTCCGTGAATATTGGACTCCTCGAACAAATTTTTAATCATTCGGTTCACATGTTGCGTGTGTACACATTGATCATATCACCACCTTAATTGCACATTGACTCAATTCTTCCTCAATCGCTATCCACTACTGCTCTTTACTTTCTTATCCTTTCTTCTTTTTTTATTTTATCCCCCCCCCCCTCCTCTATTTTTCAGATTCGGGTGAGATTGATACTGAATCAGTCTTCTAAGTGCTTAAGACTCAGATTAACAGCATGCTTACTTGTGTATGCTACTTACTTTCAGATCACTGAGGTTAGGGACTTTGCTGGTGAAGAAGTTGAGGTAAAGAAATTTGTTGATGCGGATTCAAAAGAAGCGTCAGAAAAGGCTAAATCATCCTCAGTTAGAGTTCCTTCTGCTGTAGATGCTGTTCTTGAACAAATTAAGAAGAGACCAAAGCTGAGCGTTCTTGATAAGACCAAAAAAGACTGGGGAGAGTTTAAAGAAGAAAATAAAGGGGTTGAAGACGAGCTGGAAACTTACAAGAAAAGCGGAGATAAATACCTTGATAAAGTTGACTTCCTGCATCGAGCAGATTACCGTGAATTTGAGAGGGAGAGGGATGCACGGTTAGCTTCGCAGGCCAAGAGGAAGGATACATGACTCGTTACTTTGACACCTCGACTCTGCATTGAAAGAGTCAGTCCTTCATTGGATAAGACAACTACTTGGACCTGGTGGAGTGGGAATGTTTTGATTGCATTGGCTAAGGAAACTAGTTAGGATTAGGAAGGCCGGCATCTAGGATTTGATGTTCAACTTGTACATTTTTCACTTTTCTTCAACTAAAATATTGCTTTTGTTTGCAACTAGGATTTGCTGTTGAACCTTTTTTGAACCAAAACGGTGGAAATTTCAAATCAAAGTAGTGTGTATAAGTTACTTGTCTGATTGATTGTTGAATTACTCGCTTTGCTCCATGTTAAAACAATTTTATTAAATGCTGTGTTTCTATGTCTTTGCATCTCTTATATAGTTTTTATTCCAAAATTTCAAAAAACAAAATTCATCATATCCTCAATTAAGACTAGAGTACCATTTGAGCGTAGCACAGTATTAGTTAGAGCATTTTATTCTATTATTTGAACATATGAAAAAACTAGAAAAGATTGGGATATTATAATAAAGTTTTTTGAACATATGAAAGTAGGCAAAACTAGAAAAGGTAGTTATGTTATCTGGGCCTTAGTTCCTTGCTATCCTCCTCCTCCCTCACAGAAAAAGATACTACTATTTGGGATACTGAATCAGACTTCATAAAATCATCATTGAACAGGGCACCTACAGTAACCTAGTAGAGAAATTTGCTTCATTTTCAGATCACTGAGGTTAGAGACTTTGCTGGTGAAGCAGTTGAGGTAAGCAAATGCCAATTCAAAAGAAAGAAAACGCGCTTAGTGTTCTTGATAAGAGTAAGACCAAAAACACTCGGGAGTGTTTAAACAAGGAAATAAAGGCGAGCTTTGTTATATTTATGCATCTATATATAACTCATCATAATGAGATAATAATGCTACACATGAAAACAAGAAAGAACCAGCAAGGCTCTATACTACAAAATTTCCTGGATTTAGACAGTAATATATCTATGAATAATCTTCCCACTCCCAAGAATCCAAATACTAAGGATATAACAAACATTACTAATCCTTTATTCTCCAAGTATATCTCATTTTCCCGTACCTTTGCAACCTCTGATCTGGAAAAACAAATCAACCTAAGGATAGCATTATCTGCGAGAATATCATCCAGCTGCAAGCCAACAACTGATTTCCAAGATAACAGATCATCAATCTCCCTGGTCTGCAAAAGCAGTAAAACATCAGAACCAAAAAATACTAAGACACACATACATATATATACAGAGTATATGCATAAGCGCGCGCACACACACACATCCTTTCTGATAGATTTACATACCATGACCTCCTTGATATCAAAGAGATTCCTTATGTCTGATCTGAGTTTCTGCACAAGAGCATCTTTCTCCACCATCTCTGTATCCAGCTCATTGAAATTTTTTCCATATTTATAATTTACTTCCTCAAGGTATCTCTCCAAATCAGATAAATTTATATCTAGCATTTTAACTTTCTGCATCAAGATCTTAAGAACCCCGTCCCCAGGTATCCTGTGCTGATGACGGATTTCTTCAACTGGGCTATGCTCATCAATTGCTGTAACTTCATGTTTCACGTCAGAGTTTTCTAAAGATTGTTCTGATTCCCCTTCATCAACAACAATACTTTGATCCCCATTGGAGGGTGATTGCTGAGAGGGGACAGTTTTTTGCAAGCTGCTCAATTCTTCAGCTTTTGACTTTTTATCTTGGTCAAAAACCAAATCCTCGAGCATCTTCTCAACAGCATCCACTCCGTAAACTTCTACAACACTCATTGTGCAGTAGAATCCTGAACCGTAATGACTCAATAGGTTCAACTTAATATATCTAACCCATTTTGGCTCCTGCAGAACGAACCTTTGAACATGCTTCGCATTTCCAGCAGTAAAGTTCCCAAGTTTGACCCATGTATCAGTGGGGTAAACTAAACTTCCAAGAAGTTCAAATTCCTTTAGGTTAGATGAGTAATGCTCAAAATTGGCAATCATAATAGTATCAACAAGGGTTTCTTCAGAAAGTTCAACAATCACAAACTTATCCTCTGCTGAGCATGGATTTCGAAGGTACTTGTCCTTGTCTTTGCTTAAAATATTAGAAGCACCTTTCGCTTCTTTGTTATAAGACAAAATCTTTGCACCCTTTGAATCGGACGCGTAATTGTACTCCGCACCCCCTTGCTCCAATCTGTGAATAATGCTTCCAGCCTGACCATTTACAGATGTGCTTCTAGAATTATTAGCCTTGTTCTTGAATTCATCAAGACCTAAAGGAACAGCACGAGGTAACCTTTCAATTTTTGAAGATCCCTCTTCAGACTTTGCACCCAAATCCGTCTGTTCCAGGTCCCCTTCCGGTTTAACAGCAGAGACTGTATTTACATTTCCGTCATTGGATAGTTGTTCATCATTTAAGCTCTTTGTTTCAGCCTGAGTGTTGCATGCATTCTCATCAATATCTGATCCAGTTGATATACATTTATCGAAACCCAGGCTAACATCATCCCAAGTTCTTACACCAACAGGAAGCTCTCCAGATCCATCTACTTGCAAACAAACAAGCCATTTAGTAACAGATATATGCCCAAACAAGAGTAGGTGAAGTAAGACGAGTTAATCCAACATATGAATCATTAAACTGTAATTTTCCTCAAACAAGTACTCCTATAAAATTAAGGAGACTGACTGTGATAAAGCTGAAAAGACGATAAAAACTAACCTTGATAACCATCACCCTGACCAATCAGCAAATTTAAGGGGAATACAAGTGCCCACAAGAAAACAACTAAAGAAAGAAAAACCGTACATATGTAACTCCTTCCACAAGTGGTCTTCACCAAAGCTCTTCTATGGAGAAGAGCTTTACGTGATCTCTGCATTGTGCATCAATCCAATTCACCAGAAACCACTAAAGAGCAACTAAGAACAAGAATTGATTGAAATTCCCTGAACAAAATCCAACATGCATTTGGGATTATTTCTCTGAGCAATGCACAAACTTTGTAATTGTAGGAAAACGCAGGCATTCACACACCACTTGCATTATAAATGAAAGTCCAATGATACATGCAAAAATAACTTGTTTTTAGCTTGAAAAGGATGAAAAGAAATAAAAAGTTAAACTAAGAAGTAAAGTGAAATTGACAATCATAAACGTTTCATGGAAGCTAAAGGTTGTGAATCTAGCTCAAGACATGTTATGCGCAAAGGCGAAACAAGATCCAAAGTAATATTTTATACTGAGATAAAGCTAACAAGTTGAAATGGTCCCCTAAAAAATAATTGAAAAAGATTGTCATGGCCTCCAATCAGAAGCACATCAGGTAGAAAGATGAGCAGGAGATGAAGGTTCCCCATGACAAAGAGAAATTAATTGAATCATAAAAAATAGACAAATTGAAGTTAGATGAAGCAAAAAAGAATTGAAAACAAAATAACCTTGGGAGCAAAGTCAAGTATAGTGGAAACTTTATGCACAAAGAACACAGTTTGAACAAATTTGACAAGGAGGTTTCTCTTCGTGACTTGAAAGCACAAAACACAATCCAATTCTTGGGATTGCTTTTTATTTTATTTTTCTCATTTAGTAAAGCTAAACAGATAGTATTCTCTTCAGATTCAGACACCCATTTACAGAGCTGATCATCAAAATACGCATAATTCCGATGGCAAAGGCAAAGATGAAAGCAGAATTGTTGTGGGAGTTTCAATCACTCAATAAACTGGGGATCTAAAGCACACCTGAATGTGTTATGTGAGAGAATTAATGGAATTTGGGGATGAGCAATGAAGAATTGAAATGGGTGTTGATAAAGAAAATTCCATTTCTTGCCGTTTTCCCTCTTCCTCCCTCCTTTCTAATCTACTGCTACTAATTTTCATCCTTTTATGTCTCTCTCTCTCTCTCTCTCTAAAACCTGAAACTCTCTTCTGTGCTTGCCGACGTCTCTCTCTAACGGATTAAGAATTTGAAATTGATTGGTTTGAAACTTCAATGACAAATTAAACAACTCGAAATAGCCCCTGTGTAAATTCTTGACCCAACTGGATAGTACTAATAATGAATGAAAACAAGGATATGAAATCCTCTGTACCACTATTTGTAGTGTTGAACAGTAACAAGGAAAAGGAAATACTAGGTTTTTTATTTTTTATTTTTTTTAAAGCAAACAACACATAATTGCTAATTGCATTAATAATTATAAAATTGTACCAAAAAATTAATAATTATAAAGACGGTGTTCCACAAATGACGGAGACTCGTCCATAATGTAATAGTTACAATTAAGATTTACACATAAATTGTCTAGCACATCTCGAATAATGATAGCCAGCCCCGAACCAAATCTCCAATGAATGTCTTTAGGAACCATAATCTGTAATGCCCAAATGAGTCTCCAAGTAAAACTTGGACACGGCTCAACACTGGCCTTCAGTAAACCCCTAATAATTTGGCTTTGAAAACACAAGAAAGTGACGCATTCGTGTCGGCAGTAAATGCGTAACCAAACATCTCAAGCATTGCACCAAGAACAACTATCATAGAGAAGGCAGGGGCTCCCAACAAATGGGAGAATACAAAAGCTCCCAACAAAGGGGAGAAGGCATATAATAAAACGAGAAGTAAGGCAACATGGTTTATTAAAAAAGCAAAAAACTATAAATCTAGAAATTGATCAAATTTTATTATTATTGAAAACAAGAAATTTCTCTTAATTATTAATGTTTAAATTAGGAGATTCAGAAATACAAACTGAAGATCGAACGGAAGGTAGAAAAATAGAAGAATAATGACTTGTGATTAGGGGTGGAAATGGTTCGGCTCAAACCGCGGTTCGGAACCGAGCCGAGCCAAACCGTGCGGTTTAGCTCGGTTTTTAAACTTATGCGGTTCAGCTCGGTTTCGAAAATTGATAAACCGCACGGTTCGGTTCGGCTCACGGTCTGACCCTTCAAGCCAAACCGAGCCAAACCAAGCCGAACCGTTTGGGGAATTCTCAAAAAAAAAAAATCCTACTTTTATCATTTTAACAATTCTCTCTCTCTCTCTCTCTCTCTCTCTCTCTCTCTCTCTCTCTCTCTCTCTCTCTCTCTCTCATCCGCTTTACAACTAACAACATAGTTTAGGGTTTGTTCTTTCTTTGGAAGGATCCTGAAAAAACTGAAAATATAGCAGGTAAGATAGGAGAATTGTTGTATCCAGTCTCTGTCCTGTGTCAAAGATTTTCACCACTGGTTCGTTAAATTCAATGCGATTGAAATGCGTATATAATGAAGTTAATTTAATATTTTGGTCTTGCTGCAACCATCAAAAGCAAAGATTTTGTTGTTCATTGTTGATATTCATGTGTTTATAGTACGGTGTAAGAGTTGTGGTTCAAACCGCGGTTTAAGCCACGGTTTAAACCGTAAAATCAGACAGTGGTTCAAACCGAGCCGAGCCGAACCGTGATGGTTTAGCTCAGCTCGGCTTGGACTATTTTGTGGTTCAGCTCGGTTTGGGATTTCTTCAAACCGATGTATAGCGGTTTGGCTTCTAAATTACCCCAAACCGAGCTAAACCGAACCATTTCTAGGGATGACAATCTATCCGAACCCGCTCCGTATCCGGGACAGTCCGCAGCGGGGCGGGTTTGGTAGTCTTTTTTCAAAACCCAGCGGGTTGCGGGGCGGGTTTGGTTGCACACCCCAACCCGCGGGGCCCCGCCCCGTATGCTAATATATGCAGTAAATTACTATAAATGTGTTGTAATTGTATACTTTGGGTGTGAATGGGATGGTTGAAATTATTAGATTGGGCTTAAATTTGATACAATGTTATAATTGTGTTGTAATTGTATATTGTTTGGCTGTTGGACTCTTTAAAGGATGTGCTAAAGCCCAAAAAAATTGTGATTATGAACCATACGGGGCGGGGCGGATACGGGTTTGGTATAAGGGGAGTTCCTTGAGGGGCGGGTACGGTTTTGGTCAAACCCACCCCTTATCCGCCCCATTGCCATCCCTACCATTTCCACCCCTACTTGTGATGAATAACGGCACGTGGCATGTGATGACTGAGACCATGTCCAATAATCCAACTACCAAAAAACATTCAACTACCCTAATATCACGACACCTCATCTTCTCTCTCCATCCACTTAATCATTCAACTACACTCTCAACTACCCCTCCCACAATAACTAGTTTAGTTTAAAATTCAACTCCTCCCAACTCATCATTCTATACCCCACCACTTTTATTTTATTTATAATCTTTATTTTTATGATTAATAAAATAATACTAATAATAATCATTTATAATTAAAAATTAATTCACACTTAATTAAATTTTTTATTGCAACTAAATAAATATGAAAAATGATGATAATTATTATTAAAAAAATACTTCACACTTAAAAAGATGTTAAAATGTTTTATGATAATAAAGTATAATTGAAAATTTTATATTGAGAAAAGAGGATTTTTTGTTGGTGTCCAAATTAAATGAAACTTACATCAATTTATAGAGAGGAAAAAATGATAAATTTTGGTGATTTTTTTTTTTATAAAAAAAATAATTTACTATGAAATAATTGAGCTCAAAAATTTGGATAAAAAACCTCTCTGAAAAAAAGAAAAAAAGAAGCTGGAAACAATAAAGGAAAAAAAAAAAAAAAAAAAAAAAAACGGAAAAGCAGCAGCCACTCGCCGGCTTGGGAGGTGAGCTGCACTCTCCAAGTGCTGGCCACTCCCAAGCCGACACGTGTCTCTTCCGGGCCCCACACAAATTCCCTCAACTCAGTTGAAACCTCTCAACCCTTCCCCTTCAACCCCCTCCTCTCAACCCCTTATTGCCCACACTCAACTAGTTGACCCCCACTCAACCCACTTATTGGACATGGTCTGAGAGTTTAACGACAACAAAAACGCAGGCGCGGATCTGATCCAATAAAACAAATGAGCTGTGCTGGATATACGGCATTCCCGCGGTTTAAACCCCCCCCCCCCCCCCACACACACTTTCTGTTACACTCTCCACCCCCCTTAAGTTTGCTTTACCCCTTTACAGTTACAATCAAAATTTGGTCAATTCTTCCTTTTCTTTTCTCTTTTTCAACATACTCGCTTCGCTCAGTCCCATAACAACTCATATTTTTTTTCAGAAAAAAATAAAATAAAAAATTCCTATCATTTTAAATAAATATATACTCCCTCCGTCCTACTTCATTTGAGACTCCCCAAAATAGTAATCTTGTTATAATTTTATATTCAATCTACCCCACCCACTCATTCTCTCTCTTCATTTTCAATCAAACAATTCATTCAACCAACCTACTATTAACCCCACGCATTCCCTATCTTCATTTTCTACCACACATTTTCTTTATTTTATTCTTTTTCCTTAGTTATTGTGTCAACCTCTTTAAGTCTCAAGTGAGATGGGACGGAAGAAGTATATATATTAATTTCCAATGACATTTTGTTAGCAATACAATGTAGAACTTGACAAAATGTACATTTTTTACTGAATTGAGTGAAAAAATTGACGAGCAACTTTAAAATTACACCTTTCTGAAATAAATTTTGCAGTTTTTTTAAGTTAGCATGATTGAACTTTAAGTAATAAATTTAAGTTGATTTGATTATCTTTAAAATTTGTTATTAATATATCAATATAAATATTATAAATAACAATTTTTAAATTTTCATTAAGATAATTAAATCAATCTAAATTGTTTTTTGAAAAAAAACTGTGACAGATAGGAGTATAATATTGTCACCCCTGTAGTCAACATGGTTAAAAACAATTACATTTGCACTAAAGTGTTGTACATTAAATTAGAGTATTACATTTTACTAAATATATCACTCAATTTTTATTTTAAATGAGACTGACAGAAGAAAAGAGTAGAAAGGGTGAATATATTGAATCGTAGTTGAGGGCATTTAAAAACATGTTTAAGAAGTTTGTCAAGTATTTCATGTGTCTTGAATTAAAAAATAAATTTCGGTCAATATTCAAATTGATTTGCTAACAAAAATAATGTTGAGAATCGAAAAGAAGTAAATTGCAAGAATATGTAAATGAAATGTGACAAGGTTGCAATTTGGCAAAAACCAAAGGAAAGGAATAAACAAATGAAACAACCAACCAATGTCATTTTTATGGTATTATTTGGGTTGGGGTAGCTAACCAAATGATAATGATCAGTTTCTGACACCCCGGTTTGGACAAACATTAGCAAAGTGAGATGGGTCTCCACAAACGAAGCAACTTCTCCCTGAAACTGAAACAGGCTCCCCTGTTGCCGACACAAACATTGTTCCTTCATTGTTTGAATTTCCTCCTCTCCGCCCACCACCACCACGGCTCCCCCTCCTGCTTGTATTATTACTCGCTCTCCCTCTGCTACTGTTGGTACGCCCCCCACTTCTTGCAACATTATTGCCTTCATCCTCCCAACTTCTGCATCAACACAACACAACTCAATCAAAATGCACATGGAGGACAATAAACTGGTTAATAGCCTTAACATAGCAGAACTAATACAGCAAGGATATGAAATTTGAACCAAGTCACCCAAGAGTTGGTAAGTGAATAAGTATCCTAGTATTGACTGATACTGCTTTTTGTAAGTGGACATGTGACTGCAAGATTTGAACTGGATCACCCAAACATGGGGACTCAGACAATATGTTTAATCAATAGAACAATTAAGTTACCCCCATAGATTGTAATGAGCGTCCGTCTCTCCCCCATACACACACACAAGACATAAGTAAAAAGAGAAAAAAAGTAAGTGTAATTCTACATACACAAAGAAGTTGCACCCCTGCGCTTGGCATGAGTAGAACTTTCTCCCCTGTTATTTTCAGTGTTAGCAGTTCGCAGAATGCATGGCATACCACAGGTATTACATTGCATTGAAGATTCTCCTGCATCATAAGAAAAGATTGAGAGATTAAAGTTGAGCCAACTTATTCCTCTTGGTTTATGCTCCCTCTGTCCCAAAATGATCTCATTTTTCATTGTCCCAAAAAAGTTCTTCCCATTTTTTACAATTTAGGCTTAAAAGTGCATAAACAAAACATGACTAGTGAAGCAAGTGTTCATATCCTTAAAAAGTTTGAATAGTCAAATGCGAAGATCATTTTAGGACGGAGGGCGTAAGGTGTTTCAAATAAAGGAAGCTCATAATAGTCGTCTGTAACAAAGGAATTCATCTTTTTAGGTAAGTTTATTCATAACCTCTTCAAAATGATGAGCTTAATGTGTATGAGCTAATTGTTTCCATCACTTCTATATGGATAACATAACATTTAATAAGAAGCCCAGTTAACTTTGTTATGGTCTTCCAACATGGGCCATATTCTTTTGGGCCATTGGGAGGCCCATGGCTATCGCTCCCATCGTTCATCTGAATGCTTGCATCTGTGATATGATTGACCGCATGCTCCACCATTGGATACCAATGTTTTCATTCTAAACTTACCCTTTCTTTATCATTGAGTGCGCAACTTATATCATTTCCTGTATCTATGTTGCACTCCTGCGTTAAGCACACCTTTTGTGGTTGAAGTCCATATTCTTTCTGACCCCTACACCTTTCTAATTTATTGAAAAAATAATATTCTATGAAAGACAAGTTAAAAGAACAATAGACGTAATCAATGGATACCATTTTCAGTATTCGTTCTCTGTGCTCGAGCACCACGAGAGTGAGAAGTCTGTAAATGACAATTATTTGAAGAATGACCCGTCTGCTGGCAGTGGATACAAGCACTCTGCCGAGGAGCACTTCTTTGGGCACTGCTGAATGATGTAGTGGATCCTCGTCCTCTCGCTGAAGAAAAAAATGGACCATAAAGTTAGTTATGAAGACCGCGAGTATTTGAATATTAGCACAATAATCACTCTTTTATTTCAGATAGTCTCTCTAAGTATCATAAATCAAGAAGGTTTGCTGTATAGATAATGCTGTCTGAAATTCAATTTCACCAAGCATTCTCCATCTAGATTCAGACAGGGCTAAAAAGTTACACACAGTATAACATAATATAACAAGTGCAGCTTCAGAGCCAAAAGGTTTACTGATGGCGGTACATTTCAGGTTAGATGGCCAAGGAATAAGCATATGTATAGTCATCCAAACAAAGAAGTCTACATTCTCCTTTTTTTTTTTCTAACAGAATAAAGTAAGCAATAATCGTGGGAGTGATCCAGTTTACATTTCTTGTTTTAAGTTCATATACGTATAGTTGATTTCAGATTTCTAAGGCATCTCCAATGGACACCATTTCTCACACTATAACACTAAATTGGCCACTATTCATCCCTCCAATGGACACTAAATTTTACACCAAATTTGGTGTAAATGAATATTGTTGCACCAAATTTGGTGTAACACTATTCATTACACCAAATTTGGTGTAATAGTTTCACTTGTCACATTTAGTCCCTCTAAATTGTAAAAACTCACACATTGTAAATTATGTTAATTAACTTATATGTTAATAAATTATATAATATATTTTACTTAATTAAAAAAGTACAATGCATAAAAATAATTATAAAAACATAATATTATATCATCTCAATTAAACGAGAGGGGTTTATATGTAAAATCATAGACTTCAAGTATTGTTTGTGTAACAATGAGTGTTAGTGGAAAAATGAGGTGGATAGAGAATATTCCTTTTTAGTGTGAAAAATAGTGTGATACATTGGAGAAGATTTTCATTTAGTGTAACATTTGGTGTAAAACTTACACCAAATTTGGTGTTCTCCATTGGAGATGCTCAGAATCAATTAGAACTGCTTATGCAGCATGATATTAACCTTAAGACTCTGGTCCCATCACTCTCATAATCCTGTGTAAACCTATTATGCTATATAATTTCAAAACACAGATCCTAACGAATTGAAACTGTAAGAAGCCCTAAACACAAAATATGTTCACCAACTCCAAACAATGCAAACTAATTACAAGTACATAGGGACCCCTATTTCTGTGAGATCTTGCTTTCGTAATTCATTAAGAAAATTTTGAAGAGGCAATCCTTTCAGCAATATTTGCGTTACTGGATACTTAGTCAAGTGAAAAAATTTGAATGAAAGGGTACTGCATGACAGAATGCAAATGTTCGTACAACTCCAATACCAATAAAACTGTTGTATGGACAAAAAAAAAGGGAAAGAAAACTAGCGAATTGGAAACATCCTGAATGGAAAGTAAGCATTTGGGTTCTTTCTCAGCTTAGTTTCATGTGTTCCACCAAGCGTTTCGTAAAAAAACTGAAGTATGACAGCAAAAGAATACATGACATAAAAAATATGCCTCATATACTTGCAGTTAGATATTATAAAAAGTGCTGCACGCATTTGCTTGTATGAAATTACTAACAACCATAATAACCTCTAAACAAGAAAAGTATACATACCAGGTGTGCTCGAAACACTGCGTGGCCCTGAACCACAAAACTCAACCAGCTCTTTCAGAATACTATCGCAACCGCCAATGCAGCCTGAATAGATGAAGTATCCACAGCACTTGCAAATCAGTAGATGGAGAAAGGGGGGGGGGGGGGGAGAGAGAGAGAGAGAGAGAGAGAATTTTCTGACATAACAAACCTTAAACGAGATTGCAAAGACCATAAAGAAACTTACTCGAAAGGAAAAAAGCCTCACAGCTGTGATTCCATGACAAATGAAGACCAATAATAGAAAGAACATGACAAGTCCTTCGATTTGTGGATATAGCACAAGAATCAAGTCGTTTAGGTGTGTTTTTGATGTAATTAAGAGCTGAACTACCGCTTGATAAACATCTGAATGGTCTGACATCCGTTAAGAGGCAGTGTTGAATGTCATATGCCGAGTAGATAAGCTTGTCTGATAACTCAATGTCAATGATATCTGATGAATCAAGTTTTTTACTTTAATGACCATCTGAACTCTGAGTAGACAAAATTATTAATCAAATTATATTCACCTTCATCTTTGACATTTTTTTTATTAGTTTGGTCCTAACTTTTCAAACTCTATTTATTTGGTCCTTTAACTTCATTTTGCAATCAGTTTGCCCCTGCATGCTGTTACCACCGTCAATATAATGTTCTTCGTCCAGCCCTTCCTACTTAATCTTCATACCCTAAATCTAACAACACTAATAATAGTATGGGTTGTATTAAGAGGTGTTTGTTTTCTGCTAGTAGCTGTCAAGATAGTTATTAGATTCAATGTGGTAGTATATGGGATGTGAAGTGAGCTTTCATTAATGAAATTAAGAAACAAAACAAGATAGAAAAAGGGGGAAAGAAAGAGCATGTACATGTACATGTCTCATAATTGACTTTCAGACAACAATACAATTTCACATATGTTGCCATTAGTGAGATCATCAATATCCAGATATTCAAATAACTATCTCAGATCATGTGCAAAGATTAGGAATGAGGGAACATCAAGGTAGCACTTCCTATAATAAGTCAAAAGGCAAAGTTTTATGTAAAATATATCGTAACATTTACCGTTCCACATAAATTAGCACTCTCAACTTGACTTAACTGATACCACATACTCCCTCTGCCCATAACAGACGACCTATTTTGTTATTTTGGATGTCCCATTAGAAAGTCCTACATGCCTAAAATGGAAATTTATATCACTTCTTTATTCATGGGACCCTCTCGTCATACTCACAACAACTTTCCACTTACTATTCCCTACCCCCACTTTCTCTTTCCTTCATACTCACAACAACAGTTTTAAAACACTTTTTCTTAATTCCCGTTCGTAAAATGAAATGGGTCGTTTGTTATGGGACGGAGGGAGTAAAGGGAGTAAAAAACAAATTTTGTGGGTAGGGACTAAGGATAGGTCCCTTTCAAAACACCCCCAAATGTCCACTATTGGCAGCATGCACTGACGCATAACTTTATTTAAATGCATGTTTAATTCAAATTTGATCAGATGATTATGCATATGAAAATTTGTGTACATATGAAGGACTACAACTATTACTATCTTACTTGATCAGTTGATCACAATTAACAGTCGATATCAACTTATTAGAAGTCCCTATTAGCATGCAAGACCCTAACAGTTCCAGGCTGGCATCACCACCCCCCCCCCCCCCCCCCAAAAAAAAAAAAAAAAAAAAAAAAAAACCTTAAGCCATTCACATTTCGAACTTTATCCTAAGCATATTTAGTTATATTAATTATGTACATCCCCAGCTACAACATCCCTTGAAAAACATTTTTAGAGTCAAGTACTAATACCCAACGATTTCTGAACTTCATACAACGTATTGTGAGGAGTGACAATAAATGTACCCAAAGAATACATATAATAGGCCATGACTGGAGGCTCATAATAAGTAGAGGGTATTCAGTTGCGGTTGAAATGCAAACTTCAGAAGATGTTAACATGTTTGAGCGACAAGTGCATTGTTAGAGGAAATTAAACGAGGTTTTGTGAAAAAGTTTAACGAATTATGCAACTTTTGAATATCTGTGTGAAAGCAAGCTCACCGAGATAGTTGTCATCATAGCTTGGCGGTATTTCGGATCGGCGAAACTTAAACTGAATCTTGAAAACAGGTCCTATTAGACAATTTTGACATCATTAGTACTTGGTATATGAAGCATCCATTTAGATGATCACATTCTGATATATAACAACAATGATTAATTTAATAAAGCAGTTTAATGAGGGTAGATGGAAGGAAGCACTTATTCAGTTCAACCTGGAGTGCATGTGTTGCATATATTTGTGGTAACAGCTGCCTCTAAAATTGGTGCCGGAAGCCAGACAACACTCCTACACTGCAAAAAAATATACAAAGTCATAAAAACCATATGCACGAATTAAGATAAAGGCACAAGACAAAATTAATCGTGAATGTACATAAGGAGGCTTCAAACTATTATTCAGTCTTTGACAACACTAAATTCAGTATGGGACTTGAAACACATTGAATTCCTTGTCAACTTCTGTAAGTTAAAGTACCATAAGCAACATGATCGATTGTGACTGATGAGACATAAATAATGCAATGGTAGTAGCTCTGAAAAAGTTGATGTAGACCAATGAAAGAAACAACTGTGAGACCAGGACACATAATGACATTAAGAACAGGGGTTGGGAGATATGCGTTTGGACAGAATAAATAAGGCTCAAATCTCGAGAATTATCAACTTCATTAATAAGCAACTATCTCCCTGTTTAAAATATTAGAAACCTATTACTTCTAGATATACAAATAACTCAAAAAAGTACCCCCATGAGATAAATAAAAGAAAGCGGATATCCCCCACTAGTGGACCTGAGTACAAGTTCAATTCTAAAACGGTGAACTACTTCTAAATAAGTATACACTATATCTGAAGGATATTTAATCCAGATTTATCATTGACATCTGTGAATCAGTAGAAAAATAGGAGGAAAAGAAACAAAGAGACAAAGAGGGGGAAAGAGTGTCTATATAAGGGCATGCTTTGTACCTTCACATTTGTCGTCTTTAATATGGTATTATGCCTAACTTCACTCAGGTCCAATTACGTAATTAAACACCCTCCACGATTAATAATCACACTAAAGCAGGAGCATAGATATTTATCATGCCGATATTCTTGCAAATATCGTCTACAAATCAGTATGTTGTTCACTTGTTCTCCCCTGTTGCACATCTGATGTGGAAACTAGCCCTGGTGGAGTTTTCCCCTAACTCTAGAATTCAACAAATGGTGTTCTGACCCTTGTAAGATTGATTTTGGTAACCTAGGCACCAACCATACAGTAAATTTACCTATTAGGTTACCCTTGGTTGAGCCACCATATTGTGTTTGTACCACCCTCGACATGAAACAAAATGAAAACTTCAAAGATGCCATATTTCACATAAATGAAGTGAGATACTGGAAAAGAGATCACTATCCCCAGCACAAGAAACAAATTTTTGGATTATTGACTCATTTCAGCTGGTCTAGTTTGAAGAAACATTGTCAATAATGTGTGGATTCAGATTAAACAAAATATGAAAATTTGAGATTAGTTAGCAAACGTAAAGTAGTTGATGTAGTAACGACATGAAATTGCATTGTAGTATATAAGAACTGATACTGCAAAAACTACTCCCTCCACTCAATAAAAAAATAATCCTACCTCCTATTTGGTTGTTTTTTTTTGAAAAAAAAAACCTCTGATTTTTGGGGAAGGCAATAATTATAATGCAAATTTAAAAAGGTACAAGCAAGTAAAGCATTATCCTAAGAGGGAGTATAAAGGTGCAGAAAAACAAAGAACATATTATAGTCAACTCCTTGCAATAACCATAAAGAATGAAAAACAACAAAAGGAGCTAAACACCTACTTGGGGAAACGCCAAGCACCCGACCATGAACTTTCCATCCTGCAGGGTGATCAAAATGACAATGTGAACATGAGAGATTCATTCAATATCCGACGTGCTAAGGTTCTAGGGAAACAAAACAAAATCAGTCTAACCATCTTTTTTCAACAAATCTGGTCCAATAATAAAACTGAAGACTTTCATAAGCAAACTTACCAAGTTGGATTTAAATCGTCATCAGAAACCTAGGTTACACAATACTTACAGAGGGTGCTTTAAAAAAACCCAATCACGATAGCAGAACCATCCTGAGACATTCACAATGTTGAAGGAGAACACTGATATCAATAAAGGTGCACAGATGTGAGCAAGCCCAATCACCACCTATGTTCTACTCTACGGACAACATAAGAAAACCCTATTTATTGGGTTCGAGGGGTTAAATTGAGAGATTGGAAGGTGTTACGTATCCATGGCGTCGAATCATTGGTCTCGCTACGGCGGTTTAATTATAACTATTTAATCTATTTACAACAAAAATCTGATGTTTAGTGTTTTTAGGAATGTCAACATGTTTGGATTGGAGTTAATTCTTGAATTGGAGCAATGCACTTAACATGTGTCTTTTAAAACCGCGTTTGAAAGAGACTCAAAACAAATTTGGAAGTAATGAAAGTAAATAAGAAGATTATGAAGAGGATAAGATTATCTAAGACATGCTAGACCTTGACTAGAACAAGCCTCCAATTTGACAGGTCTATACTAAGGATTGTAGAGATGAGTCTGCAAGTGTGTATTGTAGGAATTTTAGGAGAGAAAAGTGTATAAACACTTGTGTAGGGAGAGGTATGTCGTTAGGAGAAGGACCGGAGGTCCCAAAATCAATATTTAGCCCTTACTCCATCTGTCAGTCCGTCACAAAATGAATGCCTAATTTTTATTCAAGGAACATTCTGAAATGCTTTTTTTTAATAAAATTTAATGGCAAAGACGCATAATATTCTTGTTATCCACTTTCTAAGCTCTTAGGTTTGCAAGTAAATAATGACTAGTGAAAAATTATGGGTAAAAATCATTACGCATAATGCTTTGTAAGAAATAGACATGCAATAGGTACGAGGGAGCAGCATGGTCGATACACTAATAAGAAACAAATATTGGTTTTCCCCTTCTACAAGGATTGTTATCTCGCTTCCCGAGTCATGGAGAACTTTCTAGAATCAGTCGAGAAATGTCACAAGCCAATAAAAACACGAAAATCGGGTTTTAGTACAGAAAGGAGTAAAGACAAAAACACCAAATCGCCAATGAATTGGAGAAGGGATTGCACAATTCACAAGCTCTGGACTTGACACATAATATAAAAATAACTTTGAAATAACTAAACAAAAAGTATGTGGTTGTAACATTGAGGTACGAAATGGGGTATCTATAACAGGTACACAACAACTTAAGCCACGTTGACTGCAGGCTATGTGTTTTTTGTTTTTTTATTAGGAAGGAAATATGATAATTTTGCCCCTGTACTTATAGTTAGGACGCAGATATGCCCCCCAAGTCCATTTTCCGCAAATATGCCCTTGTTTAATTCTAAAAATAGGGGAAATTAGGACATCGTTAAGTTTTCGTTCAAAACTTAACGAAAACGCTGACTAGGATGGGTTTTTTGTCATTTTACCCCTCCACGTCGTTTAATTTTGCCAAATAGGCATGCTGATTCACCCAATTGATACTACGTCGTTTCACCCGTTGTTTCCTTATGACGTCGTATCTCACGCGATTATAAAAATATCTTGTGACCCTCTCATATTCTCATTATCACATAATCAAAACGATAAAGTTGGGGATTAGGGTTCATTGCGATTCAAATGGACTGACTCCTCGATCGTTCCATGCTCAAGATATCGTCAAATTCAGCACACAATAAAGGTAAGGAATCAAGTTATGGTCTATTGATTTGGTTGTTGTTTGCTTAATAGCATCTAATAGTAAAAGAGACCAAAACCCTAACTGTCAGATTACACTTAAGCACATTAACAACCACAAGAGACCAAAACCCTAATAGTAAAAGAGACCAAAACCCTAACTGTCAGATTACACTTAAGCACATTAACAACCACAAGAGACCAAAACCCTAACTATTAGATGCTATTAAGCAAACAACAACCAAATCAATAGACCATAACTTGATTCCTTACCTTTATTGTGTGCTGAATTTGACGATATCTTGAGCATGGAACGATCGAGGAGTCAGTCCATTTGAATCGCAATGAACCCTAATCCCCAACTTTATCGTTTTGATTATGTGATAATGAGAATATGAGAGGGTCACAAGATATTTTTATAATCGCGTGAGATACGACGTCATAAGGAAACAACGGGTGAAACGACGTAGTATCAATTGGGTGAATCAGCATGCCTATTTGGCAAAATTAAACGACGTGGAGGGGTAAAATGACCAAAAACCCATCATAGTCAGCGTTTTCGTTAAGTTTTGAACGAAAACTTAACGATGTCCTAATTTCCCCTATTTTTAGAATTAAACAAGGGCATATTTGCGGAAAATGGACTTGGGGGGCATATCTGCGTCCTAACTATAAGTACAGGGGCAAAATTATCATATTTCCCAGGAAATTTGTAAAATGATCAAAGAAAGAGAAAAATAAGATATCCACCAAAAAGTAGACCACATCTTAGATATCATTAAACATAATAAAAGATGAACTAGTAAACCAAGAGACGCCCACGGCCCACCAATTCCTTTTCAGATCAGTCAGAGGCGAACCTCTGAAAATCCCTATTAATAAACAGGTCCAAAGCAGACAGAATTAGGGGTAACTGTCTGCACTAAAATTTCCTGGAGAATATAATCCTGAATTTATTCCAATTCATACGCACTAAAGAATGGCAAAGATATTCCACAACACCCTATTCTCCTCTTTTCTAAAGCCCCTCCATTTTTGAACTAAAGTTATAAGTACATTAGTTATCAGAAACACCGAAATTGGATAATGGAAAAGATATTCAGATTGAATGTCATTTGACCATATAGTTCCAACAAAAGAAACCAAAACAAGCAGAAGATTAATCTAGACTTCAAGTTCATCTGGATGTAATCATTTACTTAGTCAATGTCACATATATCCTTCATGCAAAAGCTCAAATATTTAGGATTACTCATAAATGCTTTCTTATCCATTATTTAAAAGTAAAATTTTCTATATTACCTCTCATTAAGTATCATAGACAATGTCACACACTTGCGTTACAAAAGTAATTTGTTTGTAAGTTGTTGGGGCAATAAACTAGTTATTATTGGCTCCTTGACTTTCTATATGGCTAGACTCGTGTATATAAATACTCCCTCCGTCCCAGCTCACTTGACACTTATTTCCATTTTGGTCTGTCCCAGCTCACTTGACACTTCCTAAAATAGCCTACTTTATATAATTTTATATTCACTCTACCCCACCACTCATTCTCTCTCTTCCTTTTCCACCACTCAATTTATTCAACCAACACTACTATTTACCCCACTCATTCTCTCTCTTCATTTTCTACCACACATTTTCCTTATTCTATTCTTTTTCCTTAGTTATTGTGCCCATCTCTTGGGTGTCAAGTGAGGTGGGACGGAGGGAGTATATATGAGTCTGAGGAAGTACAAATTGTTTGACACACATACTTGTAGAAATCCTTTTTCATATTCAACAAAACAAGTAAATTTGAAATACAGGGGACCAATACCGGTTTCTTTTTAAGAACCATATCTGAATCATGGCACAGGGCACATCGACGCACAACTTCTCCAACAACATGTTCCTCTACACCAAATCTGTTTGATCTGTATGAATTGCAAAAAATCATAAGAAAAAAATAAACCTCAGGTTCCTTTTCATGAGAACTGTATAAAGCCTACCTCTCGAAGAAAACCTCCATTGCTTGAAAGAGTTTTACTTTGTTTGACCTGGCCTGCAAGAAAACTGAAGTTTGAGTATACTACGCAAACAAGAAGACAACAGAGATTGGCTGTATAAAACTGGTTGCTACGAACTCCGGGATGGCAATAACTTGTAGCAAATCCAAGTAAAATAATTGATCCCCCAACAACTATAGCCATATTTCAAAATCAATTCAAAAATCTCGTTTGTCATTGTTTCCCATTAGTAGAATGAAATTTCCAAACCTAGCTTGTCATCCACCGACTTCCAGTAAACAATCTGCAGCTGATTGTGACCCGATCCAAATCAAATAAGTTTTTTATTTACTTAAGTGCAACCCTCAGTATACTCAAAATTGAAATGCAGTACTAGGACAAGTTAATGAAATAATTAATTTTCTAAAAGTTTTAAAAGGCCTTTGGTCAATAAACATTAAATAAGCAGCAGAGCCTTAGTACCAAAATGATTTGGGGTCGGCCAACATGAACTGTCATATGGAATCATCAGTTGAGGAAAATAAAAAAGGAGAAATAGGTTGGAAGAAAATTTGGAAAAAGAAAAGGAAAAAAATCAAATCAAATAAGATAAAATCAAACCCCATATTCCACATGGATTTTTGCCGTCCACTCAGCCATATTATTTTCAATCTCAAGTAGACTCATATGTATTCTCTGTTACCCGGACACCTCAAATATGTTGAAGTACCCGTGTCCGATACGTATCGTGTCCGACACGACACCCTGACACCTACTTTTTCATTCGGATATGACAAGAAAAATTTGAAGAAAAAAAGGAGTGGGTTGAAGTCATTTATAAAGATTTTACAAATTTTAAAGTTGTTTTACTTAATTATACAATATATCTTAGTAAAAAAGGAGTGAGTTGACTTCACTTATAAGTTAAGTATAAATAGTCTATTTATACTATTTTGATTTGTCCTGAAATAATGCTCGAATCCCGTACCCGTGTCCAAATTTAGGAAGGTGTCCCAATGTCCAAAATTATTAAGAAAATTGTATCCGACACTAGGATCCGTATCCGTGACGGATCCCGGATACCGTGTCCAGGTAACATAGTATGGATTTCAAGTTTATACATAAATGAAAGTAAATTGCACATGTTTTTTACATTAAATCAGAAAAGGCTGAATACTCTAAAGACTCAAATTTAAAAAGCAAATTATAATTATTTCTTTTAGTTGTACTCATTATCAAATGCAGTAAGAAATTCACTTCACAAACTTCAATGGTCCATCTTATAAGTTTGTGCTCGCTAAATGAATTTACGAGTTGCCTGATGAGTAACATAGACATGTGAAACTGCCTAACTAGTCTTTCTCACTTAAAGACTAAATGGCTAGAAGCAATTCTAATAACAGTTTATAGCTCTAACGTGAGTCCAATACTTTCACTAATTTAAATTATGAAAACAAAGTGCACTACAAGAAAATCTAATATCATTGCTAGTTTCTTGTCCATTTCTAATACTTATTTATTTACTTTTTGCTTCAATAACAGTTATCAAATATAAACAATTTTCTATTGATCTTGTTGATGCATAATTGGTTCGCCCTCTTTATTTACTAGGAGTACTTCGTTTTGTATATGCCATTGATTGATGAAATATTATACTTTGACTGCTTGTACAGTTAGCACACTGAGTGCATGTTGTGAAACAGGTATAAGCAAAAAATCCCAAGAACTGGAACTATTCAGTGGTTTGTCCACTGGCTTTAAATCAGGGAGTATGAAAAAAAAATAAGGAAAAAGACGAAGAAGAAGAAAGGAGGAACAAGAGGAGGAAGAGGAACCTTTTACAGGTAATGAGTTCGCGGGTAAATCATAGTTGTCAAAGGCGTCCGCCCGCCTCGCCATATTGGCGCCTTAAGGGGTTGGCCGCCTTTGTGAAATATGGCGGTCGGTCGATGGCCAAGGCAAAGTCGTACGCCGTTCAAATAGAAGTGAGGGGTGTGGCAGGCTCAAATTGGCTTTTGTCGAGTTATTTTTTTAAAGAAACATCGTCAAATTTGGTAAGGAGAGGGTGCGGATTTGAAAAATCGACTGGGCCCTAATTCCCAACAATAAATAGCGAGAATTCAAGAACACTTACCGCGACGAGAACATAGCAACTGCGATGAGAACCCCATGACTACGAGCTTCAGCGCTTAACGGTCTCGACTCTGCGAACTCGACAACGTCGTACCCTTAACTCGCCGATTTTGGTCTTTTTTTGTTTTTGAATTAACTTCTTTATTCATGTTCTATTGATTAACGTGGTGTCTTTTTAATATTCGATCTTCCGTTTTCTACTTTGCTAGCTCCTCTTTTTATTTAATTTTTTTCTTCAACTTTCTTATTCCAGCCGTATCTTTTATAGTTTTGTTTTCTTTTAAAAATAAAATCTATTTTACTTTCGCTATTATCAACCTGCTTTCTTCTTGTACCCAAAAAAATATTATTAAATATATGTATAAAATTTATTCTTGTGATTAACAATGTCAAAAGAGGTTAGAAGTCATGACAATAAAAAATATGAAAATAACACAAACAATATATGCATTTTTATGTATTTTTTTTAGAATTGAGTTCAAAGCTGAGATATTAAGGTTTAAACATGTTTTAATCTCTGTTAATATGATGCATATATACTTATATATATTTTTCTAATATTTTTTATTTTTTTTGTACTATTTTTCCGCCTTGCTCGCCTTTTTGCCGCCTCTCGCCCGCCTCGCCTCTCGCCCTTTTTCAGGTACGTATCGCCCGCCTCACGCCTTTCGCCTTTAACAACTATGGGGTAAATAAATCAAAATTTGAGTATAGTGGTTCCAGTTAAAGAAATTGGTCCAACCAAATGAAGATACTACTATGGAGGTCACATTAACTCGTAGAACAAAAGGGACAATTAGTTTCATTCATTCAAAGGCATGGTTTGGCAAAAAGTTGGAAAAAAGCGTACATCTAAGAAACAAGCTTTCATCTGCTGCAAGCAAGTTTCCAAGACTTGAGCTTTGCTCTTAGTGCCTACGCTAACTGCTTTCATGTCACACTCCATCGCAGCACGGAGATAAGGCTTCCAAAGTTCATACCTGAAGAAAAAGTGAAACAAACATGGATAGTTCTCCTAGCAAAAACGAACATAATTAAACTATACTCCCTCCGTCCCATTTTAAACTTCAAAAATTTCCATTTTGGGCGCCCCATTTTAAACTTCAAACCTAAAAAGGAAAGTTTTTTATACTTATTTATTTGTGGGCCCCACATGTCATACTCACAACAATTACCCACTAACTATTTCTACCCCACTTTCTCTCTCCTACCAAACCATCTACACTCACAACACATCACCTTTTTCTTAATTCTTGAACCCAAAAGTTTTTTGAAGTTTAACTTGGGACGGAGGGATATTGGTAAATTCAGGCTCTGATTCATCGAGATAGACTTGTACACATGAGTTTCTAAATATTTTAGCCATGGAGTTGTTTAGGTAAATCGACAGAACAAACACTTCACTTAATTTTAAACTTAAAATGTGCCATGCCGAATCTCAATTACTTAAGTTGGTAAAACCACTGTTATAATCTATTGACTAAAATCTTTTTTTTTTTTAGTTTCTATCAGATCTAGTGGTTCCAAGCATAAACTATATAACATGATATCGCAGATTTGTGTAGAAATTATAGGATGACCTTTGTTTTCCAGTATATGCGCACTTACTGTTTAACCACTTCCGCAGCCATAAGTTTATAGTAGAACATGTTCATACCAGACTGAAACAGAAGGTCATAGTAAAATATGGGCACCATTAATGTGTCAATAACTATAACATGAATTCAGGAACTACTCACCCCATGTCATCATATCCCATGACTAAGGCCTGACCCTGAAAGCAAATAAAGAGAGCTCATATTCAAAATAAGAATAATAAGGTAATGCATATTTATAAGTCCTAAAATAGTAATTCAAGATAAATACACAAATTGAAAGCTCTTTTTGCAACCATATTCAACAAGATTCAGTAGTGTGTCTCTATTTGTCATTTATCTCAATGCTGGACCTCTGGGTAATAAGTTAGGCATAAGGCAGGATAGTTTTACTTCTAAGGAACTTTGGAGAGCAAGATGCAAAGCTACTATTGAGGGTGAACATATGAATAAGGATGACATTGTTATACAAGTCCCTAGAGCTCTAAATGACATGTTAATCAGTTCTAAGCCCAAGTTTTTTACGAGCAATACTGATATCACACGTACAAAAAGTTTCGGGGTGCCTAACATGAATGAAAAATGCAGAACGGGAGAAATGGCTTTGTGTTCAGTTGATCTAATATTAGAGACCAACATAGAAACTTTGTTTGTGATTTTTCTAATTTTAATGTTTCTGCTTCCAACATGAAAGGGAATCATGGCAGTCAGGGAAGGGTTTAAGCTATGTAAGGATCTTCAGTTAGATTCAGTGATATTCGAGAAAGACTTATTCCTCACACTTCTAATTGTGTCATGTTGTATAGAGGCCAATACACACACACACACACACATATATATATATACTCCCTCCGTCTTTTTAGTCTGTTCACTTTTTGCCATTTTGGGTGTCCCATTTGATTGTTCACACTCCCAAAGAGGAAGGTTTATATTATTCTTTATTCAATGGGACCCACTTGTCATACTCACAACAACTATTCCACTCACAATTCCAACCCCACTCACATATCACATCATGCTTTTCATACTCACAACACCCACTCAACTACTAATATAAAACATTTTTCCTTAAAACCCGTGCATTGGTCAAAGTGTGAACAAACTAAAAAGACAGAGGGAGTATGTTTTATGCCATGAGAGAAGCTCAACATGAAATGTACCAACCAAGGCTCGCGATTTGGCAGCTAACGTCAAGATTTTGTCTACATGGTGTCTCATGGATGTCAAGAAATTTTCGTCTTCGTCCACAGTTTTCTAGACCTAAACCTCTAGCCTCTCATTAATGGGCCTTCAGCTACACTCAACTTATCCACTTTGCTAATCCCTAAGTCCCTCGGGAAAAGTACATATAACAAACAAGCTGATGATATTCCTACTAAAAGATGAAGGAGCACTTAGCTAGAACCCAAAAAGAAAAAAAATGCACCAAAATGTACATGTACTTGAAGAATGAAAGTACTAACTGAAGATGAAAGACATACAAGACTCGTGGGCGAGAAACAGTTTGACTCTTTAGTGGCGTATTTCCGATCAGTTAACTTTTTTATATGATCATGCATCGTCGCATCCGTGCCAATTCCTGCCTAGAGAAAAAGAAAAAAGAAATAAAAGCACATAAATAAGGTCACTGTTACCAATGTATGAAGTACTTTTAAGACATAATCTAAAACATGTATATTAATAAGAATATTAAAATCAAAAGAATCAAGTTGGAAATATCCATCACCTTGTCCATGCAATCTAAAAGCTCAGCTTCAGTTATGAGGTGTGGTGGCCTTGTAACACCAGCATCAAGAGTCAAGGTTGTTGGTATGAACTAAAATATTACCATAAACAATCAGAGGCCAAGCATCTTAACATTAAATACTCCCTCTGTCCCGGAAAGTTTGTCTTATTTTGACTTTTTATGGTCAACACAAATGAACTTTGACCAAACATTGATGTCGATCTAATCATTCTAATGAAATTATAAAAATTGTAAGTGACAAATCAGTAAGTGATTTATCAATAATAATTTTTAAAATTTCATTGTGATCATTAGATTGACACCAATGCTTGGTCAAAGTTCATTTATGTTGACCATAAAAAGTCAAAATGGGACAAATTTTCTGGGACAGAGGGAGTAGGAAAAATGGATGCCTCAAGATTCAGGGGAAAAAAAGTAAATTAATGGCTTGTCTGCTGAACATTGTTTTCTAGCAATTCTGTGTCTATTTCTAATTTTTGTCAACAAAGAAAAGCACACTTGGAAACTTGAAATTTTTTCGCTTCCAAGCCAAGTTTCCATGTGTTGTATTTGGTGACATAGACGACGGTTTTTAGGCTTTCGGATACTGGAGTCAAACAGACAATGTATGCAAAATCTAGGAGTAACACAGTTTACCCCTATCAGAGAGAACGGCTGTGTTACGGTGATTCAATTTCCAATAGACATTCAAAAATGGAACATGACTCCCGTGTACTATACACGACGTATTGGTAGTGTTGAAGTATGCCTCATTATCTGCTGGAAATATATGCTGAAAATAAGTAAACTTGGACTTGCTGACCAAGTCTTTAGCATTTATTCTGTTTTGTTTTACTGTTGCTATTTTCCAGCAAGTAGTTAGTATGTTTCTATTTTTTAGTAAAGAGTGGGCCTGTTACTTGATAATGGCCAGTCTTTTAGGAACTTTTAGTTGTTGAATTCTCTATTTAAAGAGAATCAGCTCTTAGAATTAAAATGCAAGTTTTCTTTCATATTTTTCTTCTTTTGTTACTGCTGCCTTTGTTGATTATTTTGCTTTCTTTAGCCTGTTATCCAACAATTGGTACCGGAGCTATTTCTTCTTGAGGGACTGTGAGAGTTTGAGGGTAACCTACATTCAAAATCTTGCTCAACAAAACCCATCAGCTGCTATGGATTCTGAAACACCTTTCACACCTATTGCTCCTCCGGTGTTCACGGGTGAAAATTATCAGGTGTGAGCGGTTAGAATGGAGGCTTACCTTGATGCAAGTGATCTCTGGGAGGCTGTAGAGGAGGCTTATGAAGTCCTTCCTTTACCAAACAACCCAACTCTTGCTCAAATCAAGAACCACAAGGAAAGAAGGCAGCGGAAATCGAAAGCAAAGTCATGTTTGTTTTCATCCGTTTCTCCAACAATTTTTACCAGAATTATGACCTTGAAGTCAGCAAATGAAATCTGGGACTTCCTCAAGCAAGAGTACGAAGGCGATGAGAGGGTCAAAGGGATGCAAGTGCTGAATCTGATCAGGGAGTTTGAGATGCAGAAGATGAAGGAGTCAGAAACTGTGAAGGAGTATGCTGACAGACTTCTCAGCATTGCTAATCGAGTAAGGTTGCTTGGAGGTAAACTTTCCGATTCCAGAGTTGTTCAGAAAATTCTTGTAACTCTTCCAGAAAGGTTTGAGATAACAATTTCCTCTCTGGAAAATAGTAAAGATATGTCAAGTATTACCTTAGCAGAATTGCTGAATGCTTTGCTTGCTCAAGAGCAAAGAAGGCTTATGAGGCATGAAGGTTCAGTTGAGGGTGCTTTGCAAGCTAAACTGCAGATCAATGAAGGTGGAAAAGGAAAGAAGATTGTAAAGAAAGAATTTGCTGAACATGATGCTGCAAATAACAGTAAAAATGGAGGAAATAACAAGCCAAGTTACCCTCCATGTCAGTACTGTGAAAGGAGAAGTCATCCACACTCCAAGTGTTGGAGAAGACCTGATGTTAGATGCAACAAATGCAAGCAGCTAGGCCACATCGCAAAGATTTGCAAGACTAAAAAGCAGCCACAACAAATAGATGCGAAAGTTGCTGATCAAGAGGAAGAAGAACAATTATTTGTAGCAACATGTTTTGCTACAAGTAATTCAAGTGAAAGTTGGTTGATTAATAGTGGTTGCACTAATCATATGACGTATGATGAAGAACTTTTCAAGGAGCTCGACAAATCTGCAAAATCAAAGGTTAGAATCGGCAACGGAGACTGCATTGATGTCAAAGGAAAGGGAACAATGGCAATTGAAAGTTGTTTAGGTACTAAAACAATCACTGATGTTCTTTACGTACCTGAAATTAATCAAAATTTGCTAAGTGTTGGGCAGTTGCTTGAAAAATGATATAAAATTGTGTTTGAGGACAGAAGGTGTGTCATCAAGGATGCAAAAGATCAACAATTGTTCAAGGTGAAAATGAAGGGGAAAGCTTTTACGTTGGACCTGATGGAAGTGGAGCAAACTGCATTTTCGAGTTCAAATAGCACTGCTGCAGATAACAATGGTGCCGAGCTTTGGCACAAGAGGTTGGGACACTACAATCATTCAGCATTGCTGCTGATGAAGAAAATGGAGCTTGTGAAAGGCCTGCCACCACTAGATGAACTCTTGTCCAATTGTCGAGCGTGTCAATATGGCAAGCAAACAAGGCTGCCATTTTCGCAGAGTACATGGAGAGCATCAAAGAAGTTGCAGTTGATCCATACTGATCTTTGTGAACCTCAAACTGAACCGTCATTACAAGGAAGTAAGTATTACATTGCATTCATAGATGACCTGACCAGAATGTGTTGGATTTACTTCCTAAGGTTCAAGTCAGAGGTTGCAGAAGTGTTCATGAAGTTCAAAGCTTGGATTGAGAACCAAAGCAGCTGCAAAATTCAGATTTTGAGATCAGACAACGGGAAAGAGTACACGTCAAACCAGTTTAATTTGTTTTGTGAAGAAGAAGGAATTGAACACAAGCTTACTGTCCCTTATACTCCGCAGCAAAATGGGGTTAGTGAGAGGAAGAACAGAACAATAATGGAGATGGTTCGATGCATGTTACATGAGAAAGGGCTCCCTAAAAAATTCTGGGCAGAAGCAGCAAACACTGCTGTTTTTTTGCTGAATAGGCTCCCTACAAAAGTTGTCAAAGGAAAAACTCCTTTTGAAGCATGGTATGGCTATAAACCTTTTGTAAAGAACCTTAAAGTTTTTGGTTGCATATGTTTTTCACATGTACCTCAGGTTAAAAGAGATAAGCTTGATAGAAGAGCAATTCCCGGCATATTCATTGGCTACAGCAACGTGTCTAAAGCTTATAGAATTTTTCATCCTCAAGATGGAAAGATTCTAGTAAGCAGAGATGTTCATTTTGTGGAAGAGGAACAATGGTGTTGGGAAGGAAACGAAGGAGAGCATATAGATAACGTTCCGCTGCTACATAATCCTCCAATCGAAAGTAGAAACTCTCCGCTTGTGCAAGGAGAAGACATTGATGATCCTCCAATCAGAGGTACTAGATTGCTCTCTGATATATATCAAAGATGCAATGTTGCAGTTTTTGAGCCAGCCGGATTCATCGAAGCTGAAAAGGATCCTAAGTGGGTGGTTGCAATGCAGGAGGAGCTGAATATGATCGAGAAAAATCAGACCTGGCAGCTTGTTGAAAGGCCTGAAGACAGGAAGGTTATTGGAGTCAAATGGGTGTTCAGAACAAAGTTGAATGCAGATGGTTCAGTCAACAAACACAAGGCCAGACTTGTGGTAAAGGGGTTTGCTCAAGTGTATGGCATCGATTTTTCAGAAACATTTGCTCCAGTCGCACGCCTCGATACAATCAGATTGCTTCTTGCATTAGCAGCACAGAAGGGGTGGAAGGTATTTCAACTTGATGTTAAGTCTGCCTTTCTTAATGGTTACTTGCACGAGGAGATATATGTAGAGCAGCATGAGGGATTTGCAGTGAAAGGGCAGGAAGACAAAGTGTATTTGCTGAAAAAGGCTTTGTATGGCCTCAAGCAGGCTCCACGGGCCTGGTACAGCAGAATAGATGAGTATTTTTTGAGTCTTGGATTTACAAAGAGTCTAAGCGAGTCAACTCTATATGTTAAACACTCTAATGCTGATATTTTGATTATTTCACTATATGTGGATGATCTCTTGGTTACAGGAAGTAATGCCACTCTTATTGAGCAATTTAAACAGGAGATGATGAAGGTCTTTGAAATGACTGACCTAGGAGTAATGGCATTCTTTCTTGGAATGGAGATCAGACAAGATCAGCAAGGTGTTTTCATATGTCAGAAACGGTATGCCAAGCAAATTTTGAGGAAATTTCAGATGGAGGATTGCAAGTCAATGGGTACTCCAATGAATCAAAAAGAGAAGCTTTGCAAGGAAGATGGTGCTGAAAAGGTGAATGAGTCTATCTACAGAAGCCTCATAGGTTGTTTAATGTATCTCACAGCAACCAGGCCTGATATTATGCAAGCTGTGAGTGTGCTGTCCAGATTTTTGCATTGTGCAAGTGAAGAGCATCTGAAGGCAGCAAAACGAGTCCTTAGATATGTCAAAGGAACTCTTGATCATGGAGTGTTGTTTAATCATGGTCGTACTCTTAATTTTCATGGCTTCTCTGATAGCGATTGGGCAGGATCGACAGATGACATGAAGAGTACATCAGGGTACTGCTTCACACTCGGTTCATGAGTGTTTTCATGGAGTTCTAAGAAGCAGGAGATAGTTGCTCAATCTACTGCTGAAGCTGAATTTATAGCTGCAACATCAGCTGTAAATCAAGTTTTATGGCTAAGGAAAGTTTTAGCTGATTTGAAAATGGATCAAGAGGAAGGCACTAAAGTGTTTGTGGACAACCAGGCAGCTATTGCAATCTCTAACAATCCTGTTTTCCATGGAAAGACCAAGCACTTTAACATCAAGCTATATTTCCTAAGAGAAGTTCAGAAAAATGGTGAAGCTTGCTTGATTTATTGTAAAACAAATGACCAGTTGGCTGATATATTCACGAAGGCTCTTCCAAAAGGTCGATTTGAGTTTCTACAAGACAAGCTAGGAGTTTGCAGCTACTGATCCAAGGAGGAGTGTTGAAGTATGCCTCATTATCTGCTGGAAATATATGCTGAAAATAAGTAAACTTGGACTTGCTGACCAAGTCTTTAGCATTTATTCTGTTTTGTTTTACTGTTGCTATTTTCCAGCAAGTAGTTAGTATGTTTCTATTTTTTAGTAAAGAGTGGGCCTGTTACTTGATAATGGCCAGTCTTTTAGGAACTTTTAGTTGTTGAATTCTCTATTTAAAGAGAATCAGCTCTTAGAATTAAAATGCAAGTTTTCTTTCATATTTTTCTTCTTTTGTTACTGCTGCCTTTGTTGATTATTTTGCTTTCTTTAGCCTGTTATCCAACAGGTAGGACGGTTGTGTTACAGAAATTTAGGATTTTGGAGTTTCAAACCGAGAGGAACACGGTCTGCCCGTGTTGGCTAGCAGTGTTGTGTCCCCTTCAGGCTGTTTTGGAAGATTCGGCTGCGTTCATCTGTTTCTTTTTCTGATTCAGACTATCATTTGACTTAGTAAGTAAATATAGAAACGTGTAGGAAAGCTCTAGGGTGAGCCAGAAGCCTAAAAAGGTGTGTTTTCACTTAGAATTACTATGCATTGTCGTTATAGATCCAATGTAAATGATTGAGCGATACACTTTGAGAGACTAAAAAATTGAGTGCTTGATTATCCCTTCTAACTCTTCTTGTTCTTTTGATTTTCATGTAACGGATTGTTTTTACTGTCGCCCTTGGTATTAACTACCCACATTGAGGGGTTTTCCAAGAAAATTGTTTCTTGTTATTGTTCTTGCATCATTATCAACATTTCATTGTGCAATAGCAATCGATCCTAACATGTTTATATTTTTAAACCTATTCACAGAAAATCGCGGTCTATCTTCTCCTATAGATCTTCCCATTTCCCAAGTCTTTGTGCATTTCAACACTCTCGTTCTTCCTCGTCAGCAGTGTTGAAGTTAGTGACCACTTTGAGTCGCGCTAGCAAGCCCAGTTTAAAACCATGTTGCCATCATTAGAATTAAAAGTTTGAAGCTCAAGCCATATAGATGTGCAAATCAGGCCACCACTAGACCAATTTATGCAGTAAGAAATATGATGTTGGATGATCATCTATCAGATATGCATATTGGGTATACAAATGTTACTATTTTATTTTCTTACAAAGACAAGGCCCAGTTCCATTAAGTATTTCCCAGTAGTGCTATATAAAAAGTTATGGCTGCAATAGCTGAAAGATAGGAAGGGGAATGAATAATGCAGAAACTGAGAAAAAATATTTTTTGCCTATTTAGGTTAGACAAGAGAATGGTTATCAAAAGCTCCCTAGATTTTCAATGTATTTTTCATAGAGTTAACTTAATAGTAATAACTGTTACTGTGAAAAACAATATTCTACTAACAAAATGTTAATTTCATCATTACACTCTTTAATCAAAATTCACAAGAGGACAACTATTTTTCAATTATCACCATCTTTAATGCTTTATAATAGCGTATGCAATGAGTACCCGGGAATTTATTAAATATGTATTTATTTTACATTTAGAACAAATTATAGAGAAGAAGGTTTACAGTCCATTGGTGATTCTTTCCAATGCAAACTCTCTCAAACCTTAACAAGTACGTCTGGGGTTCTTCCTGGCCCTTTCATTGCGAATCGTCTCAACTCTGCAAAGTTTCTAGGTTTCTCTTTTATTATCAGTGACACAAGAATGTGAATACATTGAAAAACTAGTTGCATATGTTTGCATAGATATGAAGATCGGCTAGAATAATGAAACATAAGCTACATATATTTCATAAAATAAACTAATAACAGAGTATGTACTGAAAAGAACTCTTGTACAACGGAAACTAGGAAACTGACATAGCCAACTTCAGACTGGACAAGGCAAATGAAACTGACATGATAGACCACTAACCTGTTGCCTGAAAGTGTAGTTAGGGATCACCGATCCACCCCAAGAGTCAAATCGGTAGACTTCCAGATAATTTTTCTGTCAAAAATGAAACAATTCAATAGGATGAGAAGAACACTGTCAAGTTATGTCTTGAACGTTAAACTTCCAAGTTCTACAGGAAAATCAGTCTTTTTAGCCTCAAGTAGAATCATGTTAATCACATAATGCCAAAGAGAGATCGACTCAAAGAGAAAAGCCACATATGTGATCTTGGAGGTATTCATTTCTGTAATAGGGTATTCACAAGGTCAATCATGAGATGGCAAGTGATTGGTTGTTCTTGATCTAGCATGGATACTAAGGAATTCAGCCAGAGACGACAATGGATAGCAGTTTGTTTTAATCTTCTAGTTCCTTATTATCATTAAAGGTGACGTAAAGATTGATTTTTTGCCTCTTAAGGGTCTGAGAAAGAGTGATCCATTTCTCTTTTCCACTTACCTTTTTCGCAAATGTTATTAGTGTCATGATTTCTAGAGAGGAGTGGCTAGTTAAAGAGTGTCCAGTCCTGTCGGGCATAGGTTTTAATTTTGGAGTCTATTATGCATAGTCCGCACCTGTAGATACCCCGGGGGAGGGCCACCACTTGGCTAGAGCGGTGATCTTCCTAGGATGTCTATTTGGGTTTTAGAATTTAGAGTCGCCACCTATGTTTTTAGAGGAACATAAGAAAAACCTAGTATAAGCCTAATTTGATTACAAAACCAGAGATTCGTTTGAGAGGTTCGGAGGTTAGGTTACGAGATGGGAAGTAGTTAAACACCCATCCCGCCCGGGTAATGCCGGTCTTGCAAATAAGTGTTCTACATTAATAAAAGTGTTCTTCCTATGCTTTGAAAAGATGATTTGGGGGATAAAAAAGGGTTGAAATGTAGGGAGATAACTCCTTGGCCAACTTCAATATGATAAAGTGGCCTTTGGTGTCATGTCCCAAGAGTTGGGTTTGATTGCACGTTTAAGAAAAATAAAGAAGAAGGAGATGAAGTAGAGAGAGAGGGGATGATAAAATTACCTAAAGACTTCAAGAACTTTGTTGTGTGCCTCAAAATGCCTTGAGAGTATTTTTGTGTAGAGTTTTGGTGGGTAAAATTCTTGGTCCTTTGTAATGGTGGAAGAGGGAGGTATTTATAGGTGAAAAGAGGGTGTTTTTGGTGCCAAAACGGTGTCAAAGAGGAGATTTTTCCCGGGCAAAATCGACATTGATGAGCAAATGAGAGATTCTTGGAAAAAAATCTGTGACCGACGCCCAGAAGCGCGCGCCTCCTACCTTGAGGGCGGGAGGCGCACGCCTCTGGCCCTAAAGAGCGGAGGCGTCCGACTCTGAAATGGCTTTTTTGACAGAATGGACTGGAAAGTTAGAACTGTTATTCAGTTTGGCCCCCATAACTGACGGAGTCAGTCAGGAACTTAACATAAGTAACAAAAAACGTTTAAAACAAAGTAAAAAACACAAATTAGCGTGCAATCGGGGTGAGCGGTCCAAGCCAGCACCATCCACTACACACCACATATCTCACATCTGCAATGTGCACCATTATGTTCCCCAAACCGGCGTGAATCGGTCTGTACTCCAACCGAAATTGGTTGAATGCATAATAATTATTTATTTTTGTAAATATTAAATGATTAGTTAAATGGAATGAATTACTTCAAATGTTTTTATTATAAATTTGAATATTGTTTAATTATAGGCAAAATTGGAGTTGTGGAGACGCACTTTGGAATCTCGAGGTTTTAGGTTAAGCAGAAGCAAAACTGAATATATGGAGTGTAAATTTAGCAAAGTTGGAAGCAGAGAGGCAGGAGTGATCACATTCGATGGAAAGATTGTCCAAGCTTCCGAGTTCTTTCGCTATCTTGGATCTATTATCCAAAAAGATGGAGAATTGGATGGAGATGTGGCTCATAGGATTAAAGCAGGTTGGTTGAAGTGGAAGAGTGCCACAGGGTTTCTTTGTGATCGTGGCATGCCAAATAGATTAAAGGGAAAATTCTATCGTACGGCAATTAGGCCTGCACTGCTTTATGGCACTAAATGTTGGGCCGTGAAACAGTGTCATATTCATAAGATGAATGTAGCGGAGATGCGTATGCTACGATGGATGTGTGGGCATACAAGAAAAGATCGATTGAGAAATGAGGTGATCAGGGGTAAAGTAGGAGTTGCGCCCATTGAGGATAAAATGAGGGAGCATCGCCTAAGGTGGTTTGGTCATGTGAGACGGAGATCGAGTGATGCACCGGCTAGGAGGCCTGAAGAGTGGAGAAGTGATAAAATGGCGAGGGGTAGGGGAAGACCCAAGCAAACTTGGATTAAGGTGATTGAAAATGATATAAGTTTACTCGGAGTGGATGAAGATGTGGCGTTGAAGAGGCCGGAGTGGAGGGCGAAAATTCATGTGAATGATGGGGGGTTGATCGTACTTTTTATTATTATTATTTATTTATTTATTTTATTTTATTTTATTTTCTCCATCTTTTTCCTCTCTTTCTCTCTCTCTCTCTCTCTCTCTCTCTCTCTCTCTCTCTCTCTCTCTCTCTCTCTCTCTCTCTCTCTCTTTTTTATCACGATGACATATGAGGATTCATGTTAGCCGACCCCAAATTATTTTGGGACTAAGGCTTTGTTGTTGTTGTTGTATAGGCAAAATTGCATCAAAAATCACCCAACTGTAGACCAACTGTGGATTTCATACCTAAACTATTTTTCGTTCCATTGTTTGCACTAAACTATTTTCTTGTTGCGTGGGTGGTCACTCCCGTTAACACCGTCAGTTTTTAACCGTTAAACTGGCCATGTGACTTGCATGTGCCTCTTTTTTAGGGGTAAAAATGGAAGAACAAGTTTAAAAGAAGTACAATACTCTTTTTACTCACCGGCCTACAAATGCTTATTTTTTTAGTAACAGACTTTTAAAATATTTTACATTTTAGTACTTAACTTATAAAATCTTCTTCCTCGTGCAGCCACCACCACCTAACAGCACCACAACTAGTCGGCATCACCAACAACCTCCATGTCCATCAGCTTCCATGTTTTGAAAGATCATTTTAACCAAAACCAAAGAATACCCATCAAATTACACAACAATGAAATCGCAAGCTTCCTCACCACAGATTATCGATATGCACCAAAATCAAACTTGTCCTCTAACAACCTTGATTACAAACTTTTTATTAATCCTATTTCCCCCAAAATATCAGATCCTAGAGCAGGTCTGGTCTGGAGCTTACTCCGACGTCTACAAGGCCCACCGTCTCTCCGACTCCGTCACTGTCGCCCTTAAGGAAGTCCACTAGCCGGCCCCACAAAGTAACACTTTACTACTTTTCAAAGTTAGTGAAACATATTTCCCTGTTTCCATTCCCTTCTCTTTTACAGCTCCCCTCCCTCCTCAGTCTACTCTCTCTCCCCCTCCCCTTCATACAAACCCAAACGACTAATTTATTACTTCCCATTCTTCCCATGACTCCACCTCATTCACCTCTTCCTCCTCCTTTTTGAATTCCATCGTCACGTCAATGGCGGTCTCCGACATTGAAGCTGTTCTTCATTTCTTGAGAAAGAATGGCCTCTCCGACTCTGAATCCACTCTCATGCAAGACATTCTTGATCAATCCCAGCTGGGTTCTCCACCTGATTCCCAGCGCTTCCTTTTCCCCATGATCCCTCCTCCTCCCCTCAAGATTCCTACCCCCACTCGTCCGCCCCAATATGACGACTACCAATCGACGTTCTGCGAAATCGAGGCGCTCCAGACGCTGCAGCACTCGCCTAACATCGTCGTCTTGCACGAGTATTTCTGGAGTGAAGACGAGGACGCCGTACTCGTGCTCGAATTCCTGCAGGCGAATTTGGCGTCGGTGATTTGGGAAGTGAAGAAGAACGATGGGTTGAGCGTCGGAGAGATTAAAAGGTGGATTGTTCATATTTTATGTATCAAGCCGCCATTAGATGACTCCACGGTGCTGCGGATGCTATGAATCAAGCCGCCGTTACCGCCGGCAGGCTTGATTGCACCGGCGGCGCTGTTAGGCATAATGGTGGGGATTATGCGAAGAAGAAGGCAAAGCCAAAGAAGAGAAGTGGATTTTTTTGTTTTTGATTTCTGAAATTTTATTTAGGTTAGGGACATTTACAAAGGGGGGTTTGTAGTTCAATATTTTACATTGTGACCCTTTTTTACTTGAGCATCTCCAAAGTACCAATTTTGCCCCTCCAAAATAGGCACGTGTAAGTCACATGACCAATTTAACGGTTAAACATTGACGGTGTTAGCAGGAGTGACCTTTCACGCAACAAGAAAATAGTTTAGTGCAAACAATCGAACGAAAAATAGTTTAGGTATGAAATCCACAGTTGGTCATAGTTAGGTGATTTTTGATGCAATTTTGCCTTAATTATATTTGTTATATGTAGTTTTTATTGGAGAAATAAGAAATGCTAATGATAACATTTGTTAATAAATTACAAATTATTATAAAAATAAAAAGTGTGGTAAAACCGTGCACCGGTGCACTTTGGTGCTGGTACATACTTTCCCAGTTAGCACTGGCAGGTACGGACTATATACTCGCATGGGGCTTTGGGTCCATTTGTGAAAATTCATTAGCTGAGATCATTGTGAATGCCGAACATGCGAGCGCCTTGAGGCCTATGTGTTGCTGGAGGTTCGTTCGACCGGAAATGAGTTCAGCAACCTTTTAGGATCCTGAAGGTTGGGTCAGGATCCTGAAAAGTTGCTCTTTTTAAATATTGTATTTTTATTTATCTATATTTCATCTACAATGCACTAAAATTAGTTTATTTGCATTACATATATGTGAAATATCCATCTTTTAGAAAGTGAGCAAAAAAAGATATATGAAAAAAAAAAAATTAACACATGAAATTTCAAAAGGAGGGATATTATGGGGGGAGGGGGGACAAACTAAAGAGCAAAGTGGGCTTATTTTATTTTTTATGGTGGGAGCATACATTATAGTTTTTCAAGCTTGAAGTGCAGAAATCAATCAAATAACTCAAACTTTTTTTAAATGCATACAAAAGAAATAATGCACTCAATGTAAGGTGATAAAACTAGTGAAGAGAGTTATTTACATGGCATTGCTATGGGTGTCGGCTTAAGATACTTATAAAAGAGAAACTATGTCAGTTTCGCAGAGGGATTGGAATGCTTAGGCTTTTTTATTGTCTCACGAGTTTATGTTTCTTTTCTTTCTTTTCTTTTGTCGCACTTCCTCCTCTCTAAAGGATTTCTCGTTCATCTCCTCTATTACTTTTCCCTTTAATTATAATTCTCTTGTGTTTTCAATATTATGTATACGTATATAGACGCAGATAGTGAACACTTAATGAGCAGACTCAATTCTTCATTCCAATATTCCATTTTTTTTATAACACCGTGAATGTTGTAAAGATAACGGTTATGAACAAAGATGTTAACATATCACTTGCAGAAACAAATTGTACAGTCCGAACAGAAAACTCACAGCAATTATCATCCTCCCCAATGCCGAGAATATTTCACCCGCTATGTCAATTTCAACCGTAGTTTCAGCCCCAATGGCTGGTTGTGAGACGCAAGCAAGATAATGACGAACAACCAACTCATATATATTCTGCAATAAAGTAAAAAAGAATAATAATTTAGTTCAAACAAAGCAAAACTTCATGCAAGTATAAGAGAAGTTAAACACAATACTGATGCTTTACTGTAATACGAGTAGTACTTTCTGCTCCTGATTCCACCCAGGCTCTCCTGCAGAAAACTTTGTGGGATGAATAGGAGGATGGGCTTTGTCATCATGTCCACCACCACTGGGATTTCTCCACAGTTCTGCTGCAGGGTCTAATAAACGTTGGGCATATGAACCCCATACAGGATGTCCCTGTTGTTCTTGCACAATTATCTACACCATATAAAAACAAAGATATCACACATTCTAATGTTGTAAAAGAAAGTGATACAGTAATTAGTTTGTATACTCTTTTCTCATTTTCTTTGCTCAAACAGCATGGTAATAGAGCAACTCATTCCTTTTCCTATCTTTGAATGAACATGACATTATCTTCTTGGCAAATAAAAACATTATCTTGGCAATTAAAAACATCATAAAAGAAAGACTAGACAAGGAAAATATCAATAGGAACATTATCTTCTTGATTAAATAACATAACTGGGGAAAAGAATTTCAAATGAAACCAAGTATAAAAGCACTATTGGCAATTAAAAACATCATGCTCAGGAAGTAAGTTCAGAGGCTTTAAGTGTTACTTGGAAATGCAAGATATGCATCTGCCAATAGCATGTTCTCTGCCTCAATAGATGCCATATAAGTTTTCTATTCCTTTTTCATTCGACTACTTTTTGACAAGAGTCAGTAGTGACAAGATGGGTGCAAACTTAACAAATTAATCGAGCTTCTACGGAATGCCAACGCAGAAGAGTGATTAGACTTGATCGCAAATTCAATCAAGGACTGAATTCTGATCCATAATCACTATTAAAGTTAAAGTGACCCACATGTAAATCAGTTCTAGCTGAAAACGAGTCAGTCTCTGTTCGGGGATAACTGATAAAACCAGCTTGATAAAGATCTTCTGCCACCTGTACAAGGTTATATAAAGTTAATGTCAAGCAGTCAATATCCACTGAAAATTCCAAAGAAGATGTGCCAGCTGAAAAGTAAATATGGGGATAATAGGCATAATGGAAAAAGAAGGGAATGGACTAACAAAAAAGAAAGTGTAGCATCTCCAGAACCAGCTAGATACATTTTTTATACTTCTGATTGAAGAAAAATGCAACCACAAGATCGGGTAGTAGCTCTCAAGTATAAACATAACACCTAGTTCTTAAACGAGAATCAAACATGTACTATGTAATGACATTGGAAATTGAAGTGTCCATATCTTAGGTTCCGTTTGTTTCTGGGAAAATAAATAACGAAAAATATTTTCCGCATTTTCCGGTGTTAGGTAACAACAAAAACATAAAGTCAATGTAGTTCATTTTCCAGTCTACGGAAAATAAACCTTTCTCCACCATAAAATGACTTACGGAATGCTGCTCGGTAAGTCATTTTACAAGCTCTGCCTTGGCCGACGTAGCTGTAGCTCAGTCCATTTCTCTTCCTAGTTGCCATGTAATTGTTATTATGCATACATACACACACACACACACACACACACATATATATATATATATATATATATAAATATGGTCTAGTTGTGCTTTTGACTTTTTCTAATAAAACCAAAACTCCATGGGCCTTTGACTTAGTTTTTATAATTATCATGAAAAGTAACCCAATTTAACCCATTCAATTAACTCAAATAATATTATGAAAAGAAGTTTTAAAATTAATTTTGGGACAAAGGTAGTATATTTTTGTTATGTTTTTCTTTTTCCTTTTTCGATCTTCAAAATAATTTACTTAATCATTGTTACTCGTACTTAAATTGTTTCTTAATGCCCCCAATCCACCCCCACCCCCATCTACCTCAACCTCAGCCCTCCGTCAAAATGGTTATTGTACTTGCATTTAAACTCTACTCCATCTGTCCCTAAATGGATGTCCATTTTGAAGATTTTTTTGTCCCAAAATGAATGACCTTTTTGAAAAAACCTGTCTCCTACCGTTTTTTACCAAATTGTTTTCTCTGGTCTCTTTATGCATGCAAAACTAAATGTTTGGAAAGATGATTACATGATTATATACGAATCTTTGCCGAGTTAAGTACCTATTTCGCCACTGATGTTTAGACTTTTTTTCGTTTTGGTCCATGACTCTTTTTTATGTATGTTGTCATCCCTGACCTACCTATTTTATGTTTTCTTTTTATTTGTTTCCTTTTTATTTTCTCTTTGTAACTTGGTTATTTCTTTTATTATTAGATTAGGGGTATTTTCATCATAAGGGTTTTAAATAGATCAATAAGGTTTTATTTCTTTCTAGGGTTTTGTTTAGTAGTATAAATAGTTTGCGAGGGCTTTGTATTTTTTAGACTTTTGATTAATAAAACTATTTTGCCGTTAGTGCATATTTAGGGTTTTATCCCTGTAGCCGTTAGGCTTGTTGAAACCCTAATTCCTGGATTGGATTAGGTCAATAATCTCTTCGGTAGATTATTGTTATTGTTAGGATTCATTGTTAGTACACCCACTTAATTTGATTGATCCATGCCACGTGTCTTTTTATGGACTTTAGGACCGCATGTAATGAAGTTATACTTCAATTTTTAGACAAGTCTATTTCTAGATTTTTGTTTGTCTAGGCTGAGTAGTTCGGTTTACCCTTAGCGGTTTAGTTGTTCAAACCGCACATGTGCTATCTTCAAGACCGCCAGCATGGAGCTACAAGTCTTTCATCAAACCGCGTTTTGTGGCTTTGATGAAACCGCCTTTCAAATCTCATTTGGAACCATAGATGGAAACATGATGGAACCGCCATCACGGAACCGCATATCAAGTTCATTCTTGGAACCGCTCCTATGCTTGGTGGAACCGCGAAGTAAATGAAGAATTCGCTAAGTCATTTATTCCTTAGACAAACATTCCCTTTTCAACCGTAAAGGAATGTTTTATGTCATGTCAAAATAACTCTAAGTTAACTTGGAGTTTCTGCAAGGAATGTCGGTTTGTCTAGCAGTTCAAATTCTTTACCGTTAGTCCTTTCTCTGCAACAAAGGACAGTTGTCAGGTAGTCGTGCTACAACTACCTACGACTAAAAGACAAAACCAAGGACGAAAATGACAGCTCAACCAATGGGATTTCGACAGCACTGTACCCTTCAGATTTGATTCAAATCTTTACCCAACGGCCACAAGGGTGCACTGCCTATAAATAGCCTTCATTTCTCAACAATGAAGGTTGCTGAGCTTCAAGAGATTTATTCCCAAGTGTTCAAGTTTGCTTTGAAGATTGAAACCCAGATACTCATACCTTCAACCATCTCCTTAGCAAACCCAGATTTCTTCATCAAGCTTCAGCCTAACAACCATCCATACTCAGCCTTTACACCGAAAGTTATTCACTTGCTTAATCATCATTTAAATACTTAGAGCATTTGATTTCTTTCCACACACACACCCGATTTATATGATCATATAGATTATATACTTCGAAAATACCGGTTGTTATAATAGCTTTATAGGTTAGATTTATTATTTAGAGTTTAGATTCATCATGTAAAACCTCCTCTATTTAATACAAGTCTAGTAGCTATTAGAAAATCCTATACTAACCATCTAGGTAGAGGATGTAGTTCATTCAAGAACGAACCTCTTCAAATTGTGTGTTTGATCTTTACTTTTCTGTCTTGTTATTTAATTTTCTGTTTGTGGTCTATAACTTGAATCCATATACGAAATAACTTGAAAAGTGAATTGTGTTTTTCTTTGATCTTTAAGTTGAACTTATCGGTTGCATCATAGTATTTTCAACCCGAGTCAAACCGCCCAACTCTTTAACTATCCGTTTGGCCAAACCGCAAAACTCCGCTGTGCATTTTATCAGTTCGGTTTAAGTGCTTTAAACCGCAGTTGACCAAACTGATAAGTACTCGGTTGATTTTCAAGGGTATTTTACGAAAAAGTTTGGACCGCTATTCACCCCCCCCCTCTAGCGGTTCTATACCCTTGTTGCCCTCTGGGACCAACAGTTATCATTTCCAAGGATTTCCATTGCGGTTATCCATTTGTGTTGTATTCCGCTGCATCAATTAATATCTAAAAAGGTGTGATCCTTGGAAGATGGCCGATAACAGCGGGAGCAACGACATCTATGATGTTATTCGTGCAATTAATATCCGACTGGATCGTGCTCGACGACGGGAGCAATATTTCCTTGAGTTAGAGTGCGAAGAACTAGAAGAAGCAGACCAGCAAGATCGACGTGTGCAGAAATATAAATTAATGGGAAATTTGAATCGATCAGCCAGAGAACGATTGGCTAGGCAGCGACATAGGATGGAATCCAAATTTTATGATGGCAAAGTCGATCACTATACTGCAAAAAATCAGAAATTGGAAGCGCGAAGATCTGCTTTATATGAACGTGCTGCTGAAGAACGTCGACGTGCCCACGAAGAATTTCATGCTCAGTTTGAGGTATTGCTGCAGAATCTCAAAAATAGTGTTACCTCTGAATCACGGGCAAGTACCGAAGTTGTTACCTAGGAACTTGTAGGACACGTGGAAAACCCACTCCAACATGATCCGCCCGTCAAAAGATTAGGATATTCAGATTCAAACGGAGAAGACGTTCCAGTTGGATCCGTGGATCAGAATCCGTTACTTCAAAGTTTCAAAGGAGAGGAGGGCTTCGATTCTCTTTTGTTCGTGGGTGGAGATATAGCTCAAGACGAAACAGTGTAGGAGGATGGTGAAGATACATGTCAGGTTGTCTTGTGGAACAAGCTGTCAATTTTGTATAAAATTATTCAAGATCCAAATCCGACTGAACAGGAAGGAATAATTTTGTATCTCGAGGAATTCATATTACATCATATTGTGCTAAAGGGACGAATATATTCAAAGTATTTATTCCGATGGAACAGATCGTTTCAAGTTATCTCATATCCCACCATGCCAAGGAAACTATTATATTCGAAGTATCTTTTTGATTGGCATGGTCGTTTTCAAACTTCGGACGAGAACTCGGGGTCGAGTTCTTTTCAAGCAGGGGAGAATGATGCAGCACGAGGAGTAGGATTTTCAGACTCTGTAGCAACAGCACGCGCGTGCAAGAACGGGAGCTCGACCGAGCAACAAAGGGCGTAACAACATGCGGAAAGTTTCGGAACTAGAGACACGGCCGTGCTAAACTCAACGCACGACCGTGCATAGGGATACCAGTCTGGGATGCGGCTGTTGGAGGAAGTTTTAGTTTAGGCATTTATGTTTTCTTTTTATTTTGTTTCCTTTTTATTTTCACATTGTAAGTTATTTATTTCTTTTATTATTAGATTAGGGGTATTTTAGTCATAAGGGTTTTAAATAGATCATTAGGGTTTTATTTCTTTCTAGGGTTTTGTTTAGTAGTATAAATAGTTTGCTACGGCTTTGTATTTTTTAGACTTTTGATTAATAAAACTATTTTGCCGTTAGCGCATATTTAGGGTTTTATGCATGTAGCCGTTAGGCTTGTTAAAACCCTAATTCCAGGATTAGATTAGGTCAATAATCTCTTCGGTAGATTATGTGTATCCTTTACAAGGATTTCCATTGCGGTTATCCTTATGTGTTGTATTCGGCTGCGTAATTGACCTAATCCAATCTAAGAATTAGGGTTTCAACAAGCCTAACCGCTACAGGTATAAAACCCTAAATATGCACTAACGGCAAAATAGTTTTATTAATCAAAAGTCAAAAAAATACAAAGCCCTAACAAACTATTTATACTACTAAACAAAACCCTAGAAAGAAATAAAACCTTAATGATCTATTTAAAATCCTTATGACGAAAATACCCCTAATCTAATAATAAAAGGAATAACTAAGTTACAAAGAGAAAATACAAAGGAAACAAAATAAAAAGAAAACATAAATGCCTAAACTAAAACTTCCTCCAACAGCCGCATTCCAGCCTGGTATACCGATGCACGGTTGTGCGTTGAGTTTAGCACGGCAGTGTCTCTTGTTCCGAAACTTCGCACCTGTTACGCCCTTTGTTGCACGGTCGATCTCCCGTTCTTGCACGAGCGTGCCGTTGCTACCGAGTCTAAAAATCCTACTCCTCGTGCTACATCACCCTCTCTCTCTGTCTTTCTTATCCATCTCCTCCCCTGTCAGCCCAACACCGGCGCCTTTCCAGCTTCTCTCTCTCAGATCTGAGTTTCTTTACCCCTTCCTCCTGTTCCACCTTCACTTCCCCCACCTGCCACAATCGTCCCTTCCCCTGACCTAAATCTAAACCTTGGAACCCCACTCCATCCCAAGTTCGCTGCCCACTACTTCCTCCACCATCCCAATTCAAGCACCGTCCAACACTGGTCTCTCTTCATCTCAGTCTGCCTTACATTGCTCTATATGATTTGTACATCTGCCCTCCCTTTTTTCTCTCCTTCGTCTGTGTTTTGATTTCAAATCTGAAGCCATTTGGTTTTCAGTTTTCAATCTGTACCAAACCCTAAGGAAGGGCGTTTCCCTTCTGATTTTGTAGGTTTGCATGACGATTTTTAGGTTCTTTAAAATTGATTTCGTCAACAACAAAATCAATTTCAAAATTTGAGGATGGTGGTGGGTGGTGGGTTGATGGTGCATGGTGGACATTTTTTTTTTCTGTTGGTTGAACCTAAATGATTGGTGTTGATGATAAATATTTAATTACTTTTTTCCTAAAAATTAAATGATTAATTATAATAAATATAATAATTTTTTTCATGAAAATAATATATAAAAAGTATTGTTTAATTTTCTTATTTATTTTTCTTTCTAAGACCAAAAGTTTGATATTTTACATGTTACCCCTTCTTACTTCCACCTCAACAATGCCAACTCAGCAGACAAATGACATCACTTGTGCCACATAAGCAGATTTAACGGTAAAATTGACGGAATGTGGACGGAAGGATGACATGGTACATTAAATAGGTAGGTCAGGAATGAAAACGTATACAAACAAGAGTCAGGGACCAAAACGTAGAAAATTCTAAACGTCAGTGACAAAATAGGTACTTAACTCAATCTTTGCCACTAAATTGTATGAAACGTAGAGATTTTATGATTTCCCTTTAAATGAAATTTGGAAATTCATTTAAGGACATAGGGAGTAGTTTACGTTGCAATTCTAGTTCATGATTTTGTAAATAAAACAATCTCATATACGTTTTCACAAAGTCTACCAACTACGAAAAATGTTTGTCGAAACAATTTCCTAAAGTTTAACGGCAGCTCGAAACAAATTCATTGCCTTTTCCAGAATACATTTTCCATTTTTCCAGAAAATATTTTTCGGAAGCTATATTCTGTAAGTCATTCTCCCCGAAACAAACGGAGCCTTAATCTACACTTCCTTCGTCCCATAATAATGTGCACAATTTTGGATATACACAGGACTTAAGGAGAGATTAGAGAATAGTAGTGGATAGTTGTTGCGAGTATGAAAAGTAAGGAAGGAGAGAGAAAGTAGGGTAGGGAATAGTAGTGGATAGTTGTTGTGAGTATGACAAGTGGGCCCCATTGAATAAAATATATATATAAAGTTTCCTTCGGGAACTATAACTTATCAATGGGACGCCCAAAGGGAAGTTTGTGCACATTGTTATGGGACGGAGGGAGTATACATGAAGGTATACGTTTCAAATTTTGAAACGTATTGCACGCAATTGAATGCTTGTGCCCATAAAATCATAACGATTCTCAGCTTCAGTTTCTTCCTTCACCCTAACGGATGTTATAAACTTAATGGAGACGTCAAAACTTAACAGAGAAATTATAAAATTAACAGATATATAAAAAACTTAACCATGTCAATAAAAACTTAATGGAAAATGTAGTTGTGTACATTCAAAATTAAAAGTTTATAATTTTCATATAATCATATACATATGTGTGTGTATTAATTTTGATTATTAAAATCAAAAGATAGAGCTAAGGATGGTAAGAGAAGAAAATTATAGTGAAACATATTTCTAAAGATAACAAAATAAATATAAGGTTGTGACAAAAATGCAACTAGAAAACATATCCATGATTGTATATTCATAGTTATTCTAAGTTTGAATTTTATATTTATTTTATATTTGAATTTTACAATATATATTTTGGATTTATAACCTTATAAACTTATATTCTTAAATTTAAATACAAAAATCTAAAACTTGAGCTTTTTAACTCATAAAGTATATTCTGAAAAACTATGGTACAACTTGAATGAATTTTAACACAAAGTAGGCATCACCCTTTTAATCACTTACACTATTTACAAAATTCAACATATAGCAAATATACAATTATTCTAACAATTCAAAATTTGAATCTTTTATCAATAATTTACGCTGTAGGCTTAGTTGGCACTTTTAACGTGCACTGCCAGATTTTCTTTTACATTCTTAATGACTTGTTAGGGTATTAACGTCTCTGTTAAATTCTGACACCTCCGTTAAGCTTTTAACGTCCCTTGGGGTGAAGGAAGAAAATAAAGCCGAGAATCTTAGTACAGTTGCAAAAAATTGATGAAAACAAAGTATGATGGTAAAAGTGCAAGTAACCCTAAAGTACAATGACAAATTTATAGTTTACCAAATTGATACACACTTTAACTAATCAACAGGCTACTGAAAGCATGAATATCAAACCATGGTTAAACAAAGAGGCAGACCTTCATGGTACGTTCAGGACTCATCCTGAAGTAACGAGATGCACGCTTTTCAAGCTCAATGGTGTTTAAAGGATGAGGAGGATACTTGCGCCTCTCCTGCTGTTTAACTGTGGTGACCTGAAAATCAATAGAAGTGTTGAGCCGTGTCAGATATGGTTATAGTCAGATGTTTCAAATAAAACAGAATCACTTTCGAATAAACAACTGTATTGACACTCACCGTTGCAGTTGGTTCCTGGACACACATTTCATAAATCAACACCGAACATGTATAATCAAATAAATGCCCACGCCTGCAAACTCACCAAGTCAAAAAAATTGAGCAAGCAATTGTGAATTTTAAAGATAGCATTAAATAGTCACAAGCTCCGTATAAAAATTACATCCAATTAAAGGTGGCAGTGCCATCATCAGAGCTATGTGTACAGTTGATTGTCCAGAACTCTTCAGGTTCATGAGCTTGTATTTCCCAGAACCGTTCCACGACAAATCCCAAGGTGGGGAACTGCAATGGACAAAAATGTAGTAGGATGACTAATATAAAATCATCTGAATTCTTTCGTATAAAAATATAACCATAAATAGTTCTATTCAACTGTTTCTCTACCTGGCAAGGACCATAACTAAGGACAAGATTTCCCTCATCTGTAGCAAAGTCAAAAACAAATGCATCTTTCAGCAGCATAGTCTGAAATCTAGTAAAGGAAGCACCAATCCGGAGATCTATTTCCTGCGGGAGGCTCCAAATTAACATAATGTTTGTACTGACGCAGGTACAATAAAAAGATAAGCATTTTACAAACATGGTGTTAACAACTGGTATAGAAGGACTAGAATTCTAAAGAAAGCAAGTAAATGTAAATGCAATAAGTTCGAGTAGGCACATTAGTTTACAAAAACAACGATAAGCATGAGAACAATGGCAGAATCCCACTTAAGATTTTAAGGTATTCACCTGCCTAACATCAACGGCATCCGCAAACAATTTATTAGGGCGAACGAGATGCTGCACTGATTCATGAATTTCCCTGAACATCAAAAGAGAGTATAGGGTAAATTGTAATTGTACTGATAATCGAGAAGAGAGCTTTCATCATCAGACCTTTCAATCAATGAAGAGAAACGAGCCCTCCAGATATTGAGATTACGGTTTGCTCCGGAGCATACGTCTACAACTTCAAATGAAATGTTCTCTCCTTCTCTATCACAATCAAGCCACAATACCAGCCAATCACATTTTCTGGCTTCTTCTTCCAATGTCTTTTTTATGTCCAACTTGTCCTAAAGGTCAACAAAAGATTATTAAGAAAATTGTAATATAAGAATCAAGTAGATTTTGAAAACAATGGGAGAAGACATGTCAAGATGGATAGTATTTAAATAATAACCTAACAAATACACCTCATCTGATACTTTGTTCATTTCATGCTTAGAACTAACAACTCTTGCTCCCTATCTTCGGCTGGAACGTTTCAAAAGACCAGTAGATAAGGGAGATAAGAATTAGAAAGATATTTTGAGCCTCCCTGTAACTTGCTTCATGAGTTCCGTTTAAACAGTCTCATCATAACAGAAAAATGTTTAAGCCTACCCAAGATCCGCATATCACATATAAATTGTAGAGTTAAAAGTTATGAAGATTGCAGGCATATCTCAGAAGGTAAGAACCTTTCTGCAGAAATGCAACAATGGACTGTTCAGATGGAACTTAAAGAGTAGTTTTTCTAGGTTAAGTCTAATACAGAAAGAGTATAATAAAAAAACAAAATATTGCTTAGCTAAAGTCCTCAATTTCTTTGAGTGTAACATGCCAAAATAAAAGGCAGTTCCTCCATCGAGAAATAAGCGTTCCTTTTTAACTTTTCACGAGAATTATGAAAGTCACTTTTAGGCAACTATCATAGCACATACCATCCACATTACAACCTTGCAAGTACACAATGAAAAATGAAAATCAGTGAATAATACAACTAAGAGAGCAATCCAAACAGGATACAAAATGAGCTCGGCATCAGATACTTCCAAAAACAACTGTACAACGCGATATCATACAATATACTCTCTCTGTCTCAAAATGATCTTCTTATTTGCCATTTTTCATTGTCTCAAAAAGTTCTTCCCATTTCTACAATTTAGGCTTAAATGTGCATAGACACAACATGGCTAGTGAAGCAAGGGTTCATATCCTTAAAATGTTTGAATAGTGAAACGTGAAGATCATTTCGGGGCGGAGGGAGTAATACTGTTCTATATTCCATTTGGTGTATTGGATAATTGGTAGAAATCAAGGGTTGGGTTAGCAATTTCAAGAAGGTAAAGGATAGTAAAGCATCAATGATAAATAATTACTTCTCAAATGAAACACTTTATTTTGCCTCAAAGGGAATATATATGAAACACACAAAAACACACACGGATATATATATCTGTGTGTGTGTGTGTGTACGCGCGCGCTGAGAGACGATATAGAGAATAAAGAAGACCTCGGGAACATGTTTCCGAACAGGGACTTGGTAGAGATCGACTGGGTCACAAGAAAACCACTTGCGATAGCGTTCTTCGAATTCAAGCTCCATGAGGTGGCCGGTAACGGAGGTGAAGAGCATGAAACAAGGCTGACCTTGAATTGTGTAGTTGAACTCGTAAACCTTGTTGAACCTCGACCGCCCTTCCCTATATCTCGGGTTAGGGCTCCCCGACAGTATCCCCGACACTGCTTTGGCCACCGACGGCTTCTCGGCCACGTTCAATACCCTAATAGGCCGCCCTCCACCCGCCATGACCCCCGCCTTTCAACGCTCAATTTCTTTCCCACACATTACACACAGTGAGAGTGAAGGATTTTGGGGGAAATTCAAGTTTAGTCTTGTTTTGTTTCCCGCCGTTTTGATTATGAGTGAAAATGATTTTAAGCCGCGTTTCAGCGTTTGGGCTTTTGGAAAGGCTTTTGAGTTTGAGCAAGGGTCACAAAATTTTGCTCACAACAACATGAGCCGGCGATATTTTATTGGTTGCATCGATAATGGACTCGTTGTTGGTGTGTATGCTCTAGGCACGTTATTTGAACGATTAATATTATCATTTGCTTTACGCTTTAACAAAGATATTGAATGTTTTGATTATTATATCTTTTGCATGTTTATTATAATCTTTGTCCCTGGTAATTATGATTAATTACTAGTATAAGTTTAATAGATAATCATATGATGATTATGTGTATATGATACAATTAGACTTATGGGTATTTGTTGGAGAACAAATACTGGACTGACCCCTATGAGATTTATGCTATGGTCACAATGTCATAATTAAATCTCCCTTTGTTAGCGGATCAAATATGTTATCATCAGTTGGTACTCTGCATATCTTTCCGTCCTCCGTCTCTACGATTTCTCGAATGAGATGAAAATGCCTAAGTATGTGTTTCGATCTTTGATGCGCTATTGGTTCCTTTGCTTGAGCAATAGCACCATTATTATCACAATAAAGGTCTATTGGATTAGCAATGCTATGAACCACCTCTAATTCAGTAATGAATTTCTTGATCCAAACAGCCTCTTTAGCAGCATCCAATGCATCTAAATACTCAGCTTCCGTTGTAGAATCAACAAATGTACTTTGCTTAGAACACTTCCAGCTTACATAGTATAAACACAAAACCAGATTGCAATATATAATCATCCTTGTCAGTTTGGAAGCTTGCATCTGTGTAACCCCTTGCAACAAGCTCATTTTCTAAACCTCCATATATCAAGAATGAGTCTTTAGTCCTTCTCAAATACTTAAGAATCATCTTGTCAGCTATCCAGTGACTCTCACTAGGATCCGATTGGTATCTGCTCGTCATGCTCAAAGCATAAGAGACATCCAATCTAGCACATATCATGGCATACATAATGGATCCAATTAAAAAAGCATATGGGATTCCATTCATGTGTTCTCGCTCATCAGTTGTCTGAGGACACTGAGTCTTGCTAAGACTTTTTCCATGTAGGACTGGCAGGTTAACTCTCTTAGAGTTTTCCATAAAGAATCTTTTAAGAACATTGTCAATGTATGTACTTGATGGATAAAATTCCAAGTAATAAATACCTAGCAAGCGCACTAGTTACCGTAGTAGTAACGCGCGAAAGCGAGGGTCGATCCCACAGAGACGTGTTGGACAAACAAGTTTATTTAATTAGTGTAAACGAACCAAGGGGTTTTTGATTGATTTTGATTAAACTAAATTAACTACTAAACAATTAAAATAAATTACTAAATTAAAGATCACTAAGCAAGCAGAGATTTAATTCAAGATTACGAAGATTCACAGATTGGGGTTCACAACTATCTCCTCTCTATGCTATTTTATTGAAAAGATTATTAGACTTGTTCAAGAAATCGTTCACTTGTTTAAGAGTTGGGACGGTCTGGTCACCGGATTGCAACCCCACTATTATCTCTATGTGAAATATTCCACTAGGTCAACAACACACAAAAACAATTTATTAAGTTCTTAAGAACACTTGATCTTAAATTCTTTTGATTTCCGCGAGGTCCTCAATTAAATCTAATCACAAGAATATGATTCAATATATAAATTATCCACGCTAGTGAAACAATCTAAACCAAGATGATTTAAAGACCAAAAATATCAAGTCATATTAATGAAATCTTTAAATTAATTAAGTTCTATTCTTATGAACAAGAATAAGATGAATATTTAATTAAGCCCAATTTAGCATAGAGATTTGATAGTTATTACTCCCAATCCATGAATAATAAAATTAGCTACTCATCGACATAGCAATAAACACAAGAATATAATTAAAACTCATAAACCTGGATAAACGCTTGATGATGAATAATTCCCAAAATCTTGTTTACACCTTGAAACTTGAATAAAACCTAAAACAAAGCATAATGAAATAATGTACTGCAATCTAATATTTATACAGAGAGAAAACTAGGGCCAAAAGTAGGGAAAATAGGGTTAGAACCTGTCTGGCAAGGAAAACCCGAAAACCGTACGGAACAAGCGAGCGGGCGCCTATCCCTAGTCAAGCGGGCGCCTGGTTAATACAGAAACTTTGCTTTTCCGGATTTTGAAGTAAGCGGGCGCCTGGAATACCATGAGCGAGCGCCTGTACTTGCATAAGCGGGCGCCTGGACTATCATAAGCGGGCGCCTGGACTTGTTTCCAGCTTTTCCTTCTTTTCTTCTTGACTTTGACCACGGCTGACTTTGACTCATGATGTTGACCCGACCTTGGTCTTCCACACTTTAAACTCTCGGACTTTGTAGTTACATAATAACACTAAAAGTGTTCCAAAATACACAAATCCTAACAAAGTTCCTTAATTACATAAAGACCAAGATTACATTAATTCTATTCTAAATTACATCAAAAAGTCCAGAAAAATAACATGAAGATGTAGATAATATATACATGAAAAACCATCCATCAAATTCCCCCATGCTTAGACCATTACTCGTCCCTGAGTAATATTCCTAACCCCACTTCTAAACACCGGTCTAATTAACGTAGCATGAGAGAAAATGATACCTATCACCTCTACAACCCCCTCCAACAAGTCACGATAGAAGCAACACACACGGAGTGTAAGAAACTCCGCTCCTTATAACTCCAAACAAAACAAATGCGACTGGCCCTAATTGATAGCACACCCATGATGAGAAAATAAAACGCCATCCAATTAGGGCCCACACAAAAAGCTAGGGGGAACTAAAATGACCTATGTTTCCCCCACGCTTATCTTTCACTACCTTCTCCCTCAAAAAGAAATCAAAGCTAGGATAATCCTTAGCAATGATTTACCTCATAAAAAAAAACTCCAACGCCCCCTTATGACTCCAACAAGAAATATGAGGATTTTCTATCCTATTCGCCTCTAACCAAACCTCCTACACCTAACAGGAATCCTACCCAATTCTCCGAACCTCCCTTAGGACGCCACGCCAAGTACAAACAATAACTCACTCCATTTCTCTCCTTTTGTCTAGGCGCCCTTTCGGGTTTTCACCTAGCCTCTCTTTTCTTTTTCAATTTTTTTTTTTTTTTACTAACTGTACAACAAGTGATGATAAAAATGCATCCAATAAACAGGTATTCCCACCCCCAACTAATTATGAGCATTGCCCCCAATGCTCTCACAACTAAGCTCAAAAGAAAAAGGGAATGGAAATACCTCGCGCCACTCACTGCGGGGGAGGTCCAAAAATATGGTCCCAAGAACCAGGCATGCCCGAACCTGAACCAGACCCCTGATCCGGTCCACTCATCGGCTCATCCCATGAAGCTCCAGCCCACGAACCGCTCGGAGGTGGCATATACGGAGAAGGAGGTGGTGGGTAAAACGTCGGGGGAAACTGCTCCCCAGGGAAGTGATGCGCCATCATCCGGCGTCTGTAATACTCCTCCTCCTGAAGGTTACCATAAAATGCCTCCTCCATCTTCCTCAACCGCTCATCATGCTCATCCTCGCGGTTCTGCCTGTGATAATCAGCTAAGAGCTGCTGTTGGTGGTACCCGTCTATCTTCTCCTCCAACCCCTGCATCCGCTCAAACATACCATGACTAAACTCCCTTTGGGTCATCGGGATATCCTCCTCAACATTGGCCGCCTGGCCACTGCTTCCCTGCTTTCCTACCGGATGTGAACTACCACCCTCCATAGATGTCTTCGTCACAGTAGTTCCAGCCACCAAATTCTTCTGAACCCCTGACAATGAAACCCCGCCTTCTCCATTAACCGAGTGATCATGATTGGAAAAATGAAGTTACTGTGACCCATATTGATGGCCCTATCAACGACCTCATTCCTCATTATGGCCCCAATATCCACCGGCAACCTCTTCACCATCACATACAACAGGGGGGCCCGTGTCCAGTGCACTTCTTGATAATGTCCAGTGGGCATTATTCTCTCAGAAATAAATCTGTAAATGGCTTTCAGCTCAAACCTCAAAGCACTCACATGGAACATATACCCATTCTTGAAATAACTGGGATCTAGCTGAAACCCAAAGGCCTCCGATAGTTTAGGATACACACCCAACAAATTGTCATGCAACTCACCCCTCAATTTCCAATAGGCACATTCCTCCTCTGCAACTCCCATAGACATCCCGTATAACTCGTTTATAGTGGCATCAGTGAAATCCACATCAACACTGGCCTTCAGTAAACCCCTAATAATTTGGCTTTGAAAACACAAGAAAGTGACGCATTCGTGTCGGCAGTAAATGCGTAACCAAACATCTCAAGCATTGCACCAAGAACAACTATCATAGAGAAGGCAGGGGCTCCCAACAAATACAAAAGCTCCCAACAAAGGGGAGAAGGCATATAATAAAACGAGAAGTAAGGCAACATGGTTTATTAAAAAAGCAAAAAACTATAAATCTAGAAATTGATCAAATTTTATTATTATTGAAAACAAGAAATTTCTCTTAATTATTAATGTTTAAATTAGGAGATTCAGAAATACAAACTGAAGATCGAACGGAAGGTAGAAAAATAGAAGAATAATGACTTGTGATTAGGGGTGGAAATGGTTCGGCTCAAACCGCGGTTCGGAACCGAGCAGAGCCAAACCGTGCGGTTTAGCTCGGTTTTTAAACTTATGCGGTTCAGCTCGGTTTCGAAAATTGATAAACCGCACGGTTCGGTTCGGCTCACGGTCTGACCCTTCAAGCCAAACCGAGCCAAACCAAGCCGAACCGTTTGGGGAATTCTCAAAAAAAAAAATCCTACTTTTATCATTTTAACAATTCTCTCTCTCTCTCTCTCTCTCTCTCTCTCTCTCTCTCTCTCTCTCTCTCTCTTTCTAACAACATAGTTTAGGGTTTGTTCTTTCTTTGGAAGGATCCTGAAAAAACTGAAAATATAGCAGGTAAGATAGGAGAATTGTTGTATCCAGTCTCTGTCCTGTGTCAAAGATTTTCACCACTGGTTCGTTAAATTTCAATGCGATTGAAATGCGTATATAATGAAGTTAATTTAATATTTTTGGTCTTGCTGCAACCATCAAAAGCAAAGATTTTGTTGTTCATTGTTGATATTCATGTTTTATAGTACGGTGTAAGAGTTGTGGTTCAAACCGCGGTTTAAGCCACGGTTTAAACCGTAAAATCAGACAGTGGTTCAAACCGAGCCGAGCCGAACCGTGATGGTTTAGCTCAGCTCGGCTTGGACTATTTTGTGGTTCAGCTCGGTTTGGGATTTCTTCAAACCGATGTATAGCGGTTTGGCTTCTAAATTACCCCAAACCGAGCTAAACCGAACCATTTCTAGGGATGACAATCTATCCGAACCCGCTCCGTATCCGGGACAGTCCGCACCGCAGCGGGGCGGGTTTGGTAGTCTTTTTTCAAAACCCAGCGGGTTGCGGGGCGGGTTTGGTTGCACACCCCAACCCGCGGGGCCCCGCCCCGTATGCTAATATATGCAGTAAATTACTATAAATGTGTTGTAATTGTATACTTTGGGTGTGAATGGGATGGTTGAAATTATTAGATTGGGCTTAAATTTGATACAATGTTATAATTGTGTTGTAATTGTATATTGTTTGGCTGTTGGACTCTTTAAAGGATGTGCTAAAGCCCAAAAAAATTGTGATTATGAACCATACGGGGCGGGGCGGATACGGGTTTACTAGTTGGCGGGGCGGAGCGGGTTTGGTATAAGGGGAGTTCCTTGAGGGGCGGGTACGGTTTTGGTCAAACCCACCCCTTATCCGCCCCATTGCCATCCCTACCATTTCCACCCCTACTTGTGATGAATAACGGCACGTGGCATGTGATGACTGAGACCATGTCCAATAATCCAACTACCAAAAAACACTCAACTACCCTAATATCACGACACCTCATCTTCTCTCTCCATCCACTTAATCATTCAACTACACTCTCAACTACCCCTCCCACAATAACTAGTTTAGTTTAAAATTCAACTCCTCCCAACTCATCATTCTATACCCCACCACTTTTATTTTATTTATAATCTTTATTTTTATGATTAATAAAATAATACTAATAATAATCATTTATAATTAAAAATTAATTCACACTTAATTAAATTTTTTATTGCAACTAAATAAATATGAAAAATGATGATAATTATTATTAAAAAAATACTTCACACTTAAAAAGATGTTAAAATGTTTTATGATAATAAAGTATAATTGAAAATTTTATATTGAGAAAAGAGGATTTTTTGTTGGTGTCCAAATTAAATGAAACTTACATCAATTTATAGAGAGGAAAAAATGATAAATTTTGGTGATTTTTTTTTTTATAAAAAAAATAATTTACTATGAAATAATTGAGCTCAAAAAATTTGGATAAAAAACCTCTCTGAAAAAAGAAAAAAGAAGCTGGAAACAATAAAGGAAAAAAAAAAAAAAAAGAAAAAAAAAACGGAAAAGCAGCAGCCACTCGCCGGCTTGGGAGGTGAGCTGCACTCTCCAAGTGCTGGCCACTCCCAAGCCGACACGTGGCTCTTCCGGGCCCCACACAAATTCCCTCAACTCAGTTGAAACCTCTCAACCCTTCCCCTTCAACCCCCTCCTCTCAACCCCTTATTGCCCACACTCAACTAGTTGACCCCCACTCAACCCCCTTATTATTGGACATGGTCTGAGAGTTTAACGACAACAAAAACGCAGGCGCGGATCTGATCCAATAAAACAATGAGCTGTGCTGGATATACGGCATTCCCGCGGTTTTAAACCCCCCCCCCCCCCCCCCCCCCCCCCCCCCCACCCACACTTTCTGTTACACTCTCCACCCCCCTTAAGTTTGCTTTACCCCTTTACAGTTACAATCAAAATTTGGTCAATTCTTCCTTTTCTTTTCTCTTTTTCAACATACTCGCTTCGCTCAGTCCCATAACAACTCATATTTTTTTTCAGAAAAAAATAAAATAAAAAATTCCTATCATTTTAAATAAATATATACTCCCTCCGTCCTACTTCATTTGAGACTCCCCAAAATAGTAATCTTGTTATAATTTTATATTCAATCTACCCCACCCACTCATTCTCTCTCTTCATTTTCAATCAAACAATTCATTCAACCAACCTACTATTAACCCCACGCATTCCCTATCTTCATTTTCTACCACACATTTTCTTTATTTATTCTTTTTCCTTAGTTATTGTGTCAACCTCTTTAAGTCTCAAGTGAGATGGGACGGAAGAAGTATATATATTAATTTCCAATGACATTTTGTTAGCAATACAATGTAGAACTTGACAAAATGTACATTTTTTTACTGAATTGAGTGAAAAAATTGACGAGCAACTTTAAAATTACACCTTTCTGAAATAAATTTTGCAGTTTTTTTAAGTTAGCATGATTGAACTTTAAGTAATAAATTTAAGTTGATTTGATTATCTTTAAAATTTGTTATTAATATATCAATATAAATATTATAAATAACAATTTTTTAAATTTTCATTAAGATAATTAAATCAATCTAAATTGTTTTTTGAAAAAAACTGTGACAGATAGGAGTATAATATTGTCACCCCTGTAGTCAACATGGTTAAAAACAATTACATTTGCACTAAAGTGTTGTACATTAAATTAGAGTATTACATTTTACTAAATATATCACTCAATTTTTATTTTAAATGAGACTGACAGAAGAAAAGAGTAGAAAGGGTGAATATATTGAATCGTAGTTGAGGGCATTTAAAACATGTTTAAGAAGTTTGTCAAGTATTTCATGTGTCTTGAATTAAAAAATAAATTTCGGTCAATATTCAAATTGATTTGCTAACAAAAATAATGTTGAGAATCGAAAAGAAGTAAATTGCAAGAATATGTAAATGAAATGTGACAAGGTTGCAATTTGGCAAAAACCAAAGGAAAGGAATAAACAAATGAAACAACCAACCAATGTCATTTTTATGGTATTATTTGGGTTGGGGTAGCTAACCAAATGATAATGATCAGTTTCTGACACCCCGGTTTGGACAAACATTAGCAAAGTGAGATGGGTCTCCACAAACGAAGCAACTTCTCCCTGAAACTGAAACAGGCTCCCCTGTTGCCGACACAAACATTGTTCCTTCATTGTTTGAATTTCCTCCTCTCCGCCCACCACCACCACGGCTCCCCCTCCTGCTTGTATTATTACTCGCTCTCCCTCTGCTACTGTTGGTACGCCCCCCACTTCTTGCAACATTATTGCCTTCATCCTCCCAACTTCTGCATCAACACAACACAACTCAATCAAAATGCACATGGAGGACAATAAACTGGTTAATAGCCTTAACATAGCAGAACTAATACAGCAAGGATATGAAATTTGAACCAAGTCACCCAAGAGTTGGTAAGTGAATAAGTATCCTAGTATTGACTGATACTGCTTTTTGTAAGTGGACATGTGACTGCAAGATTTGAACTGGATCACCCAAACATGGGGACTCAGACAATATGTTTAATCAATAGAACAATTAAGTTACCCCCATAGATTGTAATGAGCGTCCGTCTCTCCCCCATACACACACACAAGACATAAGTAAAAAGAGAAAAAAAGTAAGTGTAATTCTACATACACAAAGAAGTTGCACCCCTGCGCTTGGCATGAGTAGAACTTTCTCCCCCTGTTATTTTCAGTGTTAGCAGTTCGCAGAATGCATGGCATACCACAGGTATTACATTGCATTGAAGATTCTCCTGCATCATAAGAAAAGATTGAGAGATTAAAGTTGAGCCAACTTATTCCTCTTGGTTTATGCTCCCTCTGTCCCAAAATGATCTCATTTTTCATTGTCCCAAAAAAGTTCTTCCCATTTTTTACAATTTAGGCTTAAAAGTGCATAAACAAAACATGACTAGTGAAGCAAGTGTTCATATCCTTAAAAAGTTTGAATAGTCAAATGCGAAGATCATTTTAGGACGGAGGGCGTAAGGTGTTTCAAATAAAGGAAGCTCATAATAGTCGTCTGTAACAAAGGAATTCATCTTTTTAGGTAAGTTTATTCATAACCTCTTCAAAATGATGAGCTTAATGTGTATGAGCTAATTGTTTCCATCACTTCTATATGGATAACATAACATTTAATAAGAAGCCCAGTTAACTTTGTTTCCAACATGGGCCATATTCTTCCAACATGGGCTCATATTCTTGCATTGGGATTGACCGCATTGGGAGGCCCATGGCTATCGCTCCCATCGTTCATCTGAATGCTTGCATCTGTGATATGATTGACCGCATGCTCCACCATTGGATACCAATGTTTTCATTCTAAACTTACCCTTTCTTTATCATTGAGTGCGCAACTTATATCATTTCCTGTATCTATGTTGCACTCCTGCGTTAAGCACACCTTTTGTGGTTGAAGTCCATATTCTTTCTGACCCCTACACCTTTCTAATTTATTGAAAAAATAATATTCTATGAAAGACAAGTTAAAAGAACAATAGACGTAATCAATGGATACCATTTTCAGTATTCGTTCTCTGTGCTCGAGCACCACGAGAGTGAGAAGTCTGTAAATGACAATTATTTGAAGAATGACCCGTCTGCTGGCAGTGGATACAAGCACTCTGCCGAGGAGCACTTCTTTGGGCACTGCTGAATGATGTAGTGGATCCTCGTCCTCTCGCTGAAGAAAAAAATGGACCATAAAGTTAGTTATGAAGACCGCGAGTATTTGAATATTAGCACAATAATCACTCTTTTATTTCAGATAGTCTCTCTAAGTATCATAAATCAAGAAGGTTTGCTGTATAGATAATGCTGTCTGAAATTCAATTTCACCAAGCATTCTCCATCTAGATTCAGACAGGGCTAAAAAGTTACACACAGTATAACATAATATAACAAGTGCAGCTTCAGAGCCAAAAGGTTTACTGATGGCGGTACATTTCAGGTTAGATGGCCAAGGAATAAGCATATGTATAGTCATCCAAACAAAGAAGTCTACATTCTCCTTTTTTTTTTCTAACAGAATAAAGTAAGCAATAATCGTGGGAGTGATCCAGTTTACATTTCTTGTTTTAAGTTCATATACGTATAGTTGATTTCAGATTTCTAAGGCATCTCCAATGGACACCATTTCTCACACTATAACACTAAATTGGCCACTATTCATCCCTCCAATGGACACTAAATTTTACACCAAATTTGGTGTAAATGAATATTGTTGCACCAAATTTGGTGTAACACTATTCATTACACCAAATTTGGTGTAATAGTTTCACTTGTCACATTTAGTCCCTCTAAATTGTAAAAACTCACACATTGTAAATTATGTTAATTAACTTATATGTTAATAAATTATATAATATATTTTACTTAATTAAAAAAGTACAATGCATAAAAATAATTATAAAAACATAATATATATCATCTCAATTAAACGAGAGGGGTTTATATGTAAAATCATAGACTTCAAGTATTGTTTGTGTAACAATGAGTGTTAGTGGAAAAATGAGGTGGATAGAGAATATTCCTTTTTAGTGTGAAAAATAGTGTGATACATTGGAGAAGATTTTCATTTAGTGTAACATTTGGTGTAAAACTTACACCAAATTTGGTGTTCTCCATTGGAGATGCTCAGAATCAATTAGAACTGCTTATGCAGCATGATATTAACCTTAAGACTCTGGTCCCATCACTCTCATAATCCTGTGTAAACCTATTATGCTATATAATTTCAAACACAGATCCTAACGAATTGAAACTGTAAGAAGCCCTAAACACAAAATATGTTCACCAACTCCAAACAATGCAAACTAATTACAAGTACATAGGGACCCCTATTTCTGTGAGATCTTGCTTTCGTAATTCATTAAGAAAATTTTGAAGAGGCAATCCTTTCAGCAATATTTGCGTTACTGGATACTTAGTCAAGTGAAAAAATTTGAATGAAAGGGTACTGCATGACAGAATGCAAATGTTCGTACAACTCCAATACCAATAAAACTGTTGTATGGACAAAAAAAAAGGGAAAGAAAACTAGCGAATTGGAAACATCCTGAATGGAAAGTAAGCATTTGGGTTCTTTCTCAGCTTAGTTTCATGTGTTCCACCAAGCGTTTCGTAAAAAACTGAAGTATGACAGCAAAAGAATACATGACATAAAAAATATGCCTCATATACTTGCAGTTAGATATTATAAAAAGTGCTGCACGCATTTGCTTGTATGAAATTACTAACAACCATAATAACCTCTAAACAAGAAAAGTATACATACCAGGTGTGCTCGAAACACTGCGTGGCCCTGAACCACAAAACTCAACCAGCTCTTTCAGAATACTATCGCAACCGCCAATGCAGCCTGAATAGATGAAGTATCCACAGCACTTGCAAATCAGTAGATGGAGAAAGGGGGGGGGGGGGGGGAGAGGAGAGAGAGAGAGAGAGAATTTTCTGACATAACAAACCTTAAACGAGATTGCAAAGACCATAAAGAAACTTACTCGAAAGGAAAAAAGCCTCACAGCTGTGATTCCATGACAAATGAAGACCAATAATAGAAAGAACATGACAAGTCCTTCGATTTGTGGATATAGCACAAGAATCAAGTCGTTTAGGTGTGTTTTTGATGTAATTAAGAGCTGAACTACCGCTTGATAAACATCTGAATGGTCTGACATCCGTTAAGAGGCAGTGTTGAATGTCATATGCCGAGTAGATAAGCTTGTCTGATAACTCAATGTCAATGATATCTGATGAATCAAGTTTTTTACTTTAATGACCATCTGAACTCTGAGTAGACAAAATTATTAATCAAATTATATTCACCTTCATCTTTGACATTTTTTTTATTAGTTTGGTCCTAACTTTTCAAACTCTATTTATTTGGTCCTTTAACTTCATTTTGCAATCAGTTTGCCCCTGCATGCTGTTACCACCGTCAATATAATGTTCTTCGTCCAGCCCTTCCTACTTAATCTTCATACCCTAAATCTAACAACACTAATAATAGTATGGGTTGTATTAAGAGGTGTTTGTTTTCTGCTAGTAGCTGTCAAGATAGTTATTAGATTCAATGTGGTAGTATATGGGATGTGAAGTGAGCTTTCATTAATGAAATTAAGAAACAAAACAAGATAGAAAAAGGGGGAAAGAAAGAGCATGTACATGTACATGTCTCATAATTGACTTTCAGACAACAATACAATTTCACATATGTTGCCATTAGTGAGATCATCAATATCCAGATATTCAAATAACTATCTCAGATCATGTGCAAAGATTAGGAATGAGGGAACATCAAGGTAGCACTTCCTATAATAAGTCAAAAGGCAAAGTTTTATGTAAAATATATCGTAACATTTACCGTTCCACATAAATTAGCACTCTCAACTTGACTTAACTGATACCACATACTCCCTCTGCCCATAACAGACGACCTATTTTGTTATTTTGGATGTCCCATTAGAAAGTCCTACATGCCTAAAATGGAAATTTATATCACTTCTTTATTCATGGGACCCTCTCGTCATACTCACAACAACTTTCCACTTACTATTCCCTACCCCCACTTTCTCTTTCCTTCATACTCACAACAACAGTTTTAAAACACTTTTTCTTAATTCCCGTTCGTAAAATGAAATGGGTCGTTTGTTATGGGACGGAGGGAGTAAAGGGAGTAAAAAACAAATTTTGTGGGTAGGGACTAAGGATAGGTCCCTTTCAAAACATCCCCAAATGTCCACTATTGGCAGCATGCACTGACGCATAACTTTATTTAAATGCATGTTTAATTCAAATTTGATCAGATGATTATGCATATGAAAATTTGTGTACATATGAAGGACTACAACTATTACTATCTTACTTGATCAGTTGATCACAATTAACAGTCGATATCAACTTATTAGAAGTCCCTATTAGCATGCAAGACCCTAACAGTTCCAGGCTGGCATCACCACCCCCCACCCCCCCCCCCAAAAAAAAAAAAAAAAAAAAAAAAACCTTAAGCCATTCACATTTCGAACTTTATCCTAAGCATATTTAGTTATATTAATTATGTACATCCCCAGCTACAACATCCCTTGAAAAACATTTTTAGAGTCAAGTACTAATACCCAACGATTTCTGAACTTCATACAACGTATTGTGAGGAGTGACAATAAATGTACCCAAAGAATACATATAATAGGCCATGACTGGAGGCTCATAATAAGTAGAGGGTATTCAGTTGCGGTTGAAATGCAAACTTCAGAAGATGTTAACATGTTTGAGCGACAAGTGCATTGTTAGAGGAAATTAAACGAGGTTTTGTGAAAAAGTTTAACGAATTATGCAACTTTTGAATATCTGTGTGAAAGCAAGCTCACCGAGATAGTTGTCATCATAGCTTGGCGGTATTTCGGATCGGCGAAACTTAAACTGAATCTTGAAAACAGGTCCTATTAGACAATTTTGACATCATTAGTACTTGGTATATGAAGCATCCATTTAGATGATCACATTCTGATATATAACAACAATGATTAATTTAATAAAGCAGTTTAATGAGGGTAGATGGAAGGAAGCACTTATTCAGTTCAACCTGGAGTGCATGTGTTGCATATATTTGTGGTAACAGCTGCCTCTAAAATTGGTGCCGGAAGCCAGACAACACTCCTACACTGCAAAAAATATACAAAGTCATAAAAACCATATGCACGAATTAAGATAAAGGCACAAGACAAAATTAATCGTGAATGTACATAAGGAGGCTTCAAACTATTATTCAGTCTTTGACAACACTAAATTCAGTATGGGACTTGAAACACATTGAATTCCTTGTCAACTTCTGTAAGTTAAAGTACCATAAGCAACATGATCGATTGTGACTGATGAGACATAAATAATGCAATGGTAGTAGCTCTGAAAAAGTTGATGTAGACCAATGAAAGAAACAACTGTGAGACCAGGACACATAATGACATTAAGAACAGGGGTTGGGAGATATGCGTTTGGACAGAATAAATAAGGCTCAAATCTCGAGAATTATCAACTTCATTAATAAGCAACTATCTCCCTGTTTAAAATATTAGAAACCTATTACTTCTAGATATACAAATAACTCAAAAAAGTACCCCCATGAGATAAATAAAAGAAAGCGGATATCCCCCACTAGTGGACCTGAGTACAAGTTCAATTCTAAAACGGTGAACTACTTCTAAATAAGTATACACTATATCTGAAGGATATTTAATCCAGATTTATCATTGACATCTGTGAATCAGTAGAAAAATAGGAGGAAAAGAAACAAAGAGACAAAGAGGGGGAAAGAGTGTCTATATAAGGGCATGCTTTGTACCTTCACATTTGTCGTCTTTAATATGGTATTATGCCTAACTTCACTCAGGTCCAATTACGTAATTAAACACCCTCCACGATTAATAATCACACTAAAGCAGGAGCATAGATATTTATCATGCCGATATTCTTGCAAATATCGTCTACAAATCAGTATGTTGTTCACTTGTTCTCCCCTGTTGCACATCTGATGTGGAAACTAGCCCTGGTGGAGTTTTCCCCTAACTCTAGAATTCAACAAATGGTGTTCTGACCCTTGTAAGATTGATTTTGGTAACCTAGGCACCAACCATACAGTAAATTTACCTATTAGGTTACCCTTGGTTGAGCCACCATATTGTGTTTGTACCACCCTCGACATGAAACAAAATGAAAACTTCAAAGATGCCATATTTCACATAAATGAAGTGAGATACTGGAAAAGAGATCACTATCCCCAGCACAAGAAACAAATTTTTGGATTATTGACTCATTTCAGCTGGTCTAGTTTGAAGAAACATTGTCAATAATGTGTGGATTCAGATTAAACAAAATATGAAAATTTGAGATTAGTTAGCAAACGTAAAGTAGTTGATGTAGTAACGACATGAAATTGCATTGTAGTATATAAGAACTGATACTGCAAAAACTACTCTCCCTCCACTCAATAAAAAATAATCCTACCTCCTATTTGGTTGTTTTTTTTTGAAAAAAAAACCTCTGATTTTTGGGGAAGGCAATAATTATAATGCAAATTTAAAAAGGTACAAGCAAGTAAAGCATTATCCTAAGAGGGAGTATAAAGGTGCAGAAAAACAAAGAACATATTATAGTCAACTCCTTGCAATAACCATAAAGAATGAAAAACAACAAAAGGAGCTAAACACCTACTTGGGGAAACGCCAAGCACCCGACCATGAACTTTCCATCCTGCAGGGTGATCAAAATGACAATGTGAACATGAGAGATTCATTCAATATCCGACGTGCTAAGGTTCTAGGGAAACAAAACAAAATCAGTCTAACCATCTTTTTTCAACAAATCTGGTCCAATAATAAAACTGAAGACTTTCATAAGCAAACTTACCAAGTTGGATTTAAATCGTCATCAGAAACCTAGGTTACACAATACTTACAGAGGGTGCTTTAAAAAAACCCAATCACGATAGCAGAACCATCCTGAGACATTCACAATGTTGAAGGAGAACACTGATATCAATAAAGGTGCACAGATGTGAGCAAGCCCAATCACCACCTATGTTCTACTCTACGGACAACATAAGAAAACCCTATTTATTGGGTTCGAGGGTTAAATTGAGAGATTGGAAGGTGTTACGTATCCATGGCGTCGAATCATTGGTCTCGCTACGGCGGTTTAATTATAACTATTTAATCTATTTACAACAAAAATCTGATGTTTAGTGTTTTTAGGAATGTCAACATGTTTGGATTGGAGTTAATTCTTGAATTGGAGCAATGCACTTAACATGTGTCTTTTAAAACCGCGTTTGAAAGAGACTCAAAACAAATTTGGAAGTAATGAAAGTAAATAAGAAGATTATGAAGAGGATAAGATTATCTAGACATGCTAGACCTTGACTAGAACAAGCCTCCAATTTGACAGGTCTATACTAAGGATTGTAGAGATGAGTCTGCAAGTGTGTATTGTAGGAATTTTAGGAGAGAAAAGTGTATAAACACTTGTGTAGGGAGAGGTATGTCGTTAGGAGAAGGACCGGAGGTCCCAAAATCAATATTTAGCCCTTACTCCATCTGTCAGTCCGTCACAAAATGAATGCCTAATTTTTATTCAAGGAACATTCTGAAATGCTTTTTTTTAATAAAATTTAATGGCAAAGACGCATAATATTCTTGTTATCCACTTTCTAAGCTCTTAGGTTTGCAAGTAAATAATGACTAGTGAAAAATTATGGGTAAAAATCATTACGCATAATGCTTTGTAAGAAATAGACATGCAATAGGTACGAGGGAGCAGCATGGTCGATACACTAATAAGAAACAAATATTGGTTTTCCCCTTCTACAAGGATTGTTATCTCGCTTCCCGAGTCATGGAGAACTTTCTAGAATCAGTCGAGAAATGTCACAAGCCAATAAAAACACGAAAATCGGGTTTTAGTACAGAAAGGAGTAAAGACAAAAACACCAAATCGCCAATGAATTGGAGAAGGGATTGCACAATTCACAAGCTCTGGACTTGACACATAATATAAAAATACTTTGAAATAACTAAACAAAAAGTATGTGGTTGTAACATTGAGGTACGAAATGGGGTATCTATAACAGGTACACAACAACTTAAGCCACGTTGACTGCAGGCTATGTGTTTTTTGTTTTTTTTTATAGGAAGGAAATATGATAATTTTGCCCCTGTACTTATAGTTAGGACGCAGATATGCCCCCCAAGTCCATTTTCCGCAAATATGCCCTTGTTTAATTCTAAAAATAGGGGAAATTAGGACATCGTTAAGTTTTCGTTCAAAACTTAACGAAAACGCTGACTAGGATGGTTTTTTGTCATTTTACCCCTCCACGTCGTTTAATTTTGCCAAATAGGCATGCTGATTCACCCAATTGATACTACGTCGTTTCACCCGTTGTTTCCTTATGACGTCGTATCTCACGCGATTATAAAAATATCTTGTGACCCTCTCATATTCTCATTATCACATAATCAAAACGATAAAGTTGGGGATTAGGGTTCATTGCGATTCAAATGGACTGACTCCTCGATCGTTCCATGCTCAAGATATCGTCAAATTCAGCACACAATAAAGGTAAGGAATCAAGTTATGGTCTATTGATTTGGTTGTTGTTTGCTTAATAGCATCTAATAGTAAAAAGAGACCAAAACCCTAACTGTCAGATTACACTTAAGCACATTAACAACCACAAGAGACCAAAACCCTAATAGTAAAAGAGACCAAAACCCTAACTGTCAGATTACACTTAAGCACATTAACAACCACAAGAGACCAAAAACCCTAACTATTAGATGCTATTAAGCAAACAACAACCAAATCAATAGACCATAACTTGATTCCTTACCTTTATTGTGTGCTGAATTTGACGATATCTTGAGCATGGAACGATCGAGGAGTCAGTCCATTTGAATCGCAATGAACCCTAATCCCCAACTTTATCGTTTTGATTATGTGATAATGAGAATATGAGAGGGTCACAAGATATTTTTATAATCGCGTGAGATACGACGTCATAAGGAAACAACGGGTGAAACGACGTAGTATCAATTGGGTGAATCAGCATGCCTATTTGGCAAAATTAAACGACGTGGAGGGGTAAAATGACCAAAAACCCATCATAGTCAGCGTTTTCGTTAAGTTTTGAACGAAAACTTAACGATGTCCTAATTTCCCCTATTTTTAGAATTAACAAGGGCATATTTGCGGAAAATGGACTTGGGGGGCATATCTGCGTCCTAACTATAAGTACAGGGGCAAAATTATCATATTTCCCAGGAAATTTGTAAAATGATCAAAGAAAGAGAAAAATAAGATATCCACCAAAAAGTAGACCACATCTTAGATATCATAAACATAATAAAAGATGAACTAGTAAACCAAGAGACGCCCACGGCCCACCAATTCCTTTTCAGATCAGTCAGAGGCGAACCTCTGAAAATCCCTATTAATAAACAGGTCCAAAGCAGACAGAATTAGGGGTAACTGTCTGCACTAAAATTTCCTGGAGAATATAATCCTGAATTTATTCCAATTCATACGCACTAAAGAATGGCAAAGATATTCCACAACACCCTATTCTCCTCTTTTCTAAAGCCCCTCCATTTTTGAACTAAAGTTATAAGTACATTAGTTATCAGAAACACCGAAATTGGATAATGGAAAAGATATTCAGATTGAATGTCATTTGACCATATAGTTCCAACAAAAGAAACCAAAACAAGCAGAAGATTAATCTAGACTTCAAGTTCATCTGGATGTAATCATTTACTTAGTCAATGTCACATATATCCTTCATGCAAAAGCTCAAATATTTAGGATTACTCATAAATGCTTTCTTATCCATTATTTAAAAGTAAAATTTTCTATATTACCTCTCATTAAGTATCATAGACAATGTCACACACTTGCGTTACAAAAGTAATTTGTTTGTAAGTTGTTGGGGCAATAAACTAGTTATTATTGGCTCCTTGACTTTCTATATGGCTAGACTCGTGTATATAAATACTCCCTCCGTCCCAGCTCACTTGACACTTATTTCCATTTTGGTCTGTCCCAGCTCACTTGACACTTCCTAAAATAGCCTACTTTATATAATTTTATATTCACTCTACCCCACCACTCATTCTCTCTCTTCCTTTTCCACCACTCAATTTATTCAACCAACACTACTATTTACCCCACTCATTCTCTCTCTTCATTTTCTACCACACATTTTCCTTATTCTATTCTTTTTCCTTAGTTATTGTGCCCATCTCTTGGGTGTCAAGTGAGGTGGGACGGAGGGAGTATATATGAGTCTGAGGAAGTACAAATTGTTTGACACACATACTTGTAGAAATCCTTTTTCATATTCAACAAAACAAGTAAATTTGAAATACAGGGGACCAATACCGGTTTCTTTTTAAGAACCATATCTGAATCATGGCACAGGGCACATCGACGCACAACTTCTCCAACAACATGTTCCTCTACACCAAATCTGTTTGATCTGTATGAATTGCAAAAAATCATAAGAAAAAAATAAACCTCAGGTTCCTTTTCATGAGAACTGTATAAAGCCTACCTCTCGAAGAAAACCTCCATTGCTTGAAAGAGTTTTACTTTGTTTGACCTGGCCTGCAAGAAAACTGAAGTTTGAGTATACTACGCAAACAAGAAGACAACAGAGATTGGCTGTATAAAACTGGTTGCTACGAACTCCGGGATGGCAATAACTTGTAGCAAATCCAAGTAAAATAATTGATCCCCAACAACTATAGCCATATTTCAAAATCAATTCAAAAATCTCGTTTGTCATTGTTTCCCATTAGTAGAATGAAATTTCCAAACCTAGCTTGTCATCCACCGACTTCCAGTAAACAATCTGCAGCTGATTGTGACCCGATCCAAATCAAATAAGTTTTTTATTTACTTAAGTGCAACCCTCAGTATACTCAAAATTGAAATGCAGTACTAGGACAAGTTAATGAAATAATTAATTTTCTAAAAGTTTTAAAAGGCCTTTGGTCAATAAACATTAAATAAGCAGCAGAGCCTTAGTACCAAAATGATTTGGGGTCGGCCAACATGAACTGTCATATGGAATCATCAGTTGAGGAAAATAAAAAAGGAGAAATAGGTTGGAAGAAAATTTGGAAAAAGAAAAGGAAAAAAATCAAATCAAATAAGATAAAATCAAACCCCATATTCCACATGGATTTTTGCCGTCCACTCAGCCATATTATTTTCAATCTCAAGTAGACTCATATGTATTCTCTGTTACCCGGACACCTCAAATATGTTGAAGTACCCGTGTCCGATACGTATCGTGTCCGACACGACACCCTGACACCTACTTTTTCATTCGGATATGACAAGAAAAATTTGAAGAAAAAAAGGAGTGGGTTGAAGTCATTTATAAAGATTTTACAAATTTTAAAGTTGTTTTACTTAATTATACAATATATCTTAGTAAAAAAGGAGTGAGTTGACTTCACTTATAAGTTAAGTATAAATAGTCTATTTATACTATTTTGATTTGTCCTGAAATAATGCTCGAATCCCGTACCCGTGTCCAAATTTAGGAAGGTGTCCCAATGTCCAAAATTATTAAGAAAATTGTATCCGACACTAGGATCCGTATCCGTGACGGATCCCGGATACCGTGTCCAGGTAACATAGTATGGATTTCAAGTTTATACATAAATGAAAGTAAATTGCACATGTTTTTTACATTAAATCAGAAAAGGCTGAATACTCTAAAGACTCAAATTTAAAAAGCAAATTATAATTATTTCTTTTAGTTGTACTCATTATCAAATGCAGTAAGAAATTCACTTCACAAACTTCAATGGTCCATCTTATAAGTTTGTGCTCGCTAAATGAATTTACGAGTTGCCTGATGAGTAACATAGACATGTGAAACTGCCTAACTAGTCTTTCTCACTTAAAGACTAAATGGCTAGAAGCAATTCTAATAACAGTTTATAGCTCTAACGTGAGTCCAATACTTTCACTAATTTAAATTATGAAAACAAAGTGCACTACAAGAAAATCTAATATCATTGCTAGTTTCTTGTCCATTCTAATACTTATTTATTTACTTTTTGCTTCAATAACAGTTATCAAATATAAACAATTTTCTATTGATCTTGTTGATGCATAATTGGTTCGCCCTCTTTATTTACTAGGAGTACTTCGTTTTGTATATGCCATTGATTGATGAAATATTATACTTTGACTGCTTGTACAGTTAGCACACTGAGTGCATGTTGTGAAACAGGTATAAGCAAAAAATCCCAAGAACTGGAACTATTCAGTGGTTTGTCCACTGGCTTTAAATCAGGGAGTATGAAAAAAAATAAGGAAAAAGACGAAGAAGAAGAAAGGAGGAACAAGAGGAGGAAGAGGAACCTTTACAGGTAATGAGTTCGCGGGTAAATCATAGTTGTCAAAGGCGTCCGCCCGCCTCGCCATATTGGCGCCTTAAGGGGTTGGCCGCCTTTGTGAAATATGGCGGTCGGTCGATGGCCAAGGCAAAGTCGTACGCCGTTCAAATAGAAGTGAGGGGTGTGGCAGGCTCAAATTGGCTTTTGTCGAGTTTTTTTTTAAAGAAACATCGTCAAATTTGGTAAGGAGAGGGTGCGGATTTGAAAAATCGACTGGGCCCTAATTCCCAACAATAAATAGCGAGAATTCAAGAACACTTACCGCGACGAGAACATAGCAACTGCGATGAGAACCCCATGACTACGAGCTTCAGCGCTTAACGGTCTCGACTCTGCGAACTCGACAACGTCGTACCCTTAACTCGCCGATTTTGGTCTTTTTTTGTTTTTGAATTAACTTCTTTATTCATGTTCTATTGATTAACGTGGTGTCTTTTTAATATTCGATCTTCCGTTTCTACTTTGCTAGCTCCTCTTTTTATTTAATTTTTTTCTTCAACTTTCTTATTCCAGCCGTATCTTTTATAGTTTTGTTTTTCTTTTAAAAATAAAATCTATTTTACTTTCGCTATTATCAACCTGCTTTCTTCTTGTACCCAAAAAAATATTATTAAATATATGTATAAAATTTATTCTTGTGATTAACAATGTCAAAAGAGGTTAGAAGTCATGACAATAAAAAATATGAAAATAACACAAACAATATATGCATTTTTATGTATTTTTTTTAGAATTGAGTTCAAAGCTGAGATATTAAGGTTTAAACATGTTTTAATCTCTGTTAATATGATGCATATATACTTATATATATTTTTCTAATATTTTTTATTTTTTTGTACTATTTTTCCGCCTTGCTCGCCTTTTTTGCCCGCCTCTCGCCCGCCTCGCCTCTCGCCCTTTTTCAGGTACGTATCGCCCGCCTCACGCCTTTCGCCTTTAACAACTATGGGGTAAATAAATCAAAATTTGAGTATAGTGGTTCCAGTTAAAGAAATTGGTCCAACCAAATGAAGATACTACTATGGAGGTCACATTAACTCGTAGAACAAAAGGACAATTAGTTTCATTCATTCAAAGGCATGGTTTGGCAAAAAGTTGGAAAAAAGCGTACATCTAAGAAACAAGCTTTCATCTGCTGCAAGCAAGTTTCCAAGACTTGAGCTTTGCTCTTAGTGCCTACGCTAACTGCTTTCATGTCACACTCCATCGCAGCACGGAGATAAGGCTTCCAAGTTCATACCTGAAAAAAAGTGAAACAAACATGGATAGTTCTCCTAGCAAAAACGAACATAATTAAACTATACTCCCTCCGTCCCATTTTAAACTTCAAAAATTTCCATTTTGGCGCCCCATTTTAAACTTCAAACCTAAAAAGGAAAGTTTTTTATACTTATTTATTTGTGGGCCCCACATGTCATACTCACAACAATTACCCACTAACTATTTCTACCCCACTTTCTCTCTCCTACCAAACCATCTACACTCACAACACATCACCTTTTTCTTAATTCTTGAACCCAAAAGTTTTTTGAAGTTTAACTTGGGACGGAGGGATATTGGTAAATTCAGGCTCTGATTCATCGAGATAGACTTGTACACATGAGTTTCTAAATATTTTAGCCATGGAGTTGTTTAGGTAAATCGACAGAACAAACACTTCACTTAATTTTAAACTTAAAATGTGCCATGCCGAATCTCAATTACTTAAGTTGGTAAAACCACTGTTATAATCTATTGACTAAAATCTTTTTTTTTTTTTAGTTTCTATCAGATCTAGTGGTTCCAAGCATAAACTATATAACATGATATCGCAGATTTGTGTAGAAATTATAGGATGACCTTTGTTTTCCAGTATATGCGCACTTACTGTTTAAACCACTTCCGCAGCCATAAGTTTATAGTAGAACATGTTCATACCAGACTGAAACAGAAGGTCATAGTAAAATATGGGCACCATTAATGTGTCAATAACTATAACATGAATTCAGGAACTACTCACCCATGTCATCATATCCCATGACTAAGGCCTGACCCTGAAAGCAAATAAAGAGAGCTCATATTCAAAATAAGAATAATAAGGTAATGCATATTATAAGTCCTAAAATAGTAATTCAAGATAAATACACATTGAAAGCTCTTTTTGCAACCATATTCAACAAGATTCAGTAGTGTGTCTCTATTT